>SJYA01000143.1:0-27336 GCA_006410615.1 Neotragus moschatus
GGGTATCTCTTCATGGCTGCTCCAGCAAAGTGCAGCTGCTGCTCCTTACCTTGGATGAGGGGTATTTCCTCACCGCCGCCCTTCCTGACCTTCAACGTGGGATGGCTCCTCTAGGTCCTCCTGCGCTCATGCAGCCACCGCTTCTATGACCTCATTTAACCTTAATTATCCTCAGAAACTCAATCTTCAAATACAGTCACATCGAGGGTTAGGGTTTCAATGTACAAATTCGAGGTTGGTGGAGCAGGGACACAATTCAGTTGATGACGTCTGACAAGGAGCAAGGCTTTGGACCACCACTGCTCTCCTCTGTTCTGGCCAGTATCACTGCAGAAGATGTCACATGCCATGGAGCAACTAAGCCGAGTGTGGCAACTACTGAAGCCATGGTGTCACAAAGAAGGGACAAAGTAGGGCTTGCATCCACACTCTCTCTGCCATACAAGGATTCAAGGAGCAGGTAGCCATCTTCAAGCCAGAAAGAGAGTCTCACCAGGAACCGAGTCAACCAGCAACATGACCTCAGACTTCCCAGACTCCAGAACTTTAAGAAAAAAATGTGTGGGTTTTGCTACCATCCAATCCAGCAATATCACTTCTGGGCATACACGATGAGGAAACCAAAACTGAAAAAGACTCATATACTCCAATATTCATTGCAGCACTATTTACAACATCTATGACATGGAAGCAACCTAGATGTTCATCATCAGACAAATGGATAAAGAAGCTGTGATACATATATACTCAGTTCAGTTCAGCTCAGTCACTCTGTTGTGTCCAACTCTTTGTGACCCCATGAATTGCAGCACTCCAGACCTCTCTGTCCATCACCAACTCCCAGAGTTTACCCAAACTCATGTCCATTGAGTCAATGATTCCATCCAGCCATCTCATCCTCTGTCGTCCCCTTCTCCTCCTGCCCACAATCCCTCCCAGCATCAGGGTCTTTTCCAATGAGTTAGCTCTTCGCATCAGGTGGCCAAAGTACTGGAGTTTCAGCTTCAGCATCAATCCTTCCAATGAACACCCAGGACTGATCTCCTATACTACTCAGCCATAAAAATGCATTTGAGTCGATTCATTAGATGAACCCAGAGCCTAGAATACAGAGTGAAGTAAGTCAGAGAAAAGCAAATATCATATATTAATGCATATACAGGGGATTTAGAGAGATGGTACTGATGAACCTATCTGCAGGGCAGCAGTGGAGACGCAGATATAGAGAACAGATGTGTGGACAAGGAGGGGTTGGGGGCAGGAAGGAGAGGGTGAGATGAATGGAGAGAGTAGCATGGATGCATAAACAGTAACATATGTAAATAGATAGCAACAGAAATTTGCTGTGTCACTTAGGGAACTCAGACTGGGGCTCTGTAAGAACCTAGAGTGGGAAAAGGTGGGAGGTGGGAGGGAGGGGACATATGTACACCTGTGGCTAATTCATGTTGATATATGGCAGAAATCAAACCAATATTGTAAAGCAATCATCTTTCAAATAAAAATAAATTTTTTTTAAAAATAGCGGTTCTTAAACCACTCAGTCTGTGGTAATTTGTTGTGCAGTCTGAGCTAAGACACTCCTCAACACTCATCCTCCTCTCCCACACAAACCCAGTCCTCAGGGGACAGAAGCGCGTCCCCCCGACAGCTGTCCACCTCTCAGGAGCTTCGATGGCTGGAGACCTCTAAACCCCATGGAGTCCATTCTCATTATTCATGTTAGTAATCAACTCACCCCAAACACGGAGTCATGAGTGCTGAACCACTGCCCTAGGGGAGACGTGGGCACATACACTGTAGATACGCATCTCACAGGAATCACAGCCTTTCATCCTTAAAACAACTCATCCAGGCAGATCCTAGTTTCTTTGTCTTACAAAAGAGAAAACAAACAAGGTTCAGAAGCTTTAAGTGAGTTGCCTGACACAGCAGAGCTCAGAGAATGGGAGTCAAACAGTGGCATTCTGAGTTCTAAAAGGTGAAGGTGTGAATCGCTCAGTCGTGTCCGAGTCTTTGCAACCCCATGGACTATAGCCTGCCAGGCTCCTGTGTCCACAGGATTCTCCAGGCAAGAATACTGGAGTGGGTTGCCATTTCCTTCTCCAGAATAAATAATGTGGAGGACCATAACAAACTGTGGAAAATTCTTAAAGGAATGTGAATACCAGACCACCTTACCTGCCTCCTGAGAAATCTGTATGCAGGTCAAGAAGCATCAGTTAGAACTGGACACAGAACCACAGACTGGTTCCAAACCGGGAAAGGAGTACATCAAGGCTGTATATTGTCACCCTGCTTATATGCAGAGTACATCATGAGAAACGCTGGACTGGATGAAGCACAAGCTGGAATCCAGATTTCCGGGAGAAATATCAATAACCTCAGATATGCAAATGACACCACCCATATGGCAGAAAGCAAGGAAGAGAGTGAAAAAGCTGGCTTAAAACTCAACATTCAGAAAACTAAGATCATGGCATCTGGTTCCATCACTTTATGGCAAATAGATGGGGAAACAATGGCAACAGTGACAGATTTTATTTTCTTGAGCTCCATTTCTTGAGTCAGATGGTGACTGCAGCCATGAAATTAAAAGATGCTTGCTCCTTGGAAGAAAAGCTATGAACAACAAAGCATATTAAAAAGCAGAGACATTACTTTGCCAACAAAGGTCCATCTAGTCAAAGCTATGGTTTTTCCAGTAGCCATGTATGGATGTGAGAACTGAACCATGAAGAAGGCTGAACGCTGAAGAATTGATGCTTTTGAACCGTAGTGTTGAAGAAGACTCTTGAGAGTCCCTTGGACTGCAAGGAGATCCAACCAGTCCATCCTAAAGGACATCAATCCTGAATATTCTTTGGAAGGATTGATGCTGAAGCTGAAACTCCAACCCTTTGACCACCTGATACAAAGAACTGACTTGTTGGAAAAGACCCTAATGCTGGAAAAGACTGAAGGCAGGGGAGAAGGGGACGACAGAGGACAAGATGGTTGGATGGCATCACTGATTCAATGGACGTGAGTTTAAGCAAGCTCGGCAGATGGTGAAGAACAGGGAAGCCTGGCATGCTGCAGTCCACAGGGTCACAAAGAGTCAGACATGACTGAGGGACTGAACAACAGCAAGTCATATAAATAGATAAATATTATTTGAAAAAACATCTAAGCAGGGACTTCCTTGGTGGTTCAGTGGCATCTCCCAAAGGTGGCGGCATCCTGGGACCCCCTCCACCTCTCCATGGCCAAGCGCAGAAGCCAGCCTGGCTGGGCAGCCCTGAAGGCATGCTTGGTCTTGGCTGGCTGGCTGGCACACAGCACTAGCAGTCAGGTCTATGTCCTGGCCTAGTGGGTGATGCTGTCTGGATCAGGAGTCGAAGCAGCAGGTGGATGAGCTCTGCGACAGTCTCCCTGGCACTTCAGTAGCACCTGGCTGGGCTCCACCAAGCTTGTTGGAGGAACTGAGCGCCCACCAGACAGACTTCCAAATCCTGCATTGCCGTCCACAGCCCAGTTCAGCTGCCAGGTCTCTGGATGGCCATGAAGCTTGTAGTTTGCCCTTCACTGAACACCTGCAGACATCCTCAGCCTGACTGTCTCTGAGCCACGGCCCACATGGCCTGTAATTCCCTTTCTTCCAGGACTTGAGTCTCGGACCCTTGCTCTGTCGGCTCAGCCGCCAGCCCATGGTTTCCAAACCTGCCCAGCAGGAAACGGGTGCCTATAGAGACTGCCGAGTCCAGATCTTGGAGGAGCATCAGGGGAACCAGGTCCAGAGCTAAGAGGCATGCATGAGAGCCTGTGATGGAAACCCGGGGGCAGAGCTGAGAGAGACCGAGACTCAACAGCCTGGCCCCATGTCACCCTGGCCTGGCCAAAGGCTGCCACTCCATGTCCAGGTGCCCCAGCTGTGGCCAAGATGGAGCTGTTGAGGCCAGGAACCCGGTTCTTTTGGACCGTTTCCCTCCCAACGAGGCTGAATCCAGTCTCCAGTGGGTGTGTTTCCCTTTCTGCTGGTGGTTCCAGCTGTGAGGCCCAGAACCTCATATCCCCAGGCCTCGGCAGGGCAGGTTGGGCAGGACTAAATCTGCTCCTTAGCAGAGGAAAGTTCTACTCAACTCATCTGTATCGTAAAAGAGGCTCTTCCTAGGCCTGCTTCAAGGATATGAAATCGGGGAGGGATGAATTACAAGTCTGATTAACATATGCTCTTGTTCAATCGCTAAGTCCTGTCTGACTCTTTGTAACTATGGACTGCAGTGCACCAGGGTCCCCTGACCTCCACCATCTCCTGGAGCTTGCTCAAACTCACGTCCATTGAGTTGAAAATGACATCCAACCACTTCATCCTCTGTTGGCCCCTTCTGCCCTCAGTCTTTTCCAGCATCTGAGTCCTTTCCAAAGAGTCAGCTCCTTCAGATGGCCAAAATATTGGAGCTTCCCCTTCAGCATCAGTCCTTCCAATGAATATTCAGGGTTGATTTCCCTTAGGATGGACTGGTTGGATCTCCTTGCAGTCCAAGGGACTCTCAAGAGTCTTCTCCAGCACCACACTTAAAAAGCGTCAATTCTTCAGGGCTTAGCCTTCTTTATGTAGACACTATTATCTATAAAATAGACAACCAACAAGACCTACTGTATAGCACAGGGAACTAGCTCAATGTTTTATAATAACATATATTAGAAAAGAACCTGGAAAATAAAGGATACATGTATACACATAATTGAATCACTTTGCTGTACACATGAAACTAACACAACATTTGTAAATCACCTATATTTCAATTTAAAAAATAAAGAAAACAAAGCAGGGACTTCCCTGGTGGTCCAGTGGTTAAGAATCCACCTTCCAATGCAGGGGCCTGGGTTCGATCGCTGGTGGGGGAACTAAGGTCCCCTATATTGTGGGCTGTGTCCAAAAATTTAAAAATAAAAAGGAGACACATATAAAACAAAAGAAGGGGACATGAAATGACAAATGTAACCCTGTCTAGGCAGTGCCATGTACACTATGAGGATTTAAGAAGCATTTGTCCCTGCTTCTATGGTTAATCACAGTAGCTTCTTTTTAGGGTGGAATTCAGGTGAAAGGGGAGTGAACGCATTTCCAATGGCCCCGAAGATGGAGAAAGGAGAGGGAGGTTTTAGTTCATTTTGTTTGTCTTTTTCCTAAATAAGCAAGTCTGATGTTCCTGGCTAGAAGTTATCTTTTCCCAAAAGAAACAACACTGACCTGGCTTCTTCGGAGCCCATCCTGTCCCTCTCTCTATCGGCTCTGCTGGTGTGAAAGCCAGGAGGACTCAGATCAACCGGCAGAGATGTGTTAACAGTCGTCAGCCAGCTTTGCCTTCCATCTCCCTCCCTTTGCTTTTCTGAGGCGCTCATGAAGAGCGACACTGCCATGGGGCTCCACGAAGTATAAAATGTCACTTCCAGATTACGCTGAAACACGGCTTCTACTTGTGGTCATACCGGAGATCATTTAAGCAGCGTCAGATGGTGCTTTATTAAATAGGTCACCAGATAGGGGCCAGAGACGGTTTTCATGTTCCAGAATCGTTGTGGCGGCTGTATTTAAAGGGAGGGGTGGACAACAGACTGGATCACCAGCAACAAGATAGACTGACATCAGATGATTATTTCAAAGAGCTGCACAGATGTGGGTGATTATGTGTGTGTGTGTGTCTGTACATGTGTGCTCGTCATGTCGGACTCTTTCCAATCCCATGGACTGTAGCCTGCCAGGCCCCTCTGTCCATGGGATTTTTCAGGCAAGAATACTGGAGTGGGTTGATATTTCCTTCTCCAGAGGATCTTCCTGACCCAGGGATCGAACCCGAGTCTTACATCTCTTGCATTACCAGGCAGATTCTTTACCACTGAGCCACCTGAGGTGTGCAAAATGAGCTCCTCCTCTCATCGGAGGCTCTCAGCCAAGCTGTCTTCAATCTGAGTTTTTCTTCAACTCTGATTTATCTGCAGAGTCCCAAGGGGGAAATCCAAGCTGCATCACGCATCCCGCTTCCCTAAAAAAACAGGAATACCAGGCTGCTCTGGAGGTAGTCACTACCCCTCTCTTTCATCTTTCTCACACTTTCTCCTCTCTGCCCCCTCCAAGGCCTAAATGAAGGTCACGAGACTTGACTACAACTCTGAGAGAAGTCTCCATTGCATTGGAAAAAGAGAAATCAGGAGAAGTCATCTGTATGCATTATGCTGTTTACTTTTCTCCAGAAACCACCACCATATACATTCGTGATCCACTGGCATGAATAAAATCACAAACCCTAAACCTTGAAATAATTACTGATCTGTTGTATGCCTGCTAAATTGCTTCAGTCATGTCTGACTCTTTGAACCCTATAGACTCTAGCCCACCAGGTTCTTCTGTCCATGGGGATTCTCCAGGCAAGAATACTGGAGTGGGTTGCCGTGCCCTCCTCCAGGGGATCCTCCTGACCCAGGGATAGAACCTGAGTCTCTTATGTCTCTTGCATTGGCAGGCGGGTTCTTTACCACTAGTGACAACTGGGAAGCCCCATTGATCAGTTACTTTTTATTAATCTCTGTGCAAAGTGAGGAAATTCAACCAACCACCACACTGAGAAATCCAACCTTGTTTTTCTTGACATGTCAGCAGCAAGAAACTCAAATAAATAATCCTTCCTGCTTCAAGCACCTTCCTGGCAGGCTTGCAGGAAACCATGGTCTCCCAGCTCCATCCTACTTTACTGGAGGCCCTTCTGGGTCTCCTGGGGTTTCCCTGACCGGTGACATTGCAGGGCCCCAGGGCTTGTCCCTTGGTCCCTCATACTCATTGCCTGGTGATCTCACCACATCCCAAAGCACTAAAATGGTCCTTTTGCAGACAATTCCCATCTTTAGCCTCCAGCCAAGACCTGTCTTCCAAGCCCTAGCCTGTGTGTCCAATTCAGCATCTCCACCTGAGCATCTAGTTAACACCTCAGACTGATACCCAGAACCACCTTGAACTTCTCTCCTTAACCTACAGGCTCTCCACCTTGACTAACATCCCTCTGTTTAACTGTTCACAACACAGACCTGTGGTGCATCCTGGCTTCTATACCCAAGCTGTTAGCAAATACTATTGGTCAAATTGCTCAGTGGCTGGTGGGGCAGTGTAGATACAAGGAGTGAATTTTACTGGAAGAGAAGTGTCACATTTCTGCACTTGTTAAGAGCAGAGATGCTAATTCAAGGCTGTTTGTGGGGCAAATGATCTTGGAAAATGGAGAGTGGGTCTCCTGGAGCAAAGCACAGATCTGCTTCTTGTCCAGTGAAATAACATTTCCTACAGAGAAAAGGCAGGGCTTCCCCAGTGGCTCAGAGGGTAAAGAATATGCCTGCAATGCAGGAGATGCAGGAGACGTGGGTTCCATCCAAGAGTTGGGAAGATCCCCTGGAGGAGGAAATGGCAACCCACTCCAGTATACCTGCTTGAAAAATCCCATGGACTGAGAAGAACACGACTGAGCGACAAAGCACGCACACAGAGAAAAGGCAGGTTTGCTTATCATTCGTCATGGAAGTTCCAGGTTCCTTAAATCCAAGGGTCTTCAGCTGTGATGCAAACCCACCGCGAGCCAAGTATCTACCGGGCTAGTTCTGCCTCAGCCTACTGGGACTTGGGGGACAGAGGGCAGGTGGAACTGACACAAACATGAAACACAGGCTCCTTGCTATGCTGCAATGGAGTCCTTTGTCTCTAGCCTGAAGTTTCATGTCTATACCAGGCCTAGGGAGATTGTGGCAGACTTACCTGTAAGTTTGCAAGTCAGCAAAATTCCTGACCCTTCACGATTCTTGACACTGATGTTACAGAGTGGACTATGATATATAGAAACAACACAGTGTTTTTAAGGGTGTTGTAGTTCAGGCCATCATCTTTCTACTAATCAGAAAGCTACAAAGCTGCTAACAAAGGTCGTTTCTTTGAGAATATGCAAGGAAGCAATGGAAAAGAATGCCTTAGGCAAGGACGGTGAAAGAGGTGGGAGTTCTGCCAAAGAGAAACGGCCTTGTCATGGAACCCTTCCAGGATTGGCACTAGTGCCTACTGTCTGTTCGTTTTCCCAGTAGCACTAGTGGTAAAGAACCCACCTGTCAATGCAGGCGACATAAGAGACACAGGTTTGATCTCCCGGAGGAGAGCACGGCAACCCACTCCAGTATTCTTGCCTGGAGAATCCCATGGACAGAGGAGCCTAGCAGGCTGCAGCCCACAGGGTGGCACAGAGTAGGGCACAACTGAAGCGACTTAGCAGACATGCATTATCTGTGTTCTAGTCTTTGTGTTTTCAAATAGAAGCCTTTCTTGCCTATGGGGCTGTCCCTGTCTCACCGTCATGCACCAGGTGTGTTGAGAACAGACAACTTGGCTTTTTAGTTTGTTGGTGTCTGTAGAAGGTGCATCTTGACCTGATCTAGGTCACAAGATTCTGGACTTTGAGCCCAGTACAGTAACTGGATGAAACAATGGGTGTCCAAGGACTGGGATGCATGGGAGGCATGAGTAATTGTGATCAGAGGGCAGACCCAGGCACACCAATTCTATTGATGGCCTGTTTCTCATACTTCCCTGCCCCTGCCCCTGCCCCATCTATACCTCTTGGTGGCCCCCTCTCCCACATACCATCTCTGGATGTGACCATAGGGATTAAAGCAAACTTGATACAGTGGCTTGAAAAAGCCCTTGCTAGTTTGTCCCCTCTCTCGCTCCTCTGTAATCAGTGAGAAATGCTGAGGCAGGTCCCAGCACATATCCTGGCTCCTATTGAGGCAATTCCTAGGCAGGTTGATAAGAACTGGGGTCCCTGAGGAGGAGAAAGGGGTCTGGGGTCCTCAAGGAGAAGAGAGGGGTCTGGAATTCTCAAAGAGGAAAGGACAAACTTTTTTTTCCCCTACATTCCTTAGGGAGAATTATATAACAATAATGTATTCTGCTTGAGAACATGTTTCTTCTTCCTGAAAACCTTCTGACTAATCGTTATCCTAAAATGTATATTATGGGAGTGGGTCTAGTAAGATCTTTAGAACCTTGAGTCATTGTTTTATTGTAATAACCAATTAAAAAGCACATAATTCCCTTGCTAAGACTAGGGATTGGGGCATTCTCTGTCCCCCTCTGATGTCTGTATCAGCTTTCTCTGTCCCTTTTTATACTTTAATAAAACCCTGCTACACAAAAGCTCTTCCCTGGTCCCGAGGCTAAATCTTCTTCAGAGATCACGAATAGGACACCATTCACCATAAGCTATCACTATGCTGGGGGAACAGGAGTGATGGGTGGAAGAAAGCTGAACCACACCAATCGAGGCCGTCGCAGGATCAGCCAGGCCCCCGCAACTCATGTCACACACCTGACTATGGATGTGGGAGCCGAGACCAGCCAGTCAGGGACACTCGTCCAATCTGCAGACTCAAGATTGACACAGAATGCATTAGGTCTCCAAGTTCAAGTGTGGGTATTAGGCTGTAATATTATAGCTAGTAAACAGGGTAAGTCACCATTTTGTTCTCAACTGCATGGCACTTCGGCTTAAAATTCAATAATTTAGCTTTTAATGTCTTCATTCTTAGCACTGATGGGGCTCTTTCAATTGACATAAAGTCTTTCAAAGTCTGTCTTCATATTGGAAGAAATTGTTGTCATTAATTACTGTCTCTGGTCTGGTCCCTTCTCCAGGAACAGGCTGTCTTGCATCATCTTTCCATTCCTGTCCTTCTGCATCTAAGGACACCACCTCAGCTTAATCCCCAACGTAACAGCTTTGTTTGTATCAAATACTGTAATATACATGCAATAAATAGTACATATACTTACATGCTGCTGCTGCTGCTGCTGCTAAGTCGCTTCAGTCGTGTCCAACTCTGGGGTACCCCACAGATGGCAGCCCATCAGGCTCCGCCATCCCTGAGATTCTCCAGGCAAGAACACCGGAGTGGGTTGCCATTTCCTTCTCCAATGCATGAAAGTGAAAAGTGAAGCCACTCAGTCATGTCTGACTCTTCACAACCCCATGGACTGCAGCCTACCAGGCTCCTCCGTCCATGGGATTTTCCAGGCAAGAGTACTGGAGTGGGGTGCCATTGCCTTCTCTGGTATTTACGTGACATATTGCCTACTACTGACACAATCCCGATTTTAATTCTAAGGGTAAATTTTGCTTTCTTTCCACATCTTTTACACAGTTCTTGTATTTTCCTTTCAGCTAGCTTCTTTAGCTCTTACATTCTCAATCTCTCAGAAAGATCCAAAGTCCCTGAATTTAAAANTTACGTGACATATTGCCTACTACTGACACAATCCCGATTTTAATTCTAAGGGTAAATTTTGCTTTCTTGCCACATCTTTTACACAGTTCTTGTATTTTCCTTTCAGCTAGCTTCTTTAGCTCTTACATTCTCAATCTCTCAGAAAGATCCAAAGTCCCTGAATTTAAAAACAGCCTGACAGGCATGGTTCTGTCAATTCCACTATTTTAAAGTTTATCTTTGTGGATGCAGGTTACAGTTTAATGAGTGGTTCTGTGCAGCAGTGCAGCTCCTTGGAGCTCATCACCTCCTCACATTCTAATGAGAACACTCTCCCACAGCCAAGCTGGGGACATCAGTACAATAGCAACATTGCAAATAGCCCAGAAAGTCTGGGGAAAGAAGTTACTGTAAGAGATTACTGAAAGTCATGAAATACAAATTTTCTGGTTTCATTTTGAGCAAGTATATAACTTTGATTTCTATCCATAAAACAAAAAACCTGAAGAACTCACAATATAGAACCTTTCCGCATATTAAGACTCACCAATACCAGATCATCAGCTTTCAGGTATCACACAGAATTTTTGCACCAAAGTATATATTTTGCCATATTAGTAACACTTGTTAGCTGTAGCTTTTTTAACAATTTAACTATCTTACCTTAAGGTAGTCAAATAAGACAAAATCCCCACCTTGTGGGTAAAGAGAACCATCTGGCTTATTTCAGGTGTGAATAGAACCACCATAAACAAGGAACAGAAACTACAATGAATTTACAATAAGTTTATTCTGTTAACACCCTCATAATACCCCCGTGGAAAAAAGTAACTACAAAACAGGGTATGCTGCTGCCCTTAAAGGAATGGATGGGTGATACACTGTACAAAACGATCTTGGGAATCATGTGTAAATGTTACTCTGAATCTCATTTGTTGTCATCAATTTCTTCAGTATCTCTGTGCTCTGGGGAATATTCTGGAGGGAGAGAAGAAGTTGTTAACATAGTGAGAATTTAGTCAGAACAGGGCACACGTGCCCAGCCAGCCCTACTATTGACACAGAAGCAGCGAGGACACCGAAAAGGCCCGGCCCCACCTCTCACCTCCTCACCTGATGGACGGGACATCTGAGTGGGTCCTCGTCAACCCTGCCCGAAGCTCTCTGACAGGACCCCAGGCCTCCAGAGGAGTCCCGAGCCCTTTGGTCACCTCCCCCACACGTGCTCAGTCCTCTCTGCACCCCGACCAAGGGGCCTCCCAGTCCCCTCAAACGCCCCTGAGCCTGCCCACTTCACGCCACACTGCCTCCCTGGGAATGTCTCCTGCACCAGGACCTGCCCATCCCTTGGGTCCAGCTGAAGGGCCCCTTCCTGTGGAGCCTCTCCTCAGTTGACCTCACCCCCTGTACACCCTGGCTGGCGGCTGGCACCTGGCACAGAAACCACCTGTGCCACCTCCAGGCCGTGGACCACCCAGCACCATGGGGTCCACGCAGCAGGGATGCAAGAGAATTCATCTTGTTCCCAACTTGAACTCCATCTTGTTGACCAAGTACCACTTCAGGAAGAACAGAAACTCTGACCTACGCCAGGACAACTGTATTCAGTCACTAAGACGACAGTGCTCTTCAAAAAGCTCCTTCACCCTCCTATAAGTCACCATGTTTACAGCAAGAGATGAAAAGGTAAAGAGAAGTTAACTACATTTCCCCTACAAAGGATGTTTTTAGACACAGAAAGTTGACTTAAACTCTACATGACAAACGGTTTACAAGTCTCAGAACAAGTACAGAATATTCTGGGTCACTGGAGCCCTGAGCACTGACTACACCATCACAGAGCCTGTGCAGCCCCTTCACGGAAGCATCCGGACGGCTCTGCTTCCGGCCCTTCACTACTCTCACTGCAGAGCTGACGGCTGCGAGGCAATTTGCCATAAAAGATGAAATAACTGGCTGACAGTCTGGAGTTTGCCACCAATGAAGGACTCTCATTTCTTTGTCACTTAAGTCTCAGCCCTTAAAATGGTATGCACGGTGACAAGGAGACCTGGCATCTTAAAACGGGGACTCTGACGACTACGGACACTGACATGATAGAAAACGGTGACAAAACTCAGGGGACCGTATGTGAAAGAGACAGCCAGCAGGAATCTGCTGTGTGGCTCAGGAAACTCAAACAGGGGCTCTGTATCAACCTAGAGGGGTGGGATGTGGGGGAGATGGGAGGGAGGCTCAAAAGGGAGGGGATACATGTATCCCTATGGCTGATCCATGTTGAGGTTTGACAGAAAACAAAATTCTGTAAAGCAAGTATCCTTCAATTAAAGAAATATATAAATTTAAAAATTAAAAAAAAAAAAAAGCCCAGGAGAAGTGTGAAACACAGGAGCACAAAGCCAGATTGCGTGCTATACAGAAAAGAGCACATCAGTGCAAAGCCTTCGGTGATCTGCAGGTGCAGAGTCGGGTCCACACTTCCTACAGAATTTAGAATGTCCAACAATGGACCTGTGAGAACTGGCCAAGGATAGACAGTGCAGAACAGGCTTCACAAGACAATGGCAGGCTCAGGTCACACATCCACATCTCAGGCTTGGAAACTGACACCTGTCTTAATAAAGGGAGAAACTCTGGTGAAAAAGACGAGGTGCAATGCTGAAAAGGGAGACAAATCAACAAGCCTATACGTCTATACATACCTACACACACGTATGTTCACATGGACGTGCAACCTAGCAGACTAGTGCTTAAGTACAACCCACAGAACCCGTTCTTTGCACAGAACTGCCAGGAGGTAGATACATTTTAAATATATTCAAATATTTTGTGTTTCACAATAAAATCTAAGTTTGTTATTCATTTCTCTTGTTTCACTATGTCCTTTTTAATGTCCTTCTTATTTTTTCATTATTTTATCTCTCATGGCAAAACTGCCTCTCAGACAACTCACTGCGTGGTGACGACGTCTGCAGTCAACAAGCTTGTGGCCATGATGTCTGTGGTGAAGATGCTTGGGTGGCAGTGCCCAGAATGAAGACAGCGGCCACAGCCCCTGCTCTCGATGAGGCAGGAAGAGTCGACCAGGTAATTACAGACGCAGGCAATGCACTAGTTACCACATCATCAGAAAGGGATGCTAAATACAAAGTAACTTGCCTGAGAGGTTATCCATGACTCCAGAAAGCTGGAAGATATACCTGAATTATACCAAATTAGGACTTCACTCTTACTAATTCAGTAAATGTCTGAGGGCCTTTGACACATCAGACTCATGACGAACTGGGGCTACCGCAGAAGAAAACGCTCCCAAGTAGGTGACAGTCTAATTTATGAAACCTATGAAACTAGCTGATGCCAACAGAAATTACAAAGGAAGTTGCCCTACTACTAATAGCCATCCTAGAATAAAACAAGGCCTCCAACCTGGAACAATGCTGTTATAATCTCATCCCCTTAAAGAAAAAGTTCTTCAACCAGGAGTCCATACTGTCAGCGAATCTCTTATGGAGAAGAGGGGAGTCCCTCGACCACCTGAAATTACTGGCAAAACCTTTCTGCACATGCTGGTATGTATTTTTCTGGGAAAAGAGCCCACAGGTACATCCAAACTGAGAACAGGGAACAGATTTAGCCCATCTAGTCCCAGTGCAAAATTAAGTCAATAAACATTATGATAATTTTATCCATACTATGCTCAAAAATGCCTTCTCAAAAATTATACTTTCTAGGAACTTCCCCGGTGGCAGAGTGGATAAAAATCTACCTGTTAACGCGTGGGATGTGGGTTCAGTCCCTGGTCAGGGAAGACCCAACATCCACGGAGCAAGGAAGCCCGTGCACCACAACTATGGAGCCTGTACTCTGGAGCCCAAGTTCCACGACAAGAGAAGCCTCAGCAACGAGGAGCCCGAGCATGGGAACAAACCGCAGTCCCAACTCGCTGCAAGTGGAGCTTGCAGCGAGTTGCCCATGAACAGCAACAAAGACCCAGCACAGCCAAAAAGTAAGTAATTAATGTAAAAAAAATTACACCTTCCAAATTAATGAGTTACAGAAACTTTTTGAAGAGTGGAACCATCTTCTCAGACAGACATCTGGGATTTAAAGCACTGGCCTATCCTGACAAACATGAACAAAATATTCTCCTAGTTTCAGAAGTGTACCTAGAAGAACATGTGACAACCATATGCAAACTGCCAGGCCAGCAGCTTTCTCTTTACCTGGGGTGAAAAAGACCTCTATTTGCTACTTAGGTTTCACATTCAATACCACACATTTATGTTCGCTACCAAGTTCATTATTAAGTCAATAAAATAAAGCCTTACCTTAACCAAACACTTTAAGCTTCTGGAAGAAAGCACAGGCTTAAAGGCTTCGACTGTGATCAGGTCTAATTTCATCACATCAGTGTAACACAAGTACAGGACTGCAGGGATTCTCCATACTTGACAGTAACTCAGAACTATGAAGAAACAAGAACAAAATCACTTAGGTTTTCTGTTACACAATTCTAAAGTGCAACATCTCTATCTCATAAAGGCTGCTTTTAAAAATAGTCGTCTCTGTTGCCTCTTTTAATCATTTACAGCCATTATGAATCAATTATAATGCATATTTTCTTTCAAAGACAATTTACTTTCCTAAGTTATCTTTTGTTTTACAAATAAGATACAAGATTATAATTTTGTTGACTGCACTGAAGTAAATTAAATGCAAATAATAAATATATAATGAGTATAAAACATTTAGTCATTTGTTCTAGTAAACTTAACATTTAAAGTTTTAAAAAAAATTTTATTTATGAACAAATAAGTGAATACATACTATAACATATTAACCACTAAAAAGTGAGAATCAAAATTTGGTATGTTAGGGTATAATTCATAGGGTAATATGAATAATAAATAAACTATTAAAGTAACTACCAAAATTCAGTATCTGAAGCTTCTATTCTGACAATTAAAACACACTCTGCCAACTTTTCATGCATGAACAAATGACATCTAACACTGGCTTGCATGATAAGTTATCAATGCTAGAAAGAAATGGCATCTCTTAGTTAAGAGCTCTTAGTTAAGAGCTAAGAACTCTGAGCTGCTCTCATACAATTAATGTGTGTCTGCAAAGTTTAAACACTGAAACCAAATATAACGTGCATGCGTGCTCAGCTGCTCAGTCATGTCTGACTCTTTGTGACCCCATGTACTGCAGTCCGCCAGGCTCCTCTGTTCATGGGGATTCTAAATGCAAGAATACTGGAGTGGGCTGCCATGCCCTCCTCCAGAGAATCTTCCCCACCAAGGGATCAAACCCACTTCTCCTGCATTGGCAGGCAGGTTCTTTACTGCTGAGCCATCAGGAAAGCTACAAAATATAACATACCTGCAACTACGGATACTGAGGACTAACACCAACACACTGGTATCAATCACCATTAACAAACACCTCAAAAAGATCTCTACTTGTCCCAGCAACAACTATGCAAAAACAGTAGCAAGAATAGACGTGAATGGCATAAACTGCAATACTACCTGCTGCAGGAAGGTCGTGGACAATATTTGGTTGTTCTAGCAGTGAACAGAAAAGAGGCTCTTTGAAATTCTGAGTTTTTAGAGCTCTCAGGAAAGGAGTATGAAGGCTGCTGGTAGATTCTGAAGTTTTATAGTCAGTAACATGGCGACATGTAAGAATAGTGACTTGCATATTCTTCCTTGGACAACAGCCAAAAACCTAACGCAAAATTGATTTCAAATTAAAATAGATACATATTTTGTGACAGAACAGAAATACCCCTGAAGCTATTATTCATACAGTAGTGTATAAATATGCTCTGAAGGGCTGGATGTGTCAATGGAAAACAGCCCCCGCTCTGCTGTCCCCTCACTGGGGTGGGACTGATCTCACTTCTGTCACTTTCTAGCCAGCTGGCCTTCTCCAAGTCACTTCCCCCACCTGTGAACTAAGGACAGAGGGAGGTGTGACCTGAGGTCAGAGAAGTCAGGAACAAAGGAGGCAGAGCAGCTGCTGTAACAGCCAGGGACACCATCCAGGTAAGGCAGTCACTCAGCTACAAGCCCCGTTCATTTACGCCCTCCCCCACCATCCGCTGATGATGCCTGTAGGTGATTCTTTTTGTTTTGCTCCAGTGTTTGCTCAGTTTCTAAGAGCACTACTTGCCATCACTGTTGAGAACAGTGTTACAATGAATGGAAGTGACACCCATTCTTTGCTGGAGAAAATGACATAATTAAGATCCTACCTCGATGGACATGAGTTTGAGTAAACTCCAGGAGTTGGTGATGGACAAGGAGGCCNTCCAGTGTTTGCTCAGTTTCTAAGAGCACTACTTGCCATCACTGTTGAGAACAGTGTTACAATGAATGGAAGTGACACCCATTCTTTGCTGGAGAAAATGACATAATTAAGATCCTACCTCGATGGACATGAGTTTGAGTAAACTCCAGGAGTTGGTGATGGACAAGGAGGCCTGGCATGCTGCGATTCATGGGGTCGCAAAGAGTCGGACATGACTGAGGGACTGAACTGAACTGAACCTCTAAGAACGCTCCATTTAGACTAGTGTTGTATTAGCAACAGGAAGTGGTCCTCTCCTTAATGCATGGAATGATGGGTTCAAGAGCACTGTACTGAGGATGCTTCTAAGAACATCACTTGCAAGTTGCACTCATAACAGTGTTACATCAGCGCAAATGATTCTTAAATTCACCTTTAAGTGTATTTCCTTTATAAATCAAGTTTCAACTGCTCAAGGCCTCAATGTCCACCTAAGTTGGTATTTCATGGACTTCTAAGGACTCTTCCAGCTTTTAAAATCTCTGATGACATAAGAAAAAGGAAGAAGCTATCTTCAAGGGAAAAAAAAAGAGCGGATTTTAGATCTCTGTACCTCTTCTGAAAATATTTTATGAAGAAAAGAAAGAAATGGCTATTTCAAATAGCAAGAGAACTGAAGATTTTAGGTTATGTGCTGTAAATGATTTGTAAGACTTTTAATTATAGCATAGCTTTATAAATAAACACAGAACTTAACATCATATACATTTATAAGCAATGTTCCATTTAAGAGATATAACATCATTCACAAGGCCTGATTTATCATCCTCTCTGAATACTTATGTTTTGGAATATTGTTTTGGAAATGCATCACTTTACATTTTCTCAAGTCAGAGAGAGAACAGCTATTCCACAATACAAAACATCATACATAAATTAATAATACAAACTAATGCAGCAGTTTTCTATTCTTCTGAGATCTATTCAAAGTTATGGACTCTGTCCCTACAAAATACACATAGGGACATAAAATGAAATCATATATACAGCCATCAGAACATTCATAGACCTTATCAGAGAATCTCTCCTTTAATCAAAACAGCCACCAAAAATTATAAAGTGAATTTTAAGTATGCCAATCTGGTTTAAAACAGGTATGCACCTGTTAGAAACTTATTTCTAATAAACTTTATTTCTTAATAAACTTATTTCTAATGAACTTAATTATATCTATATTTAACTGACATTACATATATGTAATAAATTAATATATATCTAGCCTAACATTTAAACTGAAACATTTATAAGATGTATTGAAAAGGTTTATTTCATTAAAAAATAATACACAATTAAGAAAATTATGATTATTCCCTAAAATTGTTCAGTTCAGTTCAGTCGCTCAGTCGTGTCGGACTCTTTGCAACCCCATGGACTACAGCATGCCCGGCCTCCCTGTCCATCACCAACTCCCAGAGTTTATTCAAACTGATGCCCACTGAGTCAGTGACACCATCCAACCATCTCATCCTCTGTCAGCCCCTTCTCCCGCCTTCAACCTTTCCCAGCATCAGGGTCTTTTCTAATGAGTCAGCTTTTCACATCAGGTTGCGAAAGTACTGGAGTTTCAGCTTCAGCATCAGTCCTTCCAATGAATCAGTTCAGTTCAGTTCAGTCGCAGAGTCATGTCCGACTCTTTGCGACACCATGAATATTCAGGACTGATTTCGTTTAGGATGGACTGGTTGGATCTCCTAAATTCTTCACTGAAAAATTTTTTACTGGGCACATACAATTGCTCTATTCTCCTGCAAAATGAAGACTCAATCGATCCATCCTAATGCTAAGAAATGGCTGTAGCTCTGGTTTGAGTGGCGGCTTCACACCAGCCCCATGAACCCAGGTTGTGAGACCAGTTCAGAAGCCTCCAACCTTGCGGTCCCGCATTTCCAGGCAACCTGGGCACCATGGTCGGTTCTCACCCGTGGCTGTGCCCTGTTCTGCCTCACCTGGGTAACTTGTTCGAAAATGTGTTACATTTTCATGACCCACGATCTTCAGCACATGCTGGCTACATGTGCTTGTGTTCTTTTATTCTTTATAACTCCTATAATATTTCTAAGGGAAAAAGCAAATACTTGCCCTACGTCAATATCTGACTATGCAGACTTACGTGTAAAGACACTGAACTCTGATACAGCAGCAACCCCAGATGAGACTCTCTCACCTTTTCCAGCCACTGATACTGCTGATCTTCGGCCACGTAGCAACTACACTGGCACAGCATCACCTGAAATCAAATTCCGGGTTTCCTGTCACGTCAAGCAAGCGTTACACACTCTCCACGCTGTCATCACATATGTATCACGTGAATCCCAAAACAACCCTTGGATAACATTTGGTTTGTTTAATCTGCTACTGGCTTATTCATTTTTCTTCAAAGTTTAAAATTTTAAGAATCAAGCCACTACTGGCAAGTATTATCAGAAGTGCACAAGGACAGCACAACCGTGAGGGCTGGCCTAGGAGCTGCTGAAGATGCTGTCAGTAAACACTACCAGAGTCCTCTTTACCCTTCTCGGGGTCACACTGTGAAGACCAAACCAAAAAAAAAAAAAAAAAAAAAAAATCACAAAAACATCAAGTGCTATGAGAGGCAAGGGCAACAGTCCAGCCACACCTCAGGCCAGCAGTACCCAAGGATGGGGCCGATGTCTGCAAGGTGGCGGTAGTCTAGAAGCCATGTGGTCAAACTGAAAACCTGCCACACAGAGGCGTCAGAGGGTAAGACGCCTGATCATCAATGCTCGTGGAACGACAATACCCATAAAAATTAACCATGTCCAAATATCGCCAGAAACCTTAACACCTAACGATGCAAGTGGGAAAACATGAAGCACAGGGACCTCCCCGGCAGTCCAGTGGTTACGACCCTGCAGTTCGACTGCAGGGGCCATGGGTTCGATCCCTGGCTGGGGAACTGAGATCCCACATGTAACATTGGCACAGCCAAAAAAGAAAAATTAAGCACAAGAAGAAAAAAAGGGGCCCAGGGTTAGGGAGAAGAACAAGACTAGATACATAATTAGTTACACACACAGGGTCTGAATAGTCAAGACTTATCGTAAACCTAAACACAGTAACAGAAAGTTCTCCTGCTTGACCTCCAAGACATATTCTACAGCAAAAACTTTCCACTAAGGACCAGATGAAGAACATGCTTAGTTCCCTTACTATTTATTCCCCATAAATATTGGGTGCTTACGAAAATCCTTATGTAACATTTTAATAATGTTGGATTACATGATACAGAAACAAACTGTAAATATTATAAAATCAAATTTTACCATTTTCAAGGCTAACCTTACAGTATGACAGAGTTACTGATGTCTTCAACTGTCTGAGCCCCTGCCCCTGTTCAAGCGTCCAGCAGCAGTGGAAGAGCACTCTGTCAACAAACAGGTGGGCAGACAGGCATCACCCGCGGGGCTGCCTCACCAGCTAATGTGTCTCCTCAACTGTGCTGCTTTCTCGGAATGGTCCCAAGGACAGAAGATGTGCTCAGTTGCTTAGTCATGTCCAACTCTCCGCAACCCTATATAATGTAGCCCGCCAAACTCCTCTGTCCATGGGATTTCCCAGACAAGAAGACTGGAGTGGGCAGCCATTTCCTCCTCCAGGGGATCTTCCTGACTCAGGGATCGAACATGCATCTCCTTCCTTGTTTACGATGGAGCCACCTGGGAAGCCCAGGACCCAAGAACAGGACTAGGACAAATGCGATCCAACAGAATCACTAGGTGTCAGCTACAGAGCATGTTTTACAGCTTAACAAAACAGGATGAATTAGGAATTCCCTAGGGGTCCAACAGTTAAGACTTCACACTTCCACTGCAGGAGGACCAGGTACCATCCCTGGTCAGGGGGAACCAAGATCCCTCAGGAGATGCAGCAGCACAGCCAAAAAAAAAAAAAAAAATCAGGATGAATTAGGTAAGGATGAAAGCTCAGTGTCAACAGAATTGCATTCAGAGTGCATAAAACACTCATCTGCTCAGTGTTAACGGAGTGTCCAGGCTACAGGAATGGGTTTAGAGCTGAATGCCACGTGGGTTTAGGGCAACAAAGCAGAACCCCTGCTTCCACAGCGTGTATGCATTTCCCCACATTTAGATCTGCCAGCTTAAATCATTTTCTGAATGAGGGCAAGGGTTTGTTTCTAAAAAAGTTACTTCAGAATTTCTTCAGAAGTTTACCACCACACCGTATCTGCCACATGGATATTATATAAGCAGAAAAATGATTACTACCACTGCCAACAGGCAGAATCCCTCAGCCCAAAAGTAGATATAAAGGAAAGTGGAATTCAAATGAACACTACATAAATGATGCCTAAATAACTCCCATTTATACATACAAGCCAGGCCCCACATACCGAAGGATTTGATTTCAGGTGATAAAACACACAAAAAGCCTCTGTGGGGGATAGGTGCGCAGTGTCCGTTGTCCTACACCATTCATTCCAGAGTTTAGCACAACCGACTTCTTCCCAGGCTCCTGAATTCATGACAAATGACGACAAAAACGCTGTGAAATACAAGGCACATCAGTCAGTGTTGGGCTCCACAAGTTGTATTTTCTATTCAATAAAAAACAGATTCAGTATCTATGGCTGATTCATATTGTTGTTTGGCAGAAACCAACCCAACACTGTAAAGCAATTATCCTCCAATTTAGAATAAACGAATTTTTAAAAATCATAAAAAGTAAATAAATTCAAGTTGAGAATCCTAGTGCTAAAAGAGCCATTGAGAGCATCAACCTTACACACATCATCATTGTGCAGAAAAAGAAACTGAGGCCTCAAGAAGTTAGAGGCCATGCCCTGAGTTTAGACGATACTGGAGCCAGGAATCAGGAAGACAGGTTTACTGACAGATCTCACTGAAGTCTCACACTGTAACAATCTTCTGCAAAACTTTAGGCCAGCAGAACTGTAAATAAATGAGTCAGCTATTATTTACCATGTACTACTGTTCTACAGGTACTAGGGGTACCTTACAGGGCAAGGAATCTTCACTGGAGTTCCCCAAGGCTCTCCTCTGAGCCTGTGAATTCCCTAAAATGATACAAGTTTGTGTACTTTCGTGTGTGTATTCATTGTACCAGCTGAACTCTGCACTGTTCCAACTTAATCAAATGAATTCATATATGTATAAAAACCTTATATTGCCAGAGTTCTCCTTATGATTTTAAAGGAGTCAGTTAACTCACAAACATACAAGGACCCACTGTAACAAGGGACTGTGTGTACATGCCACCTCTGCTTTGGCCCGCTGGGCCACAACAGGCCCAGAGGCCCAAGAAAACGTGGATACTAGAAATGTGGTTTCCTTGAAATCATAAGTTCCTAAAGCCAAGAATATTTCCCCTAAATCTTATTTTTCAAGTTTCTCAAAAAGTGCCACATGAGCAGGGCCAGATTTCATTCAGACACAGTTATTCTGCCATGACTTCTAAAAAAGTAATATACATGTGAAATTTGTTATGCCAGAAAGAAGTAACTTCAGCTTCTGCTCTTTCAACGAAGTGTGTAGTCTAATGCACTTCTACTTACCNGAGATTTGGTTTATTAAGCACCCGTCTTCAAACCGCGACCGCCCCAGGTAGGTGCCGGCCCTGCCCGGCGCGCCCTCGGGACAGTTGGACAGAGGGCGGATGGACGGGCAGGAAAAATTACAGTGCTTCGCGGTGTTGTAAAAATGAGCCTTTACTCTAGCAATAGGAATTCACATTTCAAAAGCTGATGATCTGAAAGATTTCATGAGAATGCAAAAATAGTTGCTTCTTTTTTAAAACTTGGCCATCTCTGGTACAAAATTTCGTTTTAAATAGCCTTTCATGTATAAGAAACGTAATTATTTTTGAATTGGTTCTCTTCTTTCATTATTTAGCAGAGCACTAATCCATGCAGGAGAGAAGTAACACTATGCCATAGCTTAAGTGAAAATATACAATATTGCAACGGAAAAAAAACCCATTTACCTACATTCAGTTGTGCTGAAACTAGAGGGCATTTGCTTACATTCTGGAACCCTATCAATAAATAGTCACAAAGTTAAGTACTAATATGGGGTCGGGGGAGCCTCTTGAAATTAGAAAAAAATCGCAAATATGTTGCTAGAAACATTTTGCTTTTAGATGTGGACAAACTGTCACCAAAAGCATTTCCATAAGATCAGTTATTTAGCAATTTTACACATTACTTCAAAATAATATATTGGGTTTTGAAGCAAAATAGGAACATTAAAGTATAAACAATAAGACTAGCTATCTATCTAGTTCACATTTAGGAAACTCTGGCTATGTTAGCAAGCTATAATAGACAAGATTACCAGTGTAATATTTTAAAATTACATTAACACTCCTGGGGTACAGTTTGGGCACCACTTTGTCTTAGTCCTTTTGTTGAATAAAATAACATCACTTTTACCAGTAAGATCTTCAATTTGATTTCAATTACATTATGAAGAAGTCACTTGTGGAAAGCTGATTAAAAATCATAGATAGGGTAATGATAGTACATTTAGTCATGATTAAAATTCTGCATACATTTCAGAGAGGTTTTTACAAGAATATTAAATTTTAAACAAATGCTTATTTCATGCAGTTACAATAAATTTAGGCCAAGCACTTAAAAAAAGGCAAGTATATGTTCAAATCAAATACTCAACCAGAAAGGGATTCTATTATAAAAGAAGGTTGATGGTACAATCTCAAGTGCTAACAGAAATTAACCCCACCAGAGAAAATTATAACTTCAAAATGAAATCTTCACGACACTAAAACAGTCAAAAAACTGCATAGAATACTCTTAACTGAGATTTTTAACATTTTCATTTTATGGCATTTGTTGAGGACACAGCATATCCCAGTAAGAAATTTCTGTGAAATTAAGTGCAAATATGGGACTGGAAATAGGTTTAAACATTTCATTAAAGATGAAAAATCAAACCCCATGCACCTAAAAATATTTGCAGTTTATTAGGAATTCTTCCCTTTCTCACCTGTACTAGTAACAAGTTACTGGTTATCAGTATTTCAGATGAAAATATACTACAGAGCAAAAACAGACTCTGGCTTATGCTAAGAAAAAGAAAGTGACAACAAAAAGCCTTTTTTTAAAGCAGACATGCAACCACAAGTAAATTTCTCAATAAGACACTTAAGTTGATCTGCGTAACAAAAAAAATGCATTACATTGTCTTTTAATGAAAGAGGAACAGAAACCCTTAGATTGCTGTATTTTACTTTAGATTTATACATGCAAATCATATATTCACAGATAACTTTTAAATGGGAAAACAACTTGCTTGTAACAGTTCATTTTTCCAAAAGCATGTTACTACATTAAAAAGATTTGACAGTGCGTTCATTTAATCTGGTGATTTTAATTTCAACAAATACCTACTCACAAACCTCATTGCAAATAAATTCTTTATAGTATCAAGACCAGATTTTCTAATCCTAATGAAGGATTGATATAGCCCAGACATGCTGCCTTTAAAGTCTGTTGTGATGAGTCTCTAATAAATTTGCTCAAAATATTCACAAAGCTCTAACTTTTAAGGTGCTATAAAGAAACATAAGATGTGACAGTATCATCTAAAAATATGACTGTTTCGATTTTTATACTTTTTATTTTCTAACTCATTAAGACTAAGACCTGCCTCATAGTGAGGCACATTTTTGGCATTTCTATAAATGCTGCTACATGAAAGTAAAAATGAGAAAAAATTGTGATAGTCACATTCATAGCTTTCATATAAAAATATATATTCCCTGAATTTGTCATATCAAGTGGTCATCATTCTGTATGAACTGCAGTATTATAAACAAAATAAGAACATTAATGGACTTTTTCTATTTCCAACACTATTTCAGAACTCATTTATCAACATTCCCGTCATGGAATCCCCAGGCCCTTCTAGTTTATGACTTTTGGGGTTGTGAATTATAGGGCGTGAATCTTAGTATTTGCTTCACTCAAATGTCAAATAGGCTTAGTGGCACTCCCTCTTGAAATGTGCCTATATTTTCCCTTATTTCAGTAATGACACCAGTCATGGTGGTCTGAAATGTTATACTCTTAACATAGAGCCCTGAAAATTAGCATCAGGTTGAGATTTTGAAATGTTTTCAGGCCTTAAGTTTTTGCTACCGACCCTGTACACTTCCCATTTTCTTCCTCTAAAGAATCAAGAGGTTTCTTCAAGGCCCTTCCTTTCAGAAAAGGAATAATCTCGTGACAGGGCCATTTGTCTTTTCTTTCCACCTCTCCAACTACAGGCTCCACAATCTATTTCCTCCTTAGAATTCTCTTGTCATATGCATCTATACAAGGGCTGACTAGGAGGAAGCCCTCCTCCCACTGTGCCCCGCTGGGTTATGGCTTTTAGAAAATCCCTCAGAAGGTGCCAACAAGGGGTTAACAACGTTAGAGCTAGGAGCGGAATGCAACTGCCAGTTTACCTGTGGCCCCTGGTTTTCAAATCCACTTCTACATTTTCACAGTCACTACTGTGCTTTTTCTTTCCAGGATCTGAAACGCCTTAAAGGGGGCATTTTTCTATTAATATCTTCTAGCTCCTTTTCACTTTCAGAATTTATGGTTGTATCATCCTCTTTATAAACATTGAGTAACTTTTTCTTAGCCGCAGCAGAAGCATTTCGATGGGGCAGTTTTCTGCTGCTCTTCCTAATCCACACATTTTCTGGTCCTGAAATGGTTTCCTTTAGATTACTCATTATCTTTATTTTATTTGCAGCAACAGTAGCACATCTGCGGGGAACTTTCTCAGGCACCATTTTTGCTTTCAGAGTCTCACTAGGCATTGGCACTGCATCCTTCTGATTATGCACACATGTTCTCATTTTTGTATTGGGTTCTCTGTCTCTAGGAACAGATTCTGAAAAATGAAAGTTCATGTAAATGCAAAAATCTTGTACCACAAGATTTTACTACTACTTACATTCCTCAACAATACATTCCATTCCTCCACAGTGTTACAACTACTCAGATTGCTAAATGAAAAACCAATGACCATCATCAATGACACTACACATTTTTGACGTCGATATAACCTTCCACTTCTTTGTCTACAAATGAGTTGTGGACAGAAGTTACAGCCCCTAGCACACTTCACTGTCTCTAAGGGTGACTGTCCCTTAAAGCAGCAGACTTGTAAGAGTAGGGTTAAGTACCCTTCAGGGTCATAAAGTGAAGTCACTCAGTTTTGTCTCTTTGCGACCCCATGGACTATAGCCTGCCAGGCTCCTCCGTCATAAAGCCACTCACCAAAAAGCACTTTTAAAAAAACCTTATTTTTACAGAACTTTGTAGGTTTTAAATTTTTGGTGTCATTTCTAATACTCTATGTTGAACTACTTTAAAATATTCAATAGTGAAAGTGAAGTCGCTCAGTCGTGTCTGACTCTTTGTGACCCCATGGACTGCAGCCTACCAGGCTCCTTTGTCCATGAGATTTCCCAGGCAATAATACTGGAATGGATTGCCATTTCCTTCTCCAAAAATATTCAACAGGACTTCTGAAATAATTTTCCTAGAACCTAAACAAGAAGTAAATGCCATGACGACTATGACGACACAGCATCAGCCCTACTTCAAGCCTTAAGGTTTCAGTTCCAACACTGGTATTTCCTTTAGTCAAAAAAAAAAGTTACATGGGTCACTAGTAAATAAAAAGGAACTGCATATTGATTTTATACAACCAAAATGCGGTTTTAATCCTAGATTCGTCTTTTTCAATTTCAGGATTTTATGTAACTGAAATGATTAAATCCTAGTTTCACTGCTGTTCAGATAGTTTCTGAGCTGGTGTATGTGGGGCAGAGAGAGGATCAGGCTGAAGCTTCTAAAAGAAATGAACTCTACACACACAAGCATAGTTGCTCTAAGGAACTAAGGAGTAGCACAGGCCGCTGTCAGAACTTGTTCTAGGAACTGAACCTCCTAAGCGGCAAAGGAGAACTTTGAAGGAAGTGTTGAAGCTGAGAACCAGAAACTGGGACAGGATCCAGCAGCAAAAAGGTAGGACAGAAAGCACTCTGCAGAGGCTAGGCCTTCACTGGGCCTCAGCCAGCAGTTTCGATGAAGCACAGTGGGGTTGCACAGAGCCGCCACGCGGTGCTTACGTGGGCTCAAATCATTTTCATTTTTGCCAACATCTGAAGGCCAGATTTTCACATTTCAAATACAAACTTAACCAGCACCGTTCTCGGGCACTAGTATTTCTTGATAAAAATGCACCTGAAGTTCATTAGCCCCTGAATGTCAGGCCTTATCTGTTGGCAAACTAGTCTTGTTGCCATCAAGAGCCAAACTATCTAAGACTGTCTTCAAGGGGCACAAGTCTTGCTGGGGGTGAGCATGTAGGATGCTGCCTCAGGTTTCCAGACACTCAGCATTTGCTAAGGACAGTCTGTAGCCACTGAAATAACCACACATCATCTGGGACTCACTTCCTTTTCACTGCTAAGGATAGATTATTAAGGGTTTTCCCAGCCGTCAGCACAGTTACTCTGTAGCAGTGAAAACTACAAACTACCAGCCTTCATTTTTCCTTTGTGAAGGGAGACATTGACCTGTGATCAAGGGCAAATGAGTACAGGTGAAAATGACTTCTGTGAATTGACAAGTTCGTTAACAGAGAGGGTGATGAGCAAAGCCTTAAAACCTCAAAA
>SJYA01000143.1:28609-121932 GCA_006410615.1 Neotragus moschatus
TATTTTCCCTTATTTCAGTAATGACACCACAGTCATGGTGGTCTGAAATGTTATACTCTTAACATAGAGCCCTGAAAATTAGCATCAGGTTGAGATTTTGAAATGTTTTCAGGCCTTAAGTTTTTGCTACCGACCCTGTACACTTCCCATTTTCTTCCTCTAAAGAATCAAGAGGTTTCTTCAAGGCCCTTCCTTTCAGAAAAGGAATAATCTCGTGACAGGGCCATTTGTCTTTTCTTTCCACCTCTCCAACTACAGGCTCCACAATCTATTTCCTCCTTAGAATTCTCTTGTCATATGCATCTATACAAGGGCTGACTAGGAGGAAGCCCTCCTCCCACTGTGCCCCGCTGGGTTATGGCTTTTAGAAAATCCCTCAGAAGGTGCCAACAAGGGGTTAACAACGTTAGAGCTAGGAGCGGAATGCAACTGCCAGTTTACCTGTGGCCCCTGGTTTTCAAATCCACTTCTACATTTTCACAGTCACTACTGTGCTTTTTCTTTCCAGGATCTGAAACGCCTTAAAGGGGGCATTTTTCTATTAATATCTTCTAGCTCCTTTTCACTTTCAGAATTTATGGTTGTATCATCCTCTTTATAAACATTGAGTAACTTTTTCTTAGCCGCAGCAGAAGCATTTCGATGGGGCAGTTTTCTGCTGCTCTTCCTAATCCACACATTTTCTGGTCCTGAAATGGTTTCCTTTAGATTACTCATTATCTTTATTTTATTTGCAGCAACAGTAGCACATCTGCGGGGAACTTTCTCAGGCACCATTTTTGCTTTCAGAGTCTCACTAGGCATTGGCACTGCATCCTTCTGATTATGCACACATGTTCTCATTTTTGTATTGGGTTCTCTGTCTCTAGGAACAGATTCTGAAAAATGAAAGTTCATGTAAATGCAAAAATCTTGTACCACAAGATTTTACTACTACTTACATTCCTCAACAATACATTCCATTCCTCCACAGTGTTACAACTACTCAGATTGCTAAATGAAAAACCAATGACCATCATCAATGACACTACACATTTTTGACGTCGATATAACCTTCCACTTCTTTGTCTACAAATGAGTTGTGGACAGAAGTTACAGCCCCTAGCACACTTCACTGTCTCTAAGGGTGACTGTCCCTTAAAGCAGCAGACTTGTAAGAGTAGGGTTAAGTACCCTTCAGGGTCATAAAGTGAAGTCACTCAGTTTTGTCTCTTTGCGACCCCATGGACTATAGCCTGCCAGGCTCCTCCGTCATAAAGCCACTCACCAAAAAGCACTTTTAAAAAAACCTTATTTTTACAGAACTTTGTAGGTTTTAAATTTTTGGTGTCATTTCTAATACTCTATGTTGAACTACTTTAAAATATTCAATAGTGAAAGTGAAGTCGCTCAGTCGTGTCTGACTCTTTGTGACCCCATGGACTGCAGCCTACCAGGCTCCTTTGTCCATGAGATTTCCCAGGCAATAATACTGGAATGGATTGCCATTTCCTTCTCCAAAAATATTCAACAGGACTTCTGAAATAATTTTCCTAGAACCTAAACAAGAAGTAAATGCCATGACGACTATGACGACACAGCATCAGCCCTACTTCAAGCCTTAAGGTTTCAGTTCCAACACTGGTATTTCCTTTAGTCAAAAAAAAAAGTTACATGGGTCACTAGTAAATAAAAAGGAACTGCATATTGATTTTATACAACCAAAATGCGGTTTTAATCCTAGATTCGTCTTTTTCAATTTCAGGATTTTATGTAACTGAAATGATTAAATCCTAGTTTCACTGCTGTTCAGATAGTTTCTGAGCTGGTGTATGTGGGGCAGAGAGAGGATCAGGCTGAAGCTTCTAAAAGAAATGAACTCTACACACACAAGCATAGTTGCTCTAAGGAACTAAGGAGTAGCACAGGCCGCTGTCAGAACTTGTTCTAGGAACTGAACCTCCTAAGCGGCAAAGGAGAACTTTGAAGGAAGTGTTGAAGCTGAGAACCAGAAACTGGGACAGGATCCAGCAGCAAAAAGGTAGGACAGAAAGCACTCTGCAGAGGCTAGGCCTTCACTGGGCCTCAGCCAGCAGTTTCGATGAAGCACAGTGGGGTTGCACAGAGCCGCCACGCGGTGCTTACGTGGGCTCAAATCATTTTCATTTTTGCCAACATCTGAAGGCCAGATTTTCACATTTCAAATACAAACTTAACCAGCACCGTTCTCGGGCACTAGTATTTCTTGATAAAAATGCACCTGAAGTTCATTAGCCCCTGAATGTCAGGCCTTATCTGTTGGCAAACTAGTCTTGTTGCCATCAAGAGCCAAACTATCTAAGACTGTCTTCAAGGGGCACAAGTCTTGCTGGGGGTGAGCATGTAGGATGCTGCCTCAGGTTTCCAGACACTCAGCATTTGCTAAGGACAGTCTGTAGCCACTGAAATAACCACACATCATCTGGGACTCACTTCCTTTTCACTGCTAAGGATAGATTATTAAGGGTTTTCCCAGCCGTCAGCACAGTTACTCTGTAGCAGTGAAAACTACAAACTACCAGCCTTCATTTTTCCTTTGTGAAGGGAGACATTGACCTGTGATCAAGGGCAAATGAGTACAGGTGAAAATGACTTCTGTGAATTGACAAGTTCGTTAACAGAGAGGGTGATGAGCAAAGCCTTAAAACCTCAAAAAAGAGTTTAATCTATGACACGCATTTCAAAGATGTACTTGTGTTTTCTCCGAGACCCACAAAAGTTCTCCCATAGTTGGCTAGGAACTACTTTGCTAAAAGCAATTCCCCACAAATGCTTCAGTCCTTTTTACCAAAATCACATGCTTCACTTGTTTTTACAGTGAAAATTCCATTTCTAAAGACATGTTTTGCTCAGTGTTAAGTCACAAGGCATTTCAAAAATGGCATTTTAGCGGGCTGAGCTGCTCAGCAGGGCCCCGCATCTGGCCTTCTCAACCTTGCCTTGGTTGGGCTCTGGAGTCGCTGCACAGGAAGTTGGGGAGTGAACAGAGGAGAGGCTTAAGAGTGGTGTTATTACCATTTCAAAAAATGTTTTCTTAGGAATTTTTATATTATAAACTACCATCTGCAAATCAATCCTAGATTCAGAGTCAATCTTCAGCACATTAAATCAGTGTTAAGCAAATGCTAGAATATAAATATGCAACAACAGATGAGTATTTTAAAAAATACATGGTAAAACTAAGGTGAAATATCTGCTTCACAGTAAAATGAGGATATGCTATTATCAGTCAACAAACTGCATCCGTTTGCATGTTGGAAAAATATTAAAAATATACAATTAGTTCATTCCCAACATATCCAGTGGATTTGTATATATAAAATCCTACTACACTAAATTTGAGAGACAAAATGATTGAAGTTGCAGCAACTGATTCCTTCTGTGTTGTGAGCAAAGTATACTGACACCTTAGAAACCTAGTAAGTACGAACTCTTAAGACATTTGTAATCCAAAATAAGGGAAAAGATTCTATGGAAGAAACTGTAACTAGTCTTTTTAAAATGCTTTAAGGAAATATGAACTATTAGAGGGGAGAGGATACAGGGTTGTTATATTGTATAAGGTATCCCTAACTTGATTAAGCTGAATCTCTAAAGGGTTAAACCATAACATGAGAATGTCATCAAGATAAAAACAATCTGAGGAACACAGAATGACAGTGTGGGGAATTTTTTAAAACTGTAATACATGTAAGTCAGTGTCAATTTTATTACTGAGAACTTGGTAAATTATCAAGTGCTTTATTCTGAGAAAACTAGTTTTTAGAAATATATATACAGACTAATTCCGGGTTAGAAGTTCAATATATATATTAGGGTATAAGCTTAAAATTTTTGGAGGATACTGCTCTAACGATAATTTCTGAGAGTGCCATTTAATACTAACTAACCAGCACAACCCCACAAGTCCTACTATCCCAGGTAGTCTTGGGTCAGCCATGGGTGTTGGAATGGTCAGAGTGCTTGAGGCATTGTTGCTTTTCATTAAATGACTCCTTATTTGGGTATAATAAAAACTTCATTAGTAGAGTGACAATTTACATCTTTAGTAGGGCTCTGTCATAGTTTACTGAGATGACCACTTTAAAATATTAACTCACAGATCACTATGTATTCTAATATGGTCTGTAGTGAATAGAAATCTGGATGTAGACATTCTAGTTTTGATTCAAAGCAACAATCTCTAGTTTCTGAAGGATTATTCATATTCCAATTATGATACTCGTAACACAAAATTGTAGTCCTAGATCTGAAGTAAACTTTACATCATTGCTATAGAAGCATAAACAATTGTATTCTTATCAGCATTTAAACTGAGAGAATTAGAAATAAATATGAGAGTGGAAAAATACTAAGAAAATGTCTGAGCCAAAGTAAAAATAATATACTGGCCTATTTCATATACTTTTAAGTACAGACAACTACTGGTCACTATGATGGCAGGTTAAGTCAAACTTCTATAAAGGGAAAACATTTTAGCTGCAAATCGTAACCTCTTTCCACCAAGCCTCTTATCAGAGCAGACTTTGAGATGGCCTTTCTTTTCTTCATCGTCTGACCTTCACTGATAGGCAATGACCAAAACTCTGGAAGCAAATAGCATTTACTGATATTCCCCACAGTATGTCTCCATATACCCCAAAACCTGAAAGTCTCACTAGAGATGGGCTGTAGAAGAGGGTTTTCTGTAACTGGCAGGGTTTAACATTTTTCTCAGGGGAGCTGGTAACACTGAGAAGTCAATGGTACGGCAGTGGCAGGTCAAGAGACTGTTAAATAATTCTGTAACCTAGGGTTGTTCTCCAGTAGTTTGGTCACTTCTGTGGTTGAATAAATGGCCTTAATTCTTCAATTCACTCAATGATGGGTACACAGAACCCTTGATGTGTTTTGCATCTATAGCTAATCTAGGTCCCTATAATTTTATTTCTAGAAACAATTGATAACCATTTTTAATGATTCTCACAAGAGTTGTGATGGATATTGCAACTTTTTCTAAAAGTCTAATTAGAAAAAATAAAACTATGAGTATGAATTCAGGGATCTTAATCTGCTTGTTAGGAGATGGATCATTTCAGACTAATGCAGGCCGGATAAGATGATATCAGAAGTAAATACTGGGTTTTTCAATCTGCTTTATTAGTTTACAAATGAAAAGCAATGGGGCCACCAACAGCTAGAAGGCAGCCTCCTCCTTTCAAGCACGTCTGACTCCCTCCAGGCTCTGACTCACACCAAATGTGGGAGTCCTGCATTCTGCCTGAAGAAGAGATCACTTGTTTTTACAGAAGAGATCACAGATGGACACAGGGTGAAGAGCTGCTTAAATCCAGAAGTGAAACAGTTGCAGGGGGAACTGGATGGTGCAGACCTCACAGAATCAACCAGCTAGGTGGCTTGTAGTTGTTTTAAAAAAGAGAGCCTTTACTTGTAATTATGCTGCTGTTAAGTCACTTCAGTCGTGTTTGACTCTGTGCAACCCCATAGACGGCAGCCCACCAGGCTCCCTCGTCCCTGGGATTCTCCAGGCAAGAACACTGGAGTAGGTTGTCATTTCCTTCTCCAGTGCATGAAAGTGAAAAGTGAAAGTGAAGTCACTCAGTCGTGTCTGACCCTTAGCGACCCCTTGGACTGCAGCCCACCAGGCTCCCCATCCATGGGACTTTCCAGGCAAGAGTACTGGAGTGGGATGCCATTGCCTTCTCCACTTGTAATTATAATGACTATTAAATTTGTTATATTTTACTACTTCAGTTAGTTGAATAAAAAACTGGTTCCTAGTTGACAATGCAGATTCTGACGTGGTAATGAGCTAATTTAAAAAGTTAAAAGTACAGATCTCAAATGGAGGTAGAAAACTAAAGATTTGCTTTTTTGACAAGCTCCAGTTAAGTGGTTAGAATTTTACAGGTGAACCAAGTAAGTATGGATCAAAACTTAGAAAATAAACTTTAACCTATTAAAAATTAAGTATTTCTTTAACATGTAATCACTAATCAAAAAAGGTTAACAATTTCTAAATAATTTTCCTTGTGGAACCAAGGGTAGGCTGGCTGCTGCAGTCCACACAGTCTGTGCCATCTCATTCAATTGTCAGACTGCCTCTTTCTCTTCATAGTCTAAATTTCCACTGAAGATTTAATAAATGATAAAACTTACCTTAAAATTAACTTTAAAAACTAAAGTATAACAAGACAATATGCTGTAGCACTGATAACTCAATTCAATGAAACCATCAGTCTTTACAAAGAGTCTGAAGTTACTTACATGTTGCCAGAGATAGAGCCTGCAGTCTGCAGGACTCCAACGCCGAGCACCCCCACCCACCTCCCTCCATCAAATCCACACACGCAATCCCTGAACAGACACCGAGTAAGAGCCTTGATATTTTTTTTTAACCAAATAAGCAATGTATTAGAAATCAGTTTGGCTTATGAGTGATTGGTAAAAACTTCTCTTAAATTTGAAAATTCCCATGTATCCTTAGGCAACATCTATCATTTTTTTTAAGTTATAAGATTTTCCTTAAACTGTGAGAAAAGACAACACAGCCCTCATCATTGTACTTTTTACATTTCAATCCTTTCCATTAAATTCACAATTTGATAATACTACTATAAGTAGTATTTAGTAATCTAGTTGGACTAGATTTTTCCACAATGCTTCATTTTCTCCCTAGCTTTGACAGATATATTTGGTCTGATCTGTATGTTCCCAAATACTAGAATAACAGACAGTCTTATTCTGTTAGGTTGCAATTTTCTTAGGGTTTCTGCTTTATTATTTCCTGATACCCACAGCAGAAGATGAGAGATATAACTTTAAATAATTAACAGACAAAAAGTTCTTCTACAATGAAGGTGCTTTGTTACACTCCATCATACTAGAATAATTGAACTGGAATTTCCATACAATGTATGAACTAAACGATTTGGTGACAACTACAAGATACCTGATAAAGTAAGTAAACTGACTTAATACCAATGAGAAGAATGGAGATGGCATTTCAGCTATAAAAAGGCAAGGCAAAAAGACCTTTTCTAGCCATTTAAATATTACTCAAAAACCAAACACAATTGAGTAGAAAGGAAAACCAAAAATACTGTATGTACCTTTAACAATGTTCTTGCAATCCGATATACAAAACTTCTCATTTTTTTCCCCCAGGTAACACAAATTAAATTTGTACTAACAGAAGAGATTAATAAAGTCCTTCCATTTCAGTTCCTAATACCACACAGTGAACTTAATAAATTCTGTGTTCTGATTATTCTAAAGAAAAAAGGCTAGAAGAGGGACAAGGGAACATAGTATGGACCCAATGTTACTCTAAATAAGAACTGTACTTAAGAGATCATCAGCCAATGGAGTATGAAGGATTTAGTGATGTATTTTATTTTTATTTTTGGACAGTAGTACCTTCAAGTGTTAAGTTTATTGGTTTATGTCTCCTTTTTCCATTTACCTAAAACATAAGTTCTTTCACCCTATTTCTTATTATAAAACTAATCATCTTTTTAGGTACAACTCAACTATCCTTGGAAGAAACTTTTATGTTGTAACATAGAGGTTGTGAGTAAATAAATGCATCATTCTTTTGAGGATTACTAAACTGACAAAGGATCTAATCACCTAAAATTAAAAAAAAGGGGGGGGGGCAAGGGAGAATGATCACCCTAGGAATTATCTGAAAATGGGATAAACTCTTCCTTTTATTCAGAAGTTACTATACATTGTCAATATACCCTTTTTAAATAAGGAGGAAATGGGTAGGGGGAAGCTTTTTAAACTTCACCTATTTTTATGTTTGAAATCTTTTTGTCTTAATATGCTTGGTAAAATTAACCCTTAAAAGGAATCAAAACTCCAATCTAAATAACCTCAAACCTTTTTTTAAACCATAAATGAATAAAATCATAGGACTCTGGACATACACAACCACAGTAGTCTTTTCTTCTTCATATATACATCATTTAGTTACTTCAAGTGCAATGGAAAGCTCGAGCACTTACTTCTGGATCAGTTCACATTCCACGTGTAACCTTTTGTCTTTTTTCACAGGAAAAATACAAACTGATCCCAAACTTTATTAAAGTACATCTGTGCATTAAATCCCTGCTCATTTTGCATAAAGAGAAATAGAAAAAAAAAAAAAAGTCAAAACATGTTCTAGTGCTCAGTGTAAACATTTTGAACTATTAATTATTTATTAATTTTCCTTAAGGGTACTTAGAAGTGTGTGTCACATATTCAAAGTTAACCTTAGGAATAGCACCGTGACCAAAAAAATCCATAAAAATGATTCTCTCTATAATCCCTTAGTTTTACTTCAGAACTTGAGAAGCTACCATTGTCAACCATGTTTTCAAAGTCACCAGGCCAATTCTTACTTGTGTTTTTGGTTTTTTTTTTTCAGATGAAACAAAAATACTGCTTCTACACACAAGGGTCTAACCATTTTGGACAAAATGAAAAATTAGGAACTGGCTGATCAGCCAATCAATTCAGTCCAAAAGTCAAGAACAGTTCTACTGATGAAGCCTAAATGCTTTAAGTATCATTTTACCAAAAGGACTGATGTATTTATGAATATATTCCATATTTGTTTATGGATTTTTTTGGTACCTTTTTGCAGATGATGGTAAACATGGAGTTATAACCCTGAGAATAGATATAAAACAGAGACGTTTAAGAAGAGTTAAAATAAATTAATGGATATGACATCTATCACCATTTCTCAAAATTAAGGAAGTAAAGAGCATTCTATTAATTTTTTTCGGGTCACTAGTCTAGGACAATTATCCTGACTCAATATGTCAACAATACGGTTAACACGAACTTTGAGAAGGAAAGCATTATAGTTTTGAAGCGGTGATAGCTCTCTCAACAACCAAAGGAGAGGCAGGCAGACCACCTATCTCACTTGGTAATGTCTAAGAATATCCTTCCTCTTACACCACAGTAGAAAGAACCTTCTACCATGTCAACTGGAATAGAGAACCAAGAAACACCAACACTTCAGAACATTCTAACACTGATATCAGAGTCTGATGTTTTTCAATGTCTGCCACCTTAAGGATACACAGGAAAAAAGGGTTAATTTTGTCTGAAACCAAACGCAATTAGGGCCAATAAATAACAAAGGGTGGGGGTACGGTAATACACTCTTTAGCTACAAAATATGTAAACCACTTGAGTCAAGTCCATCTTCAGGCACAAACAAGCTAGGAATGGCCACCTACACTGTTTGGAGTAGCACAGCCTATCAAGTAAAAATATTTGGCTCGAAAATAAGTGTACTATGGTATTTAATGATGTGGCAAAAGTCACGCTTTAAGTGAATTTCAAAATTATTTTCCCACAACAGTTTCTTAGATTTATACTAGAGGTCACTAACAAAGATACTTAGTTGCACCAGCAAAGAATGCTTGGGATTGCACATGGCAGCAGCAGACTAAAAGAGATAGAGAATGACAACTATTTTCCTATAGAAATGAGATTTGCAATTGCACTCTTATCAAAACTCAACTCTACAATTTAAGAGATGGGGGAACACTACATATAATTTAAATACTCTTTTAGCCCTGTACACTCTATTAAAGAACACACTTTATCTAAATCTAAGGCACACAAACTCTATTTCACAGAGTAAGACTATGGAAGACCAAGATTTTGGTTAAATTCCATAAATGGAAAACAGGAGATCTTGGAAAGACAAATCATATAATATTTTGTTAGTGCACAATTTAAAAGCAAATGCTAGCTATGGTCTGGCCTTAGAGGTTTAAAATATACAATCAAACATTAAAAAAAATAATTTACCAGCACTTTATGAATTCAAGTTTATAAAATAAAGTAGATGATATTTTCCTTAAGAATAAAAAGAAGACCCAACAAGACTTGGAAAGAAAAATTGGAAACCATTTCAAGGAAAATGATAAAATCTGGTAAAATGCAATCTACTCAAGTAGCCAGGGAAAGAAAAAAAAGTGGCAGGTACCTTGCCTACTAATCATGGCTACCGCCCCCCTTCCCCAATTGTTATGTCAGTATGAACATAATATTTACGAAGACTCTGTAAACAAAGGTCATGTGAAATTTATACTACAATAGGACTGGAATTAGAAACTACCACCTCTTGACGAATTCTGAAAATAACTGTATGACACTTGCTACCATAAAAGTAATGCTTATTGGTTCTGATAACCAGAATGTCTAGTGTTTAACATATTTCAAACTCTTGCTATGTGTAGTTAAATACTGTCAAAAGTAGGTTAGATCTGCCCCCAAAATGAAGCATATTTTGGCACCTGTGCTGATGCTGCTACAAAGGCAAGCAAGTGCAAATAAAAATAACAGTCATGATTTAGTCACATTCATAACTTTTCATAGAAAAATATAAATATATTCCCTGAATTGTAGGACAAAAAATAATTTCAACAGCCAGCTTTCACTATAAATTCCAGTCCATTCCGTCTTTAAGTGAACTGGTTTTCCCTCAAGGTCATAAGGTGCAATCATCAAAATCTAACACATTTTCTAAGCTCCTATCATCATCCCCATCATGGTATCTCACGGTCCTTCTACCCTGATTTCTCGTCTTTATTTTTGAACGTCGAAGAACTCTTTTAGATTTTGCATAGTCCACATCCTCCCAGTCATTATCATCCACATTTAACCTAGGACGTTTGCTCTGTCTTGGTCGTCTCATAGTTTTAGATACGTTAGCTGTAAAAGTTTTACCTTTTCTAACTACTTTTGCTTTCCCTTTCGTTTTCCTCTTTTTGGTTTTTGAATCATCCGTACAGTCAGCATCTGATTCAGTGGCAGATCCCAAATCTGAGTCAGATTTGGGGCTAGTGTCTGGTCCACACTTTGAACTGCCTGTTGTTTCAGAAGCTTTCAGATTTTCCAATCCAGTTTGCAGTCTCTTCCTTTTTACTTCTGTCTCGGCAGCTTCCTGTGAATCCCGCACCACTTTTGTCTTACTGAAAGGAGCCTTCCCATAGGTCCGGAGCCTCCTGCCGTTCCACCTACGTAGCCCATAGTTCAGTTCCTCTTCAAAGTTATTCTCTGCAGTAGCTTTGTGCACCAAAGCTGACTCAGAAGAACATTTTCTACCTATCTCACCCCGTGGAATATGGCTTTTTGAATCTTCCTCCAAAGACACAATCAAGGCATTCTTTGTTTTAGAAGGTGCAACACTGGTTTTGAGACTCCTGGTACGCCTGTTCTTGTGTCCTGAATTCAACACACCTTCAGAGTCTGAGTCTTCATTTAAAGACTGACTGATACTTTTTGTACTACCTTCTGAGTCGGCATCAGGTGGCTGCCCTTCACAGCCACTCTCTTTGTTTGGCACTTCACAGTTTACATCCCCCTCAGAATCGCTGTCTATCTTCTGAGCTGTAGCACATGCAACATGGAGAGGCTTTCTCCTTGCATTTTTGCTCCCAGTACAGACGTGGTCTACACAGCCATCTTCCACGTCACTCATCAGCTTGATCCGACTGGCAGCGGTGGTGGCACACCTCCGAGGCACTCTCAGAAGGCCTGGTCTGGCTCTGGATGCTTTCTTAACCACCTTCGAATTGCTGTCTGAGTCACTGGAACAGACCCTTTTCCTGGCAGCTTTCCTGCTCTGTCCGTGATTTTGTGATGCAGAATCTAAAAATCAAGCATACTCTTTTAATCTTTACTAGAAGAGTAAGTCTACAGGAATTAAATGTTCAACGTTTTAAACAACTTAAGTCTGGGATTTCTTCTAACTTCAAAGGAGGATGGCAGTGAATGGGTTCGGCTTTTACTCCTTTCGAACAGTGACTTTTTCAGCTTCAGCACCATTCACATACGCACATCAATAACACCCCATGCATTTCTATCTATATACACAAGACACTCAACACTACAGTATTTTGTTTACCTGAATACAAACTAAAGTCTCTTCACCACTGCACTAAGGTATGCAAACTAACTACTCTCAGCCTCCCTGAAACTTAACAAGTTCCATCACACACTACGTTTAATCTTAGCTTTACATGGCTCCTGATCTAGTATTTTTCGCCATTTACCAGGACAATCTCAATTCAGCTATTTATCTTAATTCTCCATACTCCAGAGTTATTATCAATAAAATGGACATAATAATAATAGTACTTATCTCATAAAAGATATGAAGACTAAACTGGTTCATAAATAAATGTAAAGCATTTAGAAAAAAAATCCTGATGACAAGTAGCTTGGGAACTGTTCTGTGAGCTATTATGATTACTACCTACCACATTCCTTTCAGTCACCCTTTTCTTGCCTTCTTCTTCTCAAACTATTATCACCAACAGCTTATAAATGCTGGCCTCTGCTTTTCTTGAATCCATAACCAATACAATATCCCCATTATCAATATAAGAAGTGAAATCTCTATTAAAAATAGCTATGGCCAAGGCTGTCTGTTACACAAGCAAAACTAAATGTACTCAACAACCAGTAACAGTACACACAGAGAGAAAAGATGAATGGAGAATGCATGGCATGGAAAGAAAGCAGGTAGCAAAGTAAAATTTCATGGAGAAAAAAAAATATGCTATTAAAAAAAAGACAGTAGTGAACCAAGGTTAAATCTTTTGAATTACCTTTTATAAAACTATTTGGTTTTTCTTTTGCTTCCTTGTCATCATCTGAATCCAAATCAGTTTCAGATACATGATCTGAAAAACACTGGGATCTGGCAACAGGTTCACACTTCACATTCCCTGAACTCGGGTTCATTTCCATCTTATGACATCTGTCTTGTCCATCTTCTTTGTCAGACTCAGAGTCCTCTGAATCACTGAAGAGCTTTGCTTTTTTAAGGAACGGAGCATTCTTGCAACCTGTGCTGTATTTCCTACTGCTGTATTTTCTTGGTTCAGAATTTGCTTTCTCCTCTTCCTCCGAGATGTTTTCTGCCTTAGGTTTCAGCAAAGACGTTGACGGGCCAGCAGTTCTGCTATGTCCATTATCTGAATCATGACTTTTAGAGTCTTCTTCAGAAGATGCTATTTTAAGGAATTTTGTTTTAGAAGTTGCTGGAATTTGGGACTTGTAACCATTAGCATGCCAATTTTTCCGGGCTACCCGTAAATCACTTTCTGACTCTGAATCTCCATTTTCAGTATTCTGGGCAGCAAGAGAGTTGGACAGTGGTGACAGTTGATCTTTTAGCTCCTCTTCTTCAAGTTCTGACTTCAAGCTCTGGTCATCCTCAGAATTATGTAATAATTTTTTTCTAGCTACAGCAGAAGCATTGCGGTGGGGCAGCTTACGGCCAGAACAGACACTTTCAGAGGTAGAATTCTCCTCTACATCACTCATTAACTTGATTTTATTGGCAGCCACAGCAGCACACTTTCGTAGCACTTTCCGGTTATTTCCAGCTCTTGCTTTTACACTTTCACCAGTCGCCAAAGAATTGTTATCTGAGTCACTTAAATAGACTCTCTTCCTAGTGGCTTTTCTGCCACATCCATTTTCTAAAGAAACTGGACCTAAAAATAAAGTAACAGATTAGAAAGGCCTTCCTTATTCCAACATTTTAAAATGATTTCATTATTTTAGTACTAAGGTTCCTTATTCTTTTAATGTCAAAACAGATTACACCTGTCTAAATTTTAAAAGTTTAAAGGGTAGAACAGAAGAGAATCCAGAAATAACCCAAGCACAGAGGGTCAATTAATTTATGACAAAGGAGCCAAGAATATAAAATGGAAAAGGACAATCTTGTCAACAGTGTTGGGAAACTAGACAGTCACATGCAAAAGAATGAACTAGACTACTATCTTATACCATAAGATATACTATATCTTATTCTATATCTTATAACACACAAAAGTAACCAAAAGTGGATTAAGTGGATTAACTAAAAGTGAATTTAAGACCTGAAACCATAAAACTAGAAGAAAATATAGGCAGAAAGATCCTTGACATTGGTCTTGGCAATGATTTTTTAGATCTGACTCCCAAAGCAAAAGCAATGAAAACAAAAATAAACAAGAAGGACTATATCAAACTAAACAGCTTCTGCACAGTAAAGGAAATCATCAACAAAATGAAATGGCAACCCACTGAAAAGGAGAAAATATTTGCAAAAAAATATATCTGATCAGGGGTTAATATCCAGAATATACAGAGAACTCATTTAACTCAACCCACCCACCCCCCTCCTAAAAAAAACAATTTGAAAATGGGCAGAGAATCTGAATAGGCATTTTTCCATAGAAGACTTCATGTGCCTATTGGCCATCTGTATAAGACACTCAACATCACTGATCATCAGGAAAAGACAAGTCAAAACCAGAATGAGGTACCACTTCACATCTGTTACATCATAAAGACAAGAAATTAAGTGTTGGTGAGGATTTGAAAGAAAAGAAAACCTTTGTACACTGTTGTTGGGAAAACTGGTGTAGCCACAATAGAAGACAGTATAGTTGGTCCTCAAAAAATTATATGATCCAACAATTCCAATTTTGGCTGTTTACTCAAAGAAAACAAAAACATGAATTTGAAAAGATACATGCAACCCCCATGCTCACTGCAGCATTATTTACAACAGCCAAGATCTGGAAACAACCTAAGTGTTGTTTCCATATGGATGAATAGATAAAGAAGATAATAAACACATATCTACACAAACAGGAATACTATTCAGCCACAAAAAGAATGGATTCTTGTCATCTGCGACAACATGGGCAGACCTTGAGGGTACTGTGCAAAGTGAAATAAGTCAGACAGAAAAACAAATACCCTATGTTTAAGTGGAATCTATATTTATATGTGGAATCTACAAAAACAAAACAAAACATGCGCCACCAGGACACAGACTGGTGGTTGCCAGGGGGAGGGCAGATAGGAGTGGGTAAAATGGGTGAATGGAGTCTAAAGGTATAAACTTCCAGTTATAAAATAAATAAATCATGGAGACACAATGTACAACATGGCAAGCAGAGTTAATATGGCACTGCATATTTTAAAGTTGCTAAGAGTATATCTTAAAAAGTCTTCATCACAAGAAAAAAGAAAATTTTCTAACTAGGCATGGTGACACATGGTAACTAAACATACTGTGGTAATCATTTTGTCAAGTACACAGGTGTCAAGTCAATTACACTGTATACCTGAAATTAATATATTTTATGTCAATTATGTCTCAAGGGAAAAAAAAGCATACAGGATATGTAATCACGTGCAGATGTGTCAGGTAAATAAAGCATTCAGTGTTTATTTAGCTTTGGGGTTCTCTTGACACACATTTCTCCCAGGACATTGAGCCTCTTCTCACCAGCTTTTCTCTGTGCAGCTCTGGTCCTGGTCATTCTGAAGTTGCTGCTCCTGGTTAGCCCACTACGGGAGGAGGAGTCTCGAGCTCTTGGACTCTCCTTGCTTTCCTCAGAACTATTTGAAGCTGAAGATGATGAAGAGGTACCTAAAGAATCTTCCATTTCACTTTCTAAGAAAAATGAAGCATCAACAGTTCATTATATATACACTCCTATCTTTACATGGTAAGCAGTTATTCTGTAACAACAGACTAAAGGCAGATTCTTAAAACACTTAGAAGCAAGCATATTTTTTAAAACTGTTTCAAAAAATAGCTGATAATACTAAAAGGTACATAATCAGCATTTGGAATCAAGTCTGTTCTCTTACTTCTGAAAGTAACATATTAATACTGATTTAGATTCAGAAAAATAAGTTTATATACTGATCTTTTATAAGCAAGCTTTCATTAAAATTTTAACAAGCTCCATAATAGTGGGGCTTCTTCCTGCTTCTATTTTGAAACAAGTATTTCCTATAGAAAAGATAGTCACTTCAAGTCCAATATTTTAGCAGGCTTTCAGGTCTCTCTCTAGCAGTTGTTCCTAACAGCATCTTTGTATCACACATGCTTCCAAGCTCAAGAAAGAGCATTTCAACATGCGACACACACACACGAAGGTAGAAAAGGTGTGAGATGCATAAGATAGGAAATCAAATTTCCTGTTCCTTCACCCAGGCATGTCTATCACGAAACAAATATTCCATCAAAATGAGTGGGAACATATTGTTGAAGGACAAAATCGTGCTCCATAATACAACCCAATTCTATGGCAGAGAAGAAAGTAGCTGACAGAGGAATGTGTATGTGCCAACTCCTGCATTCCACATCCCATCATGCTGACTTTGTTTCCAGATTCTTCTTCCCCATGTATCACCATGTATCACTGTCAAACTGATTCATCCTCCTGAGACAGAAAAGTCATGTGATTCCCTCAAAACAAGGGACCCTATTATTAAGTAAACCAAGCTTCTCTGTAAGGCTTGCCAGTCTCTAACTGAGGCTGCATTCTTCCTGTCCGATCCTACTGCTTTAGATCACAACAGTAACCACTATACTATCATGACAAGTCACCGAAATCACTCAGAACAAACTCAAGTATGTACATAACACAACCTCATTCACAGGATGTTCAGTCTGTGTCAGCTACTACAGTTATACCACCAAATGGTAATAAAATAAACAGTATTTTTTATTTTTCAGATCAAGCCTTAAACTTACATGATTGAAAGAAATTTTTCCATGTCAAATTTTGCACACAAAGTATGATATTTATACCACATTATTTAAAACCTGAAGGATTCAAATTTGCTTAAAATGTGGCTGCACCATTTGCAAAGAACAGCATTTATCAAATATAATTATATTTATGTTATTATATTTGTGTTATTTATGTCTCTTCTGTTACATTTTACGTTCCTTGAATATCAAGACCATATCTTACTTCTTTATTCTTTCCTCAAAATCCACAGTAACTAGCAGTGTTATAAACTTGAGTGCTCAACAGGTGAACACACAACATTCCATTTCTCACCAGATAATGTAGAACCATTTGTCAGAGTGACAGGTCTATTTCTTCTCACTCTTTCTGATGATGCTGCTGAATCTGAAGAGTCACCAGAAGTAATACCTGAAGAGACACTAGCAGTTGTCTTGCGGCTTGCAGAGTAAGTTGCCCTACTTGAGGTAGGCTGGATAGGAGAACCTACGAACTCAGAAACTACTTTTGTCTGAGATTTTAAACGCTTCTGCTTGGTATTTCTGGTCAAAGATAGGAAAAATAAAACAACATTGAGCAAAACAGAGGATGTCTAAATAACAGTGTATTATTAAAGAATAACTATGATCAAGACACTGAAATATTCATTATTAACATCTTACTCTAGCTTGGGTTACTATTCTTTTACTTTAAATTTGACATTGCTTTTTCCAAATTTGAGTAATAAACATCTAAGTAACAGTATTATAGAAAATCATACTGAATATCTTAGATTCTTTGGATTAAATAATAAGAACAGCCAACATTTATGTAATATAGGCATTCATTCATATTATAAATTTTTAAAAGTTGTATGTGTAATGACATTTGTGATTTTTTATTTATTTTTTTGGCATGTGGGATCTCAGTGTCCTGACTAGTGACTGAACCCAGATCATGGCAGTGAAAGCCTGGAGTCCTAAACACTTGGCCACCAGGGAATCCCCTATATTAAAGAATGAGATTCTCAATATGACAATATTCCCTCTAGGCTCATTTTTATATATTCCTAAAGACAGTATAGACTTCCCTGTAACTCAAACGGTAAAGAATCTGCCTATGATGCAGGAGACCAGGGTTTGATCCCTGGGTTTGGAAGTTCCTCTGGAGAAGAGAATGGCAATCCACTCCAGTACTCTTGCCTGGAGAATTCCATGGACAGAGAAGCCTGGCAGGCTACAGTCCATGGGGTCACAAAGAGTTGGAGACGACTGAGCAACTAATACACACACAAAGACAGTATAAAATCAGGAGAAATTAACAAAACCTGAACAGAAAGAACAGAGAGGCAAAAAACAGATCAAGCTAGTTTTTTTCCTGAGACCAATATGGTTTCCATCTAAGTGCCAATTCACCTTATTTGATTCCTGAGCCATGTATTATGGTGAAAAAAAGATGGAAGTTTAAGTCAATCTCACTTTAAATTACAGATCTGACTAATATTCATGTTTTTTAAAGATAATCCTTTAAAACAAAATGATTTGGTTTTGCTTTCCCTTAAAACAAAAAGATAAAGGTGCTTTTACTTTCAGGGGTATCTAAGGCATCTTGAGCTTATAGATAACCACACTCAACTAAATACTTCAATTTTTTGAAGAAAAAAAGAAAACCAATAATTATTTTAAGCAGTAACTTTATCATAATCAAGAAAATTCATGTTTTCAAATGTAAATAAACCGTTTTTAAAGTCAAGCAGTTTTCCAGTTTCCATGTGTTAAATGCAATCTGTCAGTTACAAATGGGAGGACAGATGGCTGCAAAATGTAGTATCTTGATTTCCTTCCTTTGTTTAAAAAAAAAAAAAAGGATTTAAAAAGAAAACTCATTTATTATGTCAGAAATTTAACTTCCATTAATATCAATCATGGGCTTCCCCAGAGGCTAAGTGGTAAAGAATCTGCCTACCAATGCAGGATGCATGGGTTAGATTCCTGGGTCAGAAAGATCCCCTGGAGAAGGAAATGGCAACCCACTCCAGTATTTTTGTCTGGGAAATCCCAGGGACAAAGAGCCTGGCAGGCTACGATCCATGGGGTCGCAAAGAGTCAGATATGACTGAATGACTCAACAACTGCAATATTAACTAGAGAGTAATATAAGAAGAAATAATTACATGCTTATACCTATTGTAAACTTGACTACTACGGTGTAGTAGCTCAACAATGAACACATTCTCTTTTTATTCTATCTTTTATGAATAAAAAATGAAAGAAGCCCCAGAAACCATTGGGAGACCATTAAACACACCAGCATATGTATAATGGGAGCCCCAAAGGGCTTCCCTTGTGGTTCAGTTGGTAAAGAATCCACCTGCAATGCAGGAGAACCTGTGTTCGATCCTTGGGCTGGGAAGATTCCCTGGAGAAGGGAAAGGCTACCCACTCCAGTATTCTGGCCTGGATGGAGTCGCCAAAAGTTGGACACGACTGAGCAACTTTCACTTTCACAGGAGACAAAAGGAGCAGAACAAAAATATTTGAAAACATAATGGCTGAAAATCACCCCAAATCTGATGAAAGCAGTACACATCCACAAAGTTGCACAAATTTCAAGAAGGATAAATTCAAATCCACACCTTGCAGTCAGCTGCAAGATGAAGACAAAAAAAAAATCTTGAAAGCAGCAAGAGAAAAACTGCCTGTGTACAATGGAAGGAACCTCAATAAAATTAATAGCTGACTTCTCATCAGAAACACTGGAGGTCAGCAGGCAGTAAGATGACATAGTCAAACTGCTAAAAGAGAAACACTGCCAACTGAGAATTGTATATACAGCAAAACTAGTCTGGATAAAAGTGAAATTAAGACATTCCCAGATAAACAAAGATTAACCGAATTCACTGCTAGCGTGTCTGCCTTACAAGAAATAGTAAAGGACTTCATAGACTTCCCTGGTGGTCTGGTGGTTAAGAATCTGCCTGCCAAGGCAGGGGACATAGGTTCAATCCCTAGTCGTAGGGAAAATCCCAACATGCCTCGGAGCAACTAAGTCCATGTATCACAACTACTGACTCACATGCTGACCACACACTGCAACTACTGAAGCCCACATCCTTGAGGGCCTATGTTGCACAAGAAGCCACGGCTGTGACAGGCCACACACCTCACACGTCCCGTGAGGTGTGAGAAGCCCATGCACCACAAGAGTGGCCACCCCTTCCTGCAACTAGAGGAAGCCCACATGCAACAGTGAAGACAGAGAACAGCTCAAAATATACACAGGGAAGCCCCTGCTGATCCAGTGGCTAAGACTCCACGCTCCCAATGTAGGGGGCCAGTTTGATCCCTGGTCAGAGAACTAGATCCCAAGTGCCTCAGTTAGAACCCAAACTAGCACAGCCAAATAAAGAAACATAAATAAGTATTTTTTTTAAGAAATATTAAAGGATTTTAGGTTGAAAAGAAATAAAACCAGAGGGTAACTCAAATCCACAAAAAGAAATAAACGACCACTGGGAAAGGTAATTACACAAGTAAATATATTGGGTTGACCAAAAAGTTTGTTCTGGTTTATCCATTAAGATGTTACAGAAAATCCTGAATGCATCTTTTGGTCAACCCAATATAACAGTATAAATAATTTGCTTCTTGTTTTCTTAACTGATTTAAAAGACAACGGAATAAAACAACATATAAAAGTATAAACTGTATGAGAGTTAAGGGCACAAATAGGAGGAAAAGAGCTAAACTGGAACAAAATTCTTAAATCTGTGGGAATGAAATAGTATTAACCTGAAGCAGACTGTTTTCAATTTAGATGTATGATGTAATCCCAGAAACAACCATGAGGAAATCCATCAAGGGTAACAGTGCACATTCTAAATGTACATGAAAACAACTAAACACTGAAAAACTCAACTTCCACATTTCAACACTTTAAAATATCTATAAATTTGATATTAATGCAAGCTATAGTCATAAATGACAGAATAATTTACTATAAAAGAGTAACTCCTGCATTTTATATTTCTTCTCTACAAGTAATCACTAGTGAAAACATATACATTACATCAAACTGGCACTTTCCCTTACACAATCAAATGCTCAATAGCCATAACTAATAACCATTTTATCCTCTGCATTAAAAGAATTCTTATGTGAAAGATAAATATTTTGAATAATCCTTAATAAGACAATTGATATTTCATTAAATGCTTACAAATTTATGTAATTAAAAATCACCGCAATAGCTCTATATGCAGAGAATGCTTTCAACCTATAAAAAGTGACTATTCTTTTCTGTTCTCTAAAATGATCAAGCATTTCTAGCATAATAATCATATATCACAACCTGATTTAAAAACTGCATACAGAGACTACAATAACCAGTTCACCTGATACTTTTGTTAGCCTGATTGACACGGTTACAATTTTGCCGTCTCTTAAACCTCTGGCTTCTTCGAAGTTTTTCATTGAATTTTTGACCAATTTTAAAATCAGAGGAGATTTTCTTCATTTTTTCTTCAAATAAGGCAGACAATCTCAATGTCATACTGTAAATCTGTAAGGACATGAAAGCAAAACTAGAACTATAAAATCTTATATTTTTACAACTAAATTTGTAATAATCATTGAGGTACTTGTAATCTATTATATCACTGTTCTAGATAATATTTTATCTATTTCCCATCCCTTCCCTTCAAGGACACTGAAGTACCAAATACACACCTCTCTGATAAAAAGAAAGTAATTTTAAATCAATCAACCCTCTAGAATCTTGGGGTTAGATCTGTATGTCAGTGGTTGATTTTTCCCATATCTACATGTACAAATCTCCAAAATGCCTCCTTCTCCTAAAGTTATACAGGAAGTAGACTGGTTTTAAGGTTGCTATTTAGGCAGCAGAAGGGCAGTGTCTCCTTGGGACAAGGGAACAAAAGCACTTCCACACCAGTCTCTACTTGAAATCTGAATGCCTCTTATGCCACTTAAGATCTAAATTATTGTTAGAAAAAGAAATGGCTTGCATCTAGAAGAAGACATTATGCCCTATATTAATTATATAAGAAAGATTATAACTTTTATAATTAAAAACATCAAAATTTTAAAAGGACAGCAATGCTACTATAAATAACTTTTGGCACAGCTATGTATTTACAGGAAGTACTATGCATTCATCTACAATGATTCCTGAAAATAAAATGTAAAAATATTTAACAAAGTTAAATATCAATCACTTTGGTGCATGATGGAGGAAGGTGAAGAGATTAACACTGGAGAACCTTTAAAAAGTATGTAAAATTTGTGACTTTCTCATATTTATATATATATACACATATATAGGAATTCCCCACTTTTAAGAAAGGTTTACTTTCTGCCACTTCATTTTTATGAAAGACCTACTTTATTAGTACGTGTTTTCACTAACTTAAAGAAATACAAAGATTTTCCCTTTTATGAAAAAAGGTGAAAAGAGAGTTCAGCAGTCCTAAGGTAACTGGATCTTCACCTCACACCATTTCACCTTAAAAAAGATTTCATTGGAATGTTCTACCTTCAAATACAGGAGGAAACCTATATACACACACACACATAATGAGTATACGTGAAATCTGTAATCCCTCTTATCTTTGAAATGATCTTTAACAGTTATTTCTAGTATTTTGTATATATATTCAATTTATTCTTTTCCTTCAAACCTGAACTCTAGTGTAAGTCACCAATTTTAACAAAAGTGACTTTGTTCGTCAATCGTATTAAGTTTGAAACCTGAGAATCTTGAGTACCAATTTTTCATATATCTGAAAAATTCAGTAATACATTTTTAATATAAAATAAAATCATCTAATGAAACCAGTGCTAAAATTATCAGTTCAACATGAATATGAGCATATCTCAAAAACCCCCAGTTATCACTATGCACAGTGGTAAATAATAAAGGACTGGTCAGGAATGTATAAGGATACCTGGTTTCAGCACTGCTACTCAACACTGTACTTTAAGTTTTACCAGAGCAATTAGAAAAGAAAGAAAAATAACTCAGGCTAGAAAGGTAGAAGTAAAACTACATCTATATGCAGATGAAGTGATCCTGTATATAGAAACAATCCAAGATCCTACAAGAAAGCTATCAGTGCTAATAAATTAATCCAACAAAATTGCAAGGTATGAGAACAACACATAAGAATCTGCCACCAACAATTAACAAGTACAAAAGGAAATTAAGCAACTGCATTTCAAATAGCATCTAAAACAAAAAAATATCTGGGAATACATTTCACCAAGGAGTGTGAAGATTCTCCACTGAAAATTACAAAACCTTGCTGGAAGAAACTAGACCTAAATAAATGGAAAGGCATCTGGCATTAAGGACAGAAAGACTTAGTAGTGTCAAGACACCAATACAGTCCAAAGCCATCTACAAATTGAATGCAATCCCTATCAAAAATTCAACTTTTTTAAAACAGAAATGAAAAAACTCAATCCTCACAATAATGAATTGTACCCCTGAATTGCCAAAATGATCCTGAAAGAGATCAAAGTAAGAGGACCAAAATTTCCTTTGTTCCAAAACATACTACTAAAGGTATAGTAAGCCAAACATTTTAGTACTGACATACAAAACAGAGATAACAGACAGACAGACTCATATATACAAACCAATGACAAGAACTGAGCTCAGATACAAACCAATCTATCTATCTAGCGAATTGATTTTCAAAAAGGGTACTAGGCCATTTAATAGGGAAAGAACAGTCTCTTCAACAGATTGTGCTGTAATACCCAGATTTCTACACACAGAATAAACTGGACCTCTGTCTCACTCCATACACAAACAGTAACTCAAAATGGATCAACAGCTTAAATATAAGAACTAAATGATAAGAACACATGAGGTCAATCTTTATGACGCTCAACTTGGCAATGGATTTATTAACTATTTTGACCACTATTTCCAAACATTTGCCTCTATAAATTACTCTTTAATATACATGTATCCTGCAAGTATTCTTTTCCAGTTAATTCTGTCTATAAAAAAATAATTAAAATTGGAATCAGTGAGTCAAATGACACTTATTTTTCAAACTGCTCCGTAACAGTGTCACATACTTACAGGCTGTGTGACCCTAAGCAGCAATGGGTTCTTAAATATGAAACCAAAGCACAGAAACCAAGGGAAAAAAAAAAGTTGCTTAATAATTTTATCAAAATTAAAAACTTCTGTGCATCAAAGGACATTATCAACAAGTAAAAAGACAACCTACAGAATGAGAGAAAATAATTGGAAAACACTTATCTGATAAGGACTTAATACCAAAAATATATTTGTAAATTCTTACAACAAAAAGACAAAATTCAAATTAAAAACTGGGAAAAGCACTTAGAATATATATTTTGCCAAAGAAGATAAACAAGTGGTCAATACGCACATGAAAAGATCGTCAACATCATTAGTGTAGTGACTGTATTTTGTTTTCTGTATTCTTGATGCTCTGGCATTTGGAGCCTTGATCTTGGAGAGACTACCCTTCCCAGGGATAATTGATAGCAAACGACTCTTTCACAGGTACACCTCTGATATAGAAATCAATCAATCCAAAACTCACAGACCTAAGCATCTTTTTTTATCAAATTCTCATACATCAAGCAAATAATATTCCCCCTACTCAAATCACCCCAGGCTAAGAGTCAGACATCTAGAGACCACACCTACAAACCAAAGCTCCAATTATTGGTACCAGCCAGTACTAGACTGTTTGCTCTGTTCTGTCTTGCCTTCCTGTGAAAATCCCAACGTAGGCTCTGTCATGCTCTTCCCACCCCTTCCCTCTGCCAATTCTGTCTACTGATCAACTTTGGTCCATCCCCATGTGGCCTGAATGTTGTATCACACTTCTGTTCCTAGGGATCTGTGAGCATAAACTTTCTTCATGACAATTCGTATCTACATGTCTTACCATATCTGATAAAAATAAATTTCAGGTACAATTTTTAATAAGTCATAACAAATACAAATCAAAACTACAATGAGATAATACTTGACACTCACTACGATGCCTATAATTTTACAAACACAGAAAATAACAAATTTTGGCAAGTATGTGGATAAACTGGAATCCTTGTACATTGCCAATAGGAATGTAAAATGGTCTAGTCATTATGGAATACAGTCTGGTGGTTCCTGAAAAACACAGAATTATCCTATGAATCAAAAATTCCACTCTCAGATATATACCTAAGAAAATTGAGGATGAGAATTCTTACAGATTCTTATATTCCCATATTCACTGTAGCACCAGTTACAACCACCAAAAAGTAGAAAACAATTCAAATGTCCATCAACAGATTAATGAGCCAAATGTCATACACCCATATGGTGGCATATTATTCACCCCGCAAAATGGAACAAAGTTCCAAACCAGGCAACAACATGGATGAATCTCTAAGATAATATGCTAAGTGAAATAAGCCAGATGCCAAAGACAAATTCTGTATGTTCAATTTGTATGAAATATCTAGAATAGGCAAATTCATGGAGATACAGAATGAATGAGAAGCTATCAAGGGCTGAGAAAAAGAAAGAATGTGGATTTGGTTGCTTACTGGTTATAGAGTTTCTGTTTGGGGTTATGAAAGAGTTGTGAAAATAATAGTGATAGCTGATCAACACTATGAATGTAATTTATGTCACTGAATTGTATACTTAAAAGTGGTAAAAATGACCAATTTAATGTTATGTATATGTAACCACAATTTTGAAAATTCGGTCATATAATACACCAAAACTCATTAATTATGCACTTTAAATGGGTAAACTATATGATGAATCCTCAAACATGTATTTTAAACAAAAGGGGAAAAAAGACATGAATGAAATTTATTTTCTCTCTGGAAGGAAGTCTCACAAATGGTGAATATAGATGAAAACACAAAATGAGAAAAATGTTAAGACTTGAATGTCAAATTGATCCAATAAGCAACCTGGATATTGAAATGTGAAGGTTCTTAAATTAAGATAAGAATTAATAACATGGGTGGAGTCTGATAATAAGTAATGAGGGGAAGTGAAATTAAGATAAAACAATTAGCAGTAACAGTCACTGATGACAGAGAAAATGCTACAGCATCAAGTAAGTACTTTAATTTTAAAATCTTACTCTCAAAGTGTTGCTGTTTTTTTAGATGATACAGCACACTGACTACAAGGTTTTATGAATATTCACTGAGAATATACAACTTTATGTACTTATTATGCTTCAACAAGTTTTGAAAAACTATCCAACATGTAGGAGTGTCCGCAATGCTCTTCTTAACTAATCAGATGCTCATATGTTTCTTCTTCAGATCCAAATTATTAGTATGCATCAGTAGTCCCATCCCCACCTCAGATTTTCCTTTTCTTACTTGTAATATCCGTCCAACCTCTGTAACTAAGTTCCCAAAGTTCCCAATCCACTTTTCAAGATTCCCGTATATAAGAGAACAGACTTTTCTCACTATACAGCCAATACAAATCTGTTTATTTTTCACAGGTCTCCTCACTGTTACCAATCTTCTTTTGTTTATAAAACTTAAGGAAAGATAAACACTGTCACCAGGAATCAATGTTTCCACAGCAGATACGTGGGTTATGGTGAAAGCTCTATTCTTAAGAGTAGTCTTATTATACTCACTGTTCTTTCATGTTTCTACCTCTACCAAACAATAGAAAATCATCATCTACACAGATCACACATACTTTTTTTATAAACCACTTTTAAAATTACCTTTGATCTTTTGTTTGGTGTATATGCTTTGGCATTGCTAAATATCAAACGGATGTCTTTGCAAAATTCCAAAGGGCTGTCATAGTTTCCTGCTTCTAAAGTTTCCCTTACTGTTCCAAAATCCATTGGAGTATCTATAATGTCTCGGTAATCCTAGATTTTAAAAACAATAGTTAGTTCAAAGATTCAATTCCTGTTTTTAGAATTGTAAAAGTGTATCAAATCTCTAAAACATTCAAAATGACAGAAGAGAAAAAGGTTATAAGATCTTAAAAATCATTGATAACTTTTAAAAAGACATTCAAACATACAGATAAGAAATTTAACAAAAATTATATATTTGGAATCAGGATATGAAACTTTTTATTTCCTTCTGTATATTCTACTATATAATTTCTAAGCTTCCTACAGCCAATTTGTGCTTTCTATCTTTCAAAAAGGTCATTTTTTACTTCTCTATTAGAAAGTGGAGAGTGACACTTAAAAAAATCTTTATTTGGCTGAGCCAGGTCTTAGTTGCAGCATGCTGGATCTAGTTCCCTGACCAGGGATTGAACTCAGGCCCCCTGCACTGGGAACAGGGAGTATTAGTCACTGCACCACCATGGAGGTCCCAAAGAGAGACACTTTTAACCAATTCATAGTTTTCCCAGGGTTGGGCCTACTAACCCTCCGATAATGAGGGGTAACACTGGTAACTAAGTCTTACCCAAAGTACAACGTACAATTTCTTGAATTCTATTAATTCAAGAAAATGAAAAACAACTCTTCCATCGCTGAATTAGTGGTAAGAGACAAAGTTAACCTTAAGCCTAGACATTTCACTTTTTGGTTGCTGGGTTGCAAGGGGCGGGAGATGCTGGTTGTTTACTTTTTATTTTTTTGTGGCTATGCCTTGAGGCTTGTGAGCTCTCCCTCAGTATCCCAACCAGGGACTAACCTGGGCCACAGCAGTGAAAGCCTGGAAGTGTTAAGCATTAGGCCAGCAGGGAATTCTAGACATCTTACTTTTTCATTTAAACACCTCTTACCCTAATCTCTACACCAATAAGAAAAGCACCAAACATTCAAATGATGACAACTTACTGGATATTCAACCAAATCAACAGGTTGTCTAAATGGTTCAGAATCTTCACATTGAAAAATTAAGTTCACTAGTTCCTTACACTGTTTCTTCCAGTTGTTTTCAACATAATTGGTTGTTTTGATGTTCCTTTTTTTCCAATCATGAACCTAAAAATACATTTACCATATTAAAAGCTTTCTCAGCCTTGGAAAAGCTGCACTATGGTAGGGTATGGTATAATAATGGTAAAAATCTAACTGAACTATTGTCTCCTGTATTATGTCAAAATATGTCATTATATGATTTTCTATATACTTAGGGAAAAGTCCACTTAAAAAAAAAAAAATCCATGTCATATCTGTTACTCCAAAAGCACATTTTCATTCTACCACTTGTCTCCTAAGTTTAAGAAATATTTTCACAGACTATGAAGTACTCACACTGGATAATACAGTAGGCAGAATAATATCTACATCTTGGTCCCAAAAACCTGTGGCCAAAGAGACTCCACAGATATGATTAAAGGAGTGGATTTTGAGATAGGGAGGTGGTCCTGGATTATCAGGGTGGGCACAATGTAATCATAAGGATCTTCATACAAGGGAGGTAGAACGGTTGGAGGCATACTGGGAGATGCTATGTTGCTGACTTGGAAGATGAAAGAGGGGGGCCACGAGACTCCAGAAGCTGAAAAATGCAAGGGAATTACTTCTACCCCAGTTTCTAGAAAGGAACACAGCTATGCTGACACCCTGACTTCAGTCCAGTGAGACCCATGCCAAACTTCTAATCTACAGAACTATAAGCTATTTTTATTGCGTAAGCCACTAGATTTATAATTTGCTACAGCAATCGTAACAAACACTAAACAGATAACTAAATCCTTGAGTCTGTTTAAAAGTGAAATTCTATGAAAATGACAATAATTCAAGTCTTAACTTTTCAATGTTATTTGAGGCAACATATTACGAAAACTGATGTGACAGCATAAATTTAAGCAGCATTCAAATGAAATTTAAAATAAGTTAATATTAACCATTTTCAATTAATAACCTTTACTTTTAATTAACATGTTATATTAGAACTTTTTAAGAACTGCTGATGACACAATTTTAACTTATCCAAAACTTACTTCTCACTTTATTCTCCCTACTCCTCCAACAAATTCTCATTTTTTAAAAGGTCCAGTCACCAAATCCTAGTTTTTCAATTAAAAGGTCTCATCTTCTTCCCTTCCCCTCTGTTCCTAGCCAGCACTATCCTTTTTTTTTTTCAAATGGCCACACGGCACGGTGGCTTGTGGCATCTTGGTTCTCTAACTACAGATCAAATCCGAGCCCTCAGCAGTGAAAAAGTCCTAACCACTGGACCATCAGGGAATTTCCAGCCAGAACTATTCTTGACTAGGTTTCCCAACTTTTACTTAAGATTCTTGCAATGAACTCCTAACTTTAATATATTTAGTACATATTCTCTTATCCTTCAAAATTTACCGTTTTGGCTATGAAAGTGACTCTACTATAAATTTAAATGAAATTCTTGGTTTTTAATATCATCATAATCTGCTCCCAATATAAAGGCTAGATACAACCACTTGGCTTGCTCCAAAATTCAACCCCTACACTAGCCAGGCCAGTGTTCTCAGTAGCCACCGACATGCCATACTTTCCTACTTTCTTAAACCCTATACTATTTGAATTTCCTCTTCTTACTCTCTCATTCTGAGAACACAGTGCAAATCCCAACTCTTCCACTAATCCTACCCTAGCCATCCACCTTCCAGTGATTTCTCCCATTTCTCTTATAATATTCATTATCAGTATCAATATCCCTTTTCAAAGACAACACCTAAAATCTTACATTGATATTAAATCAGAGAATAAATCAATAACTAAGGTTAATCACACAGATTAACTTACTCTCCTTCTTCCAGAAGATGTTTTAGGAAGATCACTATCATCCTAGGAATAAAAATCAGAGCACTTTAAGTGGTAAGATGGTCATTAGACAAGCAATAATCGTAACATAAAGCATATCAAAGACTTTTAAGTTCTACAAGGGTTATAATTTGATAACAGAACCACAAAAGACAGACTATCACATGATCTTCATGGCACTCAGTTCAAGAAACCGACCCTTATTCTTAATAATCCTTTACATTCCCTAATATAAATATGCACTAATTCCAAAATATGGCTATAACAAGTTGCTCTGTGCATGTCCACAGAGCACACGCACAGGATAAAACTTAGAAACAGTCTCCCACAGATGCTTACATTATGTAAGCTACACGTTTTATCGCCTAAATCATGTATTAATCATGCATTAGCATACTCGTTTATATTCCAATATTAAATTAGCGGGAAAATCAGTGAACCACGATAATAGTTTGTATAGAAACTGATACCACAGAGAATCCTTTCCTCTAACTACATACAACAACCTGATTTTGTATGAAGTGAAATTGCACAATACCACGGATATCTGATTTGTACTTACACTTCAACACCATCTTGAGTGAAGGACTTTAGGGTACTTAAAACAGTAATGTTTATTGATTTTTAATTACAATTAAATCCAACTCTCAGATACTTTCTTTTTTGGCTGCACTATGTAGTTTGCAGGATCTCAACCCAATCAGGGACTGAGCCCAGGCCAGGCAGTAAAAGTGCACAGTCCAACCACTGGACTGCCAGGAAATTTGCTCAAATACTGATTTTACCAAAAACATTTCCAAGGTATTTCTTATATTACATCTTTCTCTACCAAAACTTTGGAAAGAGAACATGTTCCAAACCTAAATTACTTCCCTAAACATTACTTATTTATTTAGTATCAATTATTGCCTATTACCTCATTGACCACCCAGATAATTTTTTTTTATAGTTTTAAACTGTAGTCTTATCAAGTGCCCTATTTTCATAGCTCACAGAACTATAGCAAGAATCGATACAGGTAACCAATGTTTTCTACTTCACTCTTCATTCTAAGTCATCATTTGAAATAAACAAAAGCCATTATAAAATTCACAAACTTCATACCAAATCTTCGGCATTTTGCTCATCATTTTCAGAAGTGTTAGAAAGTTCTGAGATATTAATACAGTCTTGATTCCTAAAAAACAATTTTTTACTTTAATAGTATGCAAATATAGTTCTTGTTTCTGAATATTTAAACTACTTTAAGATACAGATCCTCAACTATGCAAACAGCTCCCCAACGATGCACACCCAATTAAAAGCAGCAGAATATCAGGTTTTCACTCTATCCTCTGTGGAAACAATTCATCATACGAGAATACTGAAAGTAATTTTTTTCAACTAAGTATGTATGGAAATTAAGCTGGTAATCCAGAAGTACTGTAGGTATGGCCTCAACTGGATGAATACACAGATGAGTTTTTCTAAGTTATCACCACTGGTAATATGTGTACAGTGAGTATCAGGAAAATGGCTGATTTGAGATAAAAGAGAATAGAAACAAAAAAGGAAGCAGAAACTGAAGCAAATTACATCTTGATCTCACTGTAAACACAGCAGAAGGAAGAATGTTAAACTAGGGAATTCTAGACATGACGGGGATGAAAATGAACGTGTGGTCTCTCTGAGCAGAAAAGAATTCGGGGGAAAAGGCAACAAGCTTGAGTCCTCCAGACAATGGACAGATTCAGCCCAGGAGGTTCACATGAAACAGACTGGAATCATTTATTTACCAGTTTGGAGCCAGATGTTTAAAATCATGTCAGAATTTAAAAATTATCTTCTCTAATTCATAATTCTTTCAAAGAATTTTTATAACTGTGGGGGAAAGGCATATAAGATCATATAGCAAAATCATATGACATTTTAAAGGAAAGAGGCTGAGCAATATGTCCAACGTCATCCAGAAATTTGACTAGAACAGACTAGGTTGGGACTAGGATCTCAATTTGGAGGTCAATTTTAATCTTACTATTTGAAACTGATTTCCAAATGCCAGAAAGTGTGGACTATTCATACATACACTTTCACAGGATACAATCCAAAACAGATTAAAACTCAATCTAATTGTGAGAAAATATCAGATGAAATTAAACTACATGCTACACCTGATCTGCCTCTTGAGAAACCTGTATGCAGGTCAGGAAGCAACAGTTAGAACTGGACATGGAACAACAGACTGGTTCCAAATAGGAAAAGGAGTACGTCAAGGCTGTATATTGTCACCCTGTTTATTTAACTTATATGCAGAGTACATCATGAGAAACGCTGGACTGGAAGAAGCACAAGTTGGAATCAAGATTGCCGGGAAAAATATCAATAACCTCAGATATGCAGATGACACCACCCTTAAGGCAGAAAATGAAGAACTAAAGAGTCTCTTGATGAAAGTGAAAGAGGAGAGTGAAAAAGTTGGCTTAAAGCTCAACATTCAGAAAATGAAGATCATGGCATCTGGTCCCATCACTTCATGGCAAATAGATGGGGAAACAGTGGAAACAGTGTCAGACTTTATTTTTGGAGGCTCCAAAATCACTGCAGATGGTGACTGCAGCCATGAAATTAAAGACGCTTACTCCTTGGAAGGAAAGTTATGACCAACCTAGACAGCATATTAAAAAGTAGAGACAGTACTTTGCCAANCAGAAAATGAAGATCATGGCATCTGGTCCCATCACTTCATGGCAAATAGATGGGGAAACAGTGGAAACAGTGTCAGACTTTATTTTTGGAGGCTCCAAAATCACTGCAGATGGTGACTGCAGCCATGAAATTAAAGACGCTTACTCCTTGGAAGGAAAGTTATGACCAACCTAGACAGCATATTAAAAAGTAGAGACAGTACTTTGCCAACAAAGGTCCGTCTAGTCAAAGCCATGGTTTTTCCAGTGGTCATGTATGGATGTGAGAGTTGGACTATAAAGAAAGCTGAGTGCCAAAGAATTGATGCTTTTGAATTGTGGTATTGGAGAAGACTCTTGAGAGTCCCTTGGACTGCAAGGAGATCCAACCAGTCCATCCTAAAGGAGATCAGTCCTGGATGTTCATTGGAAGGACTGATGTTGAAGCTGAAACGCCAATACTTTGGCCACCTCATAAGAAGAGCTGACTCATCTGAAAAGACCCTGATGCTGGGAAAGATTGAGGGCAGGAGGAGAAGGGGACAACAAAGGATGAGATGGTTGGATGGCATCACCGACTTGATGGACATGGGTTGGGGTAGACTCTGGGAGTTGGTGATGCCTGCAGTTCATGGGGTCGCAAAGAGTCAGACACGACTGAGCAGCTGAACTGAACTGAACTAATTAAGGGTACAACATTCATTAAAAAATGATGAGGAGGGAGGAGAAAGAGGGGTTCAGGATGGGGAACATGTGTATACCTGTGGCAGATTCATGTTGATATACGGCAAAACCAATACAATATTATAAAGTAATTAACCTCCAATTAAAATAAATTTATTTTTAAAAAATGATGACATAATTAAAGAAAGAAAAGACTAGATTAAAGGAGACTAAGAAAGAAAAGACTTGATTAAAGGAGACTATGAAAACCAAAGAGCAAATGCAGTGGGAATTCTGGATTGGATCCTGTACCAGAAAAAGACACTGATGTAAAAACTGATGAAATCCAGATAAATTCTGTACTTTAGCCAATAGTACTATAACAAGGATAATTTCTTAACACTTCATAAGGACATCACAGCTGTGTAAGATGTCAACCTAAGGGGAAAACAGGGCAACTCTCTGTAGTATAAAATTATTTCAAAATTTTAAAGAAACAGAAAAAATTTGACTGTTCAACTTCTTATTCCTTTACCTAAATTATAACCAAAGAAAGAGAAATTTAAAGAAATGTCCTTTAATGTAACACATTAAAATGCAACAAATTAAAAACAATATGCAAAGTAACTTTTCCACAACATCTATAACATGAGGTCACTTACTTGATAAATTTTAAAAGCTGGTCTGTTATCTTCTTCGCTGATCTTGCAATTACACTTTCAGGTTCATTAAATGTTCTGGCATTGTGTTCTATATATCTGACTTCCCAAACTAATGCAGATAGCCTCCTTCAAAGTAAAAAACAAGGAAGTTAGGTTTTAAAAAATGAAAATACAGAAACCAAGTTAAAAAATCCTGCATGTTAAGCCAGTATGATACAGTGAAATAATGCTGTCAACTTCATCACAGTCATAGCAAGTATATTAGAAGCTGAAATACAGAGAATACATTTAAGGACTGAAAATCTTAACAGATCACTTAATCACATCCAGAAAACTAAAAAAGCAACTCTCCCTTTTCACACTGCCTTTAGGTAGGCATGTTTGAAGCTATAGACTCAAAGAACAAAATGTGTTAAATACCATCAATCCTAAGAAACTCAATCTGACTCCAGACTGACAAAGTAGTTTCTGACTAAATCCACATTTGCAACACTACAGAGGTAAATTAACACCAACAATATGAACTCAAGAAGTCAATATTTTGTGAAGATAATTTTCTCAAAGTTGCTGAATCATACAAAATAAAATACCATAACCTGCTTTAAAAAAAAAACATTGAGAATGGGAAATTTTATAGTTTTCAGCACTCTAAAAGCCAGAGACAGAAAGTTGATGATTCCAGGAAATTAATTTTCAAAAATCAAAGTCCAACTATTGACTCAGTTCAGTTGCTCAGTCAGGTCTGATTCTGTGACCCCATGGACTATAGCATGACAGGCTTCCCTGTCCATCACCAACTCCCGGAGTTTGCTCAAACTCATGTCTATCGAGTTGGTGATGCCATCAAACCATCTCATCCTCTGTTGTTCTTCTTCTTCTGTCTTCAATCTTTCCCAGCATCAGGGTCTTTTCCAAGGAGTCGGTTCTTCACATCAGGTGGCCAAAGGATTGGAGTTTCAGCTTCAACATCAGTCCTTTCAATGAACAATTCAGACTGATTTCCTTTAGGATTGACTGGTTTGATCTCCTTGCAGTCCAAGGAACTCTCAAGAATGTTCTCCAACACCACAGCTCAAAAGCATCGATTCTTTGATGCTCGGCTTTCTTTATGGTCCAACTCTCACATCCATACATGATTACTGGAAAAACCATACTTTTGACTGGTATGGTTTGTCAGAAAAGTAATGAATGTCTCTGCTTTCAATATGCTATCTAGGTTGGTCACAGTTTTTCATCCAAGGAGCAAGCATCCTTTAATTTCATGGCTGAAGTCACTATCTGCAGTGATTTTGGAGTCCAAGAGAAATTGTTAACTAAATTTTATATTTAAATGGAGCAGCTTTTGTAAGAAAAATAGAATACTAAAGACTAAGGAATGAAATATGTTCCTTTTCCTTGTCCAGGTTCTATCCATACCTACCCATAGGCATCTAACCCTGTCTTACACACAGGGCCAAGAAATGACTATAATGAAAGAAGAGAATGAAATGGAAAATAATGTTTATCAGTCCCCACTCCAGCACTGTCACTGTCAGCCACTACTACCTCTTTTCACTCTAACTGGTATGGCCCAAATACCTTTAAAGTAGGTTTCTACTCACCTGTAAAATCTATTCACAAGTCTCATTCGAATGGTGTACAGATCAGTTGGGTAAGCCACTACAGTACAGTACTTCGGGTATGTACACAGATCAACCGGACCTGCAAAAGCTGCTGCAATATCTGTAACGGCAGAAGGAAGAATCTTCATCTAAATTCACGACCTCTATGGGATATTTCTCGACAAATCATTGATAAAACAGAGCTACAATCAACACTGCAGGCTTACCCCAAAAGTAACAAATGGAAATTGAAATAAAAGAACACAATCACATTACTGTTTTAAAATACCTCTATGGAAAAGAAATCGTGAAAATCATTTTTTCACCATAAAAAACTTACCAAGATTCAAAAGTTGATCTATACCACTAATAATTCGTTCACATTCTTCATCTCTTGATTTCTGACCCCATTCACCATCCTGGGGTTTGTAGAGCAATTTCTCCAGCTCATCTGAAGTGACAGAAATACTAGCGCCTAACTCTTCAGGTGGATCAACTATGATTTCATAAAAAAAAAAGAAAAGAAAAGAAATCAAACCAGAAACCAAATATACACTATATTTTAAAGTTGCCCAAGTTCATAAACAGGATACTAACCAAAGGAAAAAGAAGCTACTTTGTAGCGGACAAACCTGGCCAACTCCACATGAATCAAATAATTAAAGTTAACATTCCCAGTAATAGGACAAAATGCTATCAGATGCCTCCTACGGGATGTACCAGGAAAGCCACAACATCACTTCTTTGACACTCCTTCCTGCCAAACATGCAAGCTCCAGAATTAATCATGGGGGATATCAGACAAACCCAAACTGAGGGATATTCTACAAAGCGGCCAGTGCTCTTCAAAGGCATCATGGCTGTGAAAGATAATGGGATAATTCAGGGATCACAGACAAAAGGAAATGGAGAAGATATGGCAATGAAACCCAAGCTGTGAAGAAACATTAGGATTATGGTAAAAACCTGAAAAAGGCCGGTAGGATTAGAATTGTTACAAGAGTATTTCCTGATTTTTATGACTGCACTGTACTTATGGAAGATGCTAACAATTAAGAAAGCTGGGTGTTCAGAAATTCTTCGTACTTTCCATTGTCAATTTTTACTGTACTTTTTAAACTTTTTGAAATAATTTCCAGCTCAAGAATATTACAAAAAAGCCTTTTAAAAGAGCATGTGCATTTTAAAAAAGAACAAGAGGCAATGTAAATATTCACAGAATAGTTTCTTAAAAATTATTTTAAAAGGAGAAAAATGTCAACAAGTCTGAAGACAAATGTATCATTCTAACAATCTGATAGGTAAAATAATATTTTATTATTACTTAATGCACATTTCCAAGACTGATAATGCAAATGAGCTTTTCTTCATACACCTCCAAATTTATCTTTCTGCCTATTCATGTTGTTTGACAACTCTTCCAAAGGCTTCTTGGCCTCATTAACATGTAAAATCTTTCTGTGTGAGTGCTTTCACTAATTTGGCATTGCTTACAAAGAAGTATCTATAACTGGCTGTTAAAAACACGGGCTGATGCCAGATAGCTTAGAATCCTAACTCCTATCCTTTTCAGAACTGTACAACTCAGAACCAGGTACTGGGGACTCTCTTGAGTCCACATTCCTTCACCTGTAAAATTAATAACAGAGCATCACCTCAGAGAAAGATTAAATGAACTGATACACATGAAGTTCTTAGCAACAGAGTAAGACCTCAAAAAGGGTTTATTTTATCTAAAGGGTTTATCAAAAAGGGTTTATCTATATATGTATTATACAATGCAAAATTTCATTTCACATTGCTAAGTATTATTTGTTAAGATACTAAGCTCAAAAGAAAATTAATGAAGAAGTCACTGGTGACTTTCAAGACTGGTAGCTATTTTTTCAAATTTTTCTGGAAAAACTCCTAATTTCCAAAGTAAAGCAAGACAACAGTTGATGGAGATATGTCAGTGAATAAAACATGAAGGAAAAGGGCTTGGCCCCTAAGGCAGACACAAGAACACCACACAGAGCAAAAATTTCATGTGCCAATAAGTGGAGGTAGAAGGACAAAAATTTTTGCATGTTTTTATGTTCAATCAACACTAATATAGAAGAAAGGCCTGATAGAGGAGAGATGGAGGCAAGAGATATACAGGGCACCACTTCAAAAAGTTTAACAGGAATGAACTTAATTCAGTAGCTAAAATTTTCAAGAAAATGTAATGATAACTGTTTTAAGGTAAAAGACATAAATTCGAACTTGAATGGAGATGGGAAAGTTTCATTGTTGGAGGCAATAAACTCAGTGTCAACACCTGGTCTGAGAGGAGCTCAAAGCAGGGGATAGCAGGCACTGCAGAAGAGGCTGCTATTGGAATAGACACTCACCTCTGACAGAAAAGGAACAGACAAACTCTAGTAAGACAAGCAAGCTGACGTAACGGAAGAGACAGACAAAAGTCAAATTAGACTTTTCTCTAAACAGGGTACTAAAATAAGGATGAGGAAAAGGAAATGGAGGGTTCATGAACGAGGTCAAAAACAGATAAATACATAGTTACTTGAGAAATGATAGCTGGTGACTAAGATACAGTCAGAAACAGGCTGGAAACAGGATAAGAAATAAGGAGCCAGGATACACATAATTCTGTTCACTTATTTTACTAAAGCTCACAGTTCCCATAATAATGTTAATGTTTCTCAAAGACCACAAATGCACTCTATGTACATGAATAAGATAAAAATACTGAAAACATACTTTCATCATTTAAAAACTACATACCATTGTCAGGTATTGGTTCCATATCCCATGGACTAAGTTTTTCAGTTTCAGTATTGTCCCACCTGTTAAGACCAAAAAAGTTTGGTTAGCCTTTCACAAAAACAATTTCTGGCTAATAACTAGGTATTCACTATTAGAGTAAACAAACGATAGAAAATGCAAAAATTAACCTCACTGTAGCAATGAAAGTTTTAAGTATTAACAGTGAGTGTTCTTCAGAATACAGTATAATACATGCACGCATGCTAAGTCGCTTCAGTCGTGTCCGTCTCTGTGTGACCCTATGGACAGCAGCCCACCAGGCTTCTCTGTCCACAGGATTCTCCAGGCAAGAATACTGGAGTGGGCTGCCATTTGGTTCTCCATATAAAGAAGTATAAAAATGTATGGCAGCTTCAAAAACAGAACCAAAAATCCTGTGTGGCCTGTACCCAGGGTAAGTGAAGAAAGACAGTGTGAAAGCCTTGAATCCCATGCTTCAGAATGTGGACTTTGTTTCCACAGCCAACGGAAAGACAGCAAAGACTTTTTCTGAACAAGGGAAATGGAGTAATATGTGCTCCTGAACAGTGAAATGATCCTGCGACACTGGGCTGAGGAAATACTGTGCTCAGTCACTCAATCATGTCCGACTCTTTGCAACCCCATGGACTGCAGTCTGCCAGGCTCCTCTATCCATGGGGATTCTCCAGACAACAATACTGGAGTGGATGCCATGACCTTCTCAAGGGAATCTTCCCAACCTAGGATCAAACCCACATCTCCTATGTCTCCTGGATCTGGCAGGTGGATTTTTTTACACTGAGGCAGAGCTACACAAAAGGCCCCTGGGAAGCAAGGAGAACATGTACCAATGAAGGCACTGGCAACAGAGGCATGCTAGAAAGACTCTACAAATGTGACATAATAACAAATTCGATGGTGTTATTTTTCTTAACCTGAAACACATCAGTGATTTATATTACAACCTGTCACAGTGAGCAAATGCTGAGAGGACTATTTTCATTGGCATACAGACCTCACAATGTAACATTGGAAATGACTATCAGGGTACTGTGGTTGATATGGCTCTTGACGTAGCACCGTTCCAAACCACCAAGCATCATCAATGATGGAACGGAACCTGTCACCTGTAAGTGACAACCAAATCTGAGATATCAATTTGCTAATAACATTAACAATATTAATTTATACAACACTTATGACACAGATAAATCAATTAATATTTTTATCTTACAATTAGTCATTCCTCTTGTAGAGAATTAAGCTTAAAAAAATTTTTAATGGGCATCTTATTGAAACAGAATGAGAGCTTATAATTGAATAGCTAGAAACTATCAAGTTCTTTGGGACTTGGCTGTACAATGTTAATTTCCATATATTCCAGTTGTCTGGTTTTTGTTTTGTTTTTGGTGCCTAGATGTTTTCCTTCAAGAAAACTTTCATCTCCTCAGTCCCCCAAATAACCTGGATTACCTGAGTGGACATTACCATTAAACTAGGCTACCAAGAGAAGTCATATTATCTGATAAGATTTCACTTCAAATAGGGACTCAGGGAATTTATCTAGTATTTACCTATTTGTATTGCCTGTAGAAAAAGGTAACAGAAATTAGAAAAATTAATGAGGTCTTAGCATCATTTATGAATGTGTACATGAGCTGACACAGTGGAGGAAGAACAGAGTATTTCACTAAAACTGATAAATGGAGAATGAGCTGTTCTAGGTGCCTGAAGTCAATACATGAGTTCCTCAGATAGCATTGCATACTGATCAGCAATCTATGCAAAACTGTGAAACAGCTATGACAGGTGCTGGCCTAATGAGAGTCATCAATTACATCCTGAGGAGATTAATGACCACTAAGTCTAAGCCAGCCAGCCCACTGGCCTGCTTTAAATGGTCACCACAAAAACAACATTCAAACCACATTCAAATACCCACATTAAAAGTTAGTGCCTACATTTAGGTGATCTTATTTGTCCATCTATATAATTCATGGTTATAAAATATCAATTTTATACAAATTTTTAATTTTTTAAAGGAATAGTTTTCTCAAGTCAATCTATTTAAGTCTAGGTTGATATAGTATCAAAGGCAAGATATTCTGGTATATCAGAACACTATCATTGTAACAGGTGCATCATTTTTCAACTTTCTGATTGTTTTATATCAGAGGTAAATTTTATGGATTATAACAGTGTCACATAATCGATGGAGATAATGCAGTGTAGACCAGTCTGAAAGGAAATAAAAGGTCTACTCTAGCCTATAATCAAGGAGTAAGAAATCATTCTTCCAAAATATCACATATCATACTAATCCCTAAGCAAAATATACTTAGCAGTCACTTATATTTCTTTCCAGAATTTACATTTTTCCATCCTCCATAATAAGCAGCACCACAACCAAAAATTCATATCAATGAGAGATTAATTTCTCAGGGTATACATAAAATCCAATAAGAACAGACTTACAAGACTGCCAATTCCTCTGTCTTGCTTCATCATAAAACTGACGCAAGACCAGAAAGTCAATAACATCTGGCATGTCATGGTATCTAAACAAAAATAAAAGAGTGTTACATTTCCTTCATAGCAGGTTATAGTCCAGAACAACCATGTCCAAAGAAAATACAATGGGGCCCATATTCGTAGTTTTTAATTTTCAACTAGCCTTATTAAAGTAAAAAGAAACCAGTGAAATTAATTTTAAGTGTATTTCATTTAACCCAATATATCCTAAATATTGTTTTACCAAATAATTAATACAAAATAATGAAATATTTTACATTCTCCAAGCCTTCAAAATCCAGTGTGTAAACTTACATCACACTCAACTCAAATTAGCAACAGTTCAAGTTCCCAGCAGCCACATCTGGCTGACAGCTACCATATTGGATGGCACAGGTTTAGAAAATTATTCTAACATTTTCTGAAAAACAAATGTAGATGCCATCTCCACTACAGGCCAGTATTCTCTACACATTTAAGTGGCATGGGAAATGCAATCAACACACTCCCGCCTAGTGGCCACTGCAGACCCAGGATTTTTACTTCTAAGGGTCCCCTCTATCAGAACTGCAGCTCAAACCTGTGCTGTACCCTGCAGCTGAATGGAAAGGACATGCTAACCAGGCAGGAGGGAAAATCTAAATTTAAGTAACTCCATTTTAAAAATATAATATGTACCTAATAGAGAAAGATTTGTCCATAAGTTTTCCAGTTGCAGGATCTATAAATGCTAGTTTGAGGCAACAAAGTGTAGGGGGTCCAACCTCATATCGTATTCCAACTATTTTGACTAATTCTTGATCCTGTAATAGATATTTTAAAAATGATATATGGTTAAAATAAAGCAATTCCTCAAGATGATAAGTCTCCACATATTCCCAAATTAAATCAGCTCACAATTCAGGATTGCAAACCAGACAAGGGTTTTAATTTATCATTAATTACAGTCATTTTTTGCTATATCTTCACATCTTTTTGAAGGTATATTTAAACATTTTCTAATGTAAGCAACATGCTAACTTTAGAAAAAACATATAAAAAGTATAAGGAGGAGGATATAAATCATCCATCAGCTCAGTATCTAAAGACAATCACTGTATACCATCAGAACTTTCTTCTGACTTTCTTCTCTTTCTAGAGACACATTTTCATTTATATAATTTTGTATTATGCAAATCAAAATATATAAGCATCTGGCTTACTATTCTTCAAAAATTTGATATTAAATTTCAACCTGATACACTGCCATAAATACTTGTTTATATGAAGATCTACTGTGTGTTTTGAGCTGCTCCTGGCAGTTGGGGTTAAGTAAGACAGGCAACAGGAGAGGTTCCTATTGTGAGAGAGCATCCTACTCATTAATGAGCCTTCTCCCAATATCTGCTTCCTTAATGCTAACAGTATGAGATCATTCATCCACTTATTCACTGCACAAAATGTTATAGTTATAATATGCCAAAAAAGTCCTAAAAGTACAGTTGATTCTCATTATCTGCAACATTCTTATTATTCTACAGGGCCACTTAAAACAGGGAATCAGTGAGTTCACAGTGAATACTGAACCACTGCTCCTGAAGGAAAAACAACCTTAGGTTGATATTAAGTCACAACATTTCAGTCACCTAATTAATACAGTATCTATTGTAATGTGAATCTCGGTGTTAAAAAAACCTCCTTAATATATGTGCTGAGTCATTAACACTGGACTCACGAACAGCACTATGACTCATGTCTCAGTGAAGCTACTCTAACACAGACCTTCTACCTAAGGTACATCATCACTTTCTTGTGTTTAGTTACACAAGACAGTACTTGAGCACTATGTTTGGGGATCATTTTAAACAGCAAGTCACCAACAAAAAAAGCACAAAAACGTGAAAAAAATTTAATGTGGCAATGAATAAAATGAAAAGGACACTTATTTACATCATGAGAGCTCAAAAGAAGTTCATCTTGTTCAACCTCAGTTAAGAAACATGTTAGGGGGGCAAATCAAATTTTTTGCCAAGCTACACATGTCTGCAAATGACTAGAAAGCATCTTGAATATTGATTCTGGTGTTACAAATAGTATACAGTGAGTAGGCAAGTTGCAAATAAAAATTCACAAAAAATGAGAATCAACTGTCCTCAGGTACACAGTAATAAGTAAAAGAGATATACATCTCAAGGTATCTTAAAGCCAACTGTATAGAAGCAGAGTTTTTTCACCTTCCACAGTTAATGAAAGTATTCAAAAATATGAGGTATAAAAAATAAAAGTTACCTATAATACTATTCTACATTTAATCACCACTGACATTTGTATTTATTTTGGTTGACCCCATGTCATTAAAATTTTTTGTAACTAAAACTGTAATTTCACATCCCATTTTTCCTCTTAATGGTGAAAATGTAACATTCATTTAACAAATACTTTACAATTTTCAGTTACATGGTGGGCTCTACATAGTAGCCAAATGTAGAAACATATCATGATTTGGTTCCTTCAGTACTGTGGGATATTTGGATTTTTTACTAATTTTTGGCTTTTATAAACAGTCATACGGAATTACCTTGCTCATAAATTTGTATGCACTTTTGGTTCTTTTCTAAATTACCAAAAGTAAAATCACTGATTTTAAAGGTGTAAATATTTTCAGTTTTAATTCTAATTACCAAGATACCTTCTAGGGAACCTGGACTTGTTTCTTGCACCCTTATCACCAAGCTGAATAACTATTAATAAACCAAAACCTTTGCTGCTACTTGTTAGAACATGTTATTTTTCTTTAAATGTTAAAAATATGTATACAGAGAAGCTGAAGTTTTTCCTGTAGTTTATTATGCATGTCATTGAAACTTTTTTACCAATTTTTTTGTTCGTTTGCTTTTTGGAGACTTGCACTTCTTTTGAAAATCTGTCCTGGGTACAAGCATTTTAAGATTAATGGTAATACAGTCAATGCCTTCCAGCAGTATATAGAGTGTCCACCAATAAGCATGTCTTCTGACTAGACCTTAATGCTTAGCAGGTTAACACCAAAAATGTTTTCAAGGTGGAAATTAATGGAAAGATAGTAATATGGTATGCCTCCAGAGTGTTTCTTAAATGGATTTACAAATAACTACATATGTATGTGCTAAATGTTTAAGACTTCATAATGCCATCATCTTACCCTAAGATCCATTTTTCTCCATGGCTCCTTGTTAGGATTCAGTTCATAAATGTTATTTCTTCTGACAGCCTCAATATAAGCTTCATGACCCTGTCGAAAATATATTACCTACAAAAGGGTAATAGACATTTAAAAATAAAAACCTAAGAGTAATTTAATTTTATGATACATATTCATATTTTTAAACTCTGTAACTCTCACCTCATCACCCATTTGAGGAACAAAAGGAGATTTTCTAAGTGCAGTGTCAGTTATCCAAACTGGAGGATGAAATTCATATAAACGTTCCACGTCTGCAAGCTCTGCCTGAGTCATCCTCCGCAAATTCTGCCAAGGGGAAGAATACAAAGTTCAATAAGATAGAAAGTGGCAGCATGCACTGTTTAATTGAGAACAAAAGACTCTGGCTATTTTATAAGCATGTCACCTAATGATTAGTTCCCAACAGCATATATATTTGGTTCATACATACACAGGAACATTATCAGTTGTATAAGCATTGTAGATCTACCGAGCATTTTTCTCCTGAATTTCTAACAGATTCTTCACAGCACTCACATTACATCCTATGAAATGGGGCTAATTTCCAACTAAACCCTCTTCAACAACCCTCTTCAACACACTAAGCCTGCTTTTCCAAGACTCCACAGTGAATTCTACCACAGACTAATTATCTCAGGCATTCTCCTCTGGATTTGAGGTTTTGAGACTGGTAACTTCACATATGATTTCACTTACATGTGCAATTTAAAAGATGACACAAATGCACTTTTATAAAACAGAAACAGATTCACAAGACAGATAACAGACTTGTGGCTGTCAAGGGGAAGGGAGGTGGTAGAGGGATGGGATGGGATGGGAGTCTGGGGTTAGTGGAGGCAAGCTATTATGTATAGGATGGATAAACAACAGGTCTACTGTAGAGCACAGAGGACTATATTCAATATTCTATGATAAACCATAATGGAAGAAAAGTTTTTTTAAAAAGAGACTGGTAATTTTAAAACAGAACCACAAATTCTGATACTCTTTTTTTCCTCTTTAACAGGTGGAGCCCAAGTCTCCTCCACTGGAGTGTGGGCTCCAACTCCTTTTAACAAAGAGAAAAAAGCATAACTAACAATGGGCAACTTCTAAGCCTAGGTCATAAAAGGTTTAGCCCTTGTTTAATTTTTGTTCCACTTGCTCTGGAGACAATCTGCTACCAAGTTAAGAAGATACTCAAGCAGCCCTATGGAGAGACCCATGTGGTGAGGAACTGAGGCCACCAGCCAACTACTCCATGAACAAGCTTCAAAGATTCACCTCTAGTCAAGACTTCACAACACTGTGACCCACGCCAATATGACTGCAACCTCATGAGTCAAAAATCAGCTAATCAGTTTCCAAATTCCTGATTCATTAAAACATGAAATAATACATATTTGTTGTTTTTAAGATAAGTTCCAAGATGATCTGTTATACAGCAAAAGATAACTAATACAAAGACACAACATCTTTAAATATTCAACAGGAGCACATGCACTATATGTATAATGAGGTACAGAGATGTTACAATTAGGAGGAAAGCACTAAGATGGAACATGTCAAATGAAAATGGGAAACATGACAATAGCAGACAAAACAAGAAGGCCCTTAAAATGCCTTGACGTATATTTCTGGTGTTGAAATTGACAGGAGAAAATAAGAGTTATGGTGGCGTTCTGAGCAAAATAGATCTTTCCCTCTGAAGTTACAGATTCAAAAAGGTGTTAAGTGCCAAGTTCAATTCAGAGCCGATTAGATAATTTTAATAATAAAGAAGCTTTTCCAAAAGTAAGTTTGTATTTTACATTTGACTCCTGATGATACAACATTATCAATCAAAATAATAATAATGAAGGCTCCAAATCCCCAAAGATATCCAATTTCTAAATATGGACAGAAACTATGAAAGTATAGATAGATGTTATTTTTAAGGGTATACTTTTCGTACCTCTTTTTTAGGCTTATTTTCTTTCTTTCTCTTTCGTCTCCTTTTTGGAGGAGATAAATTCTCAGCAGACATTTCATCCTCTGAACTGCTGCAAAATCGAGTAATTCGTCGACGAGATGATGTTCGTAAAGGAGGCTGCAGGTGGATGCCTGCATCGGCTGTCCAATCAGAATACCTAGAGGAAGAGTCACTGGAAAAGGAAAAGTTGTAAGCTGTATGGAACCAGAATCTAAGCCTGAATAGCAAATTAATCCTACAACCTTAAGAGAGATGGAGACAATGAGGAAAGAAAAGATCCTAGGAAGATTCAACTACCCTCACTATCAACAAATACCGACGTGACCAAAGATCATGAGAAGAGAAAAATCTTCACTGACACTGGAAATCAGAAAAATATGTTAAGTCTGAGTAAATGTTTTTAAGTATAATTTGGATGAGAACTCACAGGAGAGAAACATCAAGAGCCAACTAATAATTTCCCCTTCCAAAAATGAAGTGTAGCTATGAAAACAGTAGAGACCAGAAGAGCAGCACTTCCCCTAAACTGCAGGAAGCTCAGAAATGGACTAGAAATGTTAACTGGGATGACAGACCTGTCAGTGAGTATACTGAGAAGCACAAGGAAAGCAGAGCCACATCAAACAGAAAGCTGTAAGTGGGCACGGCTTCTTGCCAAGAAGGGGATTCTTCCTGATATGAGAAAAGATCCCACAGAGGGACTAGTCTCGGCCTAGTCTGGAGCAAAAGCAGAGCCAAATGGAAACTCAATCTAGAAAACTAGCCCCTGCCACACTGCCAGCTTTAGTAAACACAGAAGAGGATAAAGACCCTCTACCTGGGGCCATCATTACTCCACCACATACCTCCCAGACTCCATAAAACCCATAACCAAAAGCTATTTACTATAAATATTTCTGCATTATCTTTTATACTATAAAAAGAGCTGTTTTAAAAATCTTAAGAGCATGTGCTTTGTATAATAAAATTCAAGATAAGTTGAATTCAGATATAATGAATATAGACACAGAAAGGCAAGGGTGATGGTTGCCATGGTAGGTGGGGTGGAGTAATGAATTGCTGATCAGTGGGTATATGTCTCAATACTGCAAGATGAAATGAGCTCTGGAGACTTCGTGCACAACACTGCAAATGTACTTAACCCTACCGAACTGTACAGTTAAAAACAGTTACAATGATCCATTTCATGTTCTGTGTATTTCCAATTAAAATTAAATAAAAAAGACTGAGGACCAAAGAACTGATGCCTTCGAACTGTGGTGCTAGAGAAGATTCTCTTGAGAGTCCTTTGGACAGCAAAGAGATCAAACCAGTCCAATCCTAAAGGAAATCAACCCTGAATACTGACTGGAGGGACTGATTCCAATACTTTGGCCACCGGATGTGAAGAGACAACTCACTGGAGAAGACCCTGATGCTGGGAAAGACTGAAGGCAGCAGGAGAAGGGGATGACAGAGGATGTGATGGTTGGATGGTATCACTGACTCGATGGACATGAGTTTGAGCAAACTCTGGGATGTCCATCACCATCGAAGGACAGGGAAGCCTGGGGTGCTGCAGTCCACGTGGTCACAAAAAGTTGGACACGAACTGAGAGACTACAACAAACATAACTAAACAAGTATTCTAGAAATCACTCCAGCTCCTAAGCATAATGGAATAAAAGAAGACAAGAAAAGAAGCCAGGAGTATGATATAATAGTCTGTAAAGCAAAGTATCAATGGAAATTAAAATACTGAGTCATATTTAGGAGAGACAATTTTCTAGACATGGTGACAGAATTATGAAGAGAGAATGATGTCTAGGTTTCTGGTTTGAGCATCTGCCAAGAAAGTTGACATTTATCAAGATGAGAACAGATACTAACACCTTAAGTCCTATGAATTTGGATACCAAAACTAAACAAAAGGTAGTATGTATGATAAAATAATGTTTATATTTTAAGACAAGACAAGGAAAATTCAACATAAAATTATCTCTGTGTGACCATTTGGGCCTCCCTTCCTAATGAGCAGTGGGCATCAGCATTATATGTTAGCCAGAGCCACTCAAGACGGGAGTGCCTGCTCAATAGTAAAGATCATTTTTTCTCCTTTCTTCTGACATTAGCAATTTAACTTCTTAAAAGAATAACCTGCTTTCCCAGCTCTGGAGGGGGTCACAGTACTTAGTGCTCACTTGGTACAAGTTGATCTAGACTATGTATCCTTGGTGAGATTCACATAAAACAGCAATATGTCATCTTGATGTACCATCTTTTATCTTGAAAATGCACATGACTGTGCCTTCAGCTTCCAACAGGCCCAACAGTTCTCAGAGCTTCCTGTGAATCTGCCTCCTGGTTATAATCCTTAGTTTGGCTTGATTGATTAAAATTCCCTTTTTCTTCTTCTTAATTAACTGAATTTCCATCAACATATGGAATAACTAATAATAAATTCAACAGTGATTTTACCATTTAGACTTTGGACATTCCTCTTTATGAATGTAGCCCAAGGCTAAATTGATATTCTGAGTACACATATTTACACTTTGGCTCACATGTTTTATAGTTAAATAAAGTACCCAAAATATTTTCTATAGAAACAACTGTTAATCCAGGTTTTTTCTCCTTTTAAGTGTATTAAAAACCTGACAGATGGAAGCTCTTACATCTTGAATGTCACTCAAGTATGATTCCATTCAAGGTTATGACTAAAATGCTTAACAGTTTAAAACAAGTAAAAACAGGTACCTTGAACTTTCACTGTCACTTTCACTTCTTCTATCACTTTTCCATTCTTCTTCTTCAGAAGAACAAGAACCTTCACTTTGATCACAAGAAGTCTCCTGATTTGTGGAAGGGAGAAAAATTAAAATCCTGATCTCCTATTTTAAATAACACAAGTCAAGAGAAACCACACAGTCCTTCTACCCAGGTAATAAAATATAATTAGGTAAACTTAAAACCAAAAGCAAGTGTCTTTACTACATCCCTTTTCTTATCAAAGAATTAGGCAAGAGAAAATATGTGTGAGACTTAACACTACTACTATTAGCAAATAAAAACCTGATATACGAGACCATTCTCTGAGCAAAGTTAATAAGAAGATAATGTAAATGTTCTCAATGTTTCAGACTCAAGCCAGTGTTAAGACGTGGGCAGTAGCATCTCGTGCACTTTCAGTTCTCTAATGACATACGATGTTGAGCACCTTTTAGAATTCTTACGTGCTACCTGTATATCTTCTTTAACAAAGTGCCTGTTAGATCTTTTGTCGATTCTTAAATTTGATTATCTTTCTATTGAATTCTAAGAATGCAAGTCCTTTATCAGATATGAGTTTTACAAACATCTTCTCCCAGTCTGTGGCTTGTCTTTTCATTCTCCTAACAGTATTTTTCAGGCTTTTCTATTGTCAGGTTTTTCTTTCATGGATCATGGCACTGGAATTGTATCTAAAATTCATCATACCCAAGGTCATCTAGATTTTTATTATATGTTATCTTTTAGAAATTTTATAATTTTGTATTAAATTTATATTAAGTTTATGATAATTTGGAGTTAATTTTTGTGAAAGTGTGTCTAGATTTTTTTTCTTTTTCTTTTGCATGTGGCTATCCAGTTGTTCCATACCACTTGTTGAAAAGACTATGCTTTGTCCATTGAGTGGTCTTTGCTCCTCTGTCAAATGCTAATTGAGTCTATTTGTACTGGTCTATTTCTGGGTTTCTTATTCTGTTCCACTGATCTATTTGTCCATTCTTTCACCAGTACCATGCTGTCTTAAAAACTGTAGATTATTTATACTAAGTCTTAAAGTCAGGTAGTAGCTATCAATCCTGTCCTTTTGTTGCTCTTCAGTATTGTTAGTTTTTTTTTTTTTTCCTCCAAACAAACTTCAGAATCTCTTTGCCAATATCCACAAAATTAACTTGCTGGGACTCTGACTGGGACTGTGTTCATCTATAGATGACGTTGGGAAGAAATAATATCTTAACAAAGATGTGGAACACAGGAACTTTCATTCACTGGTGATCAGAATATAAAATGTAACACAGCCACTATGGGTAACAGATTGGCAATTTCTTACAGAGCTAAGAAGAAACTGACCACAGAGGAAAATTAAACACACATTACTAAAAAGAGGTCAATGTGAAAAGGCCACATACTTTTTGATCCAACTATGTAACATCTTAGAAAAGTCAAAACTATGGAAATGGTAAAAAGATCAATGGTGCCCATGGCTCAAGAAGACAAGAAAGTGATGATTAAGTACAGCAGAGCATGATTTAAGACAATGGAACTATTCTGTATCTTATGGTAGACACCGAACATTATGCATCTGTCACACCCCGTACAACACAGTGATCCCTAATGTAAACTACAGAATTTAATTAATGATAATGTATGAAACTGGTTCATCAGTTGTAGCAAGTGTACTATACTACATCAAGATGTCATTAATAGGAAAGAGAAACCATATATGGGGACTATGTGATTTTTTTTTTTTTAAACCTGGAACTACTCTAAGATATAGTCTTTAAAGGAAGAGAGGGGAACAATCGACTAATTTCCACAACCCTAATAGCTGCAGTCTACTTTAAATACCGGTCTTTGCTACTAAGCAGGTATTTGTTTGGTTTTGTTTTCAGCTGTACTGGGTCTTTGTTGCAGCGGTTGCAAGAGGGCTTTCTCTAGTTGTGGCGAGCAGAGGCTACTCTCCAGTCGCAGCCCAAGGGCTTTTCATTGTGGTGGCTTCTCTTGTTGCAGACCATGGGCTCTAGGCACTCACGCTTCAGCAGTTATAGCTCACAGGCTTAGCTTCCCCAACGCATGTGGGATCTTATTTCCCTGACCAGGGATCAAACCCGTGTCCCTTGCACTAGGTAGGCATATTCTTAATCACTGGACTACCAGGGAAGTCCCCCGAAGCAGGTACTTTTAAACTGAGACAAAGCCTTTTCCTGTAACAGCCATTAAGTGCATCATAATAGACACTGAAAATGCCAAGGAGAAACAAAACTAAAAGAAAATAACTACTTTGTTCACTTCATTTGAAAATGCAAAGTAAACATATTCTAAAAAAAAAAAAAAAAAAAAAAAGATTCTCAAAATGGAAGCTCAAAGACATTCAAAGAGAACAGATTCCTAGGCCTGCCNCACTGAAAATGCCAAGGAGAAACAAAACTAAAAGAAAATAACTACTTTGTTCACTTCATTTGAAAATGCAAAGTAAACATATTCTAAAAAAAAAAAAAAAAAAAAAAGCTTCTCAAAATGGGAGCTCAATGCCATTCAAGGAGTACAGATTCCTAGGCCTGCCAATCTAGATCAAATGAACAGAAGTCTGCCTTTTATGTTCAAAACAGACTTCTAAAAAAAAAAATCACAGTAATAATAAGCTATTAAAATCTACTACCTAGAAATCACACATTCTGGGAAAAAATTTTACATGTTTTATCTCAGTTAACTCTCAAAACACTTCTGTAAACAAAGGCAGGGTTAAGATAAAGCTAATGAAACTTAAGTTTCAGAGGCTTTCAATTTAACTTGTCTATCAAGGCCTTATGTCTACTTGTAACTCCCGAGTTCTTTTTCTAAAAGATGTCTCTAAGTTAAACAAGATTCAAACTCCAAAAATCCTGGATCTATCCTGCCTATGAGTTTTATACTGTCGAGTCACTACCTGCCCACTAACTAAATAACAACTGTGGACAAGGATGTGAAGAAAACTGGCAACTGCATACATCACTGACTGGGAATATAAAATGCAGCCACTTTGGAAAACAGTCTGGCAACTCCTCAAAAGGTTAACTACAAAGTTACTATATGACCCAGCAAATTGACTACTAGATATAAACCGAAATGGAAATTTATGTCCTAACAAAACCCTGTACATAAATGTTGATAAGCAGCAATATTTATCACAGTCAAAAAGGAGAAGCATAACTTCCCTGGTCATCTACTGGTTAAGTATCTGCAGGGGATACCAGTTCAATCCCTGGTGCAGGAAGATTTCACATGCCATGGGGCATCTAAGCCATGCACCTTGAGCCTGTGCTCCCCAACAAGAGAAGCCACTGCAATGACAATCCCACATACCACAGCGAAGAACAGTCCCTGCTCTCCCCAGTGAGAGAAAGCCTGTGCACAGCAGCAAAGGACCAGTACAGCCAACACTTAAATTTTTTTTTTAAAGTAGAAATAGTACAAATGCCCCACTAGCTGATGAGTGGGTAAACAAACTGCAGTCTATTCCTATAATAGAATATAGGGCAATGAAAAAGAATGAAGTACTAATCTTGCCCTGGAAGCACTGGAAGCAATGGAATCAGCCCTGAAAGCATTAAGTGAAAAAAGCCAGTCACAAGATCATACTGTATGTGTCTATTAAATGAAATGTCCAGAATACAAAAATTAACAGGAATAGAAAGATTAGTGGCTGCCAGGGGCAGCCATCCATGGAAATACTTACAAATGGGTATAAGGTTTCTTCTTAGGTGATTAAAATATTTTGAAATTGAACAGTGGTGGCAACAGTACAATTTTGTTAATATTCTAAAACCACTGGACACTGTACATGGTATGGTACAAAGGTGTTCAAAATTGTTACAGAAATTCAAAATGTGAAATTTCATCTTAATCTCTAGAGAATACTATTGTTGTTAGTTTAGTCGCTAAGTCATGTCAGAGTTTTTGCAGCCCCATGAACTGTAGCCATTTCCCAGACAAGAATACTGCACTCCAGGGGATCTGCCTGAACCAGGGATCAAACCCACAAGAAATAATAATAATGATGATAAAATAAAAAATAGAATACTGTATTTTTACATAATTTCAAGGTAGATTCAAAGTAAAGAATTAAGACAAATTATTATTCAAGATAACTTTGTATGTTTTAAAATTATGAAACTCACATGTCTTATGGAGCTTGAAGATTCATTTCCAGAAGATAACTCAAGCCGTCCAAGATTTCTTCTACCATAATTTGGATATTTACGCCTACATGTCCTCTGTCTAGACTGTGACATCAAAGTCACCGAATCAGACTGAAATACAAATGTGCAGATGAGAATAACACTTAAATAAGTACAACCTTCAATAAAATATTAATCATTCTATCAAGTCCCTAAAGGATTTAACGCACAAATAATATTAGTAAGTTCAAAAAATAAAATATTCTTGAATGGGTATTTTTGCCACATATTATTAATCAAGATTGCTTGTTTTTTGCTTTTTTGTTTTTAACTTTTAAGATATTTAGATGACATGGCTCAATATAATAAGCACATTAAATCAGCATCTTCCAAACTGCATCATATTAATGGGTTTACCATAAGATAATAACTATAATCTAAAATATCACTTTAAAATATTTATCTTAGAAGTGAAACTATATATTCCTATATTATGATGCAGTAACCAATCTTAAGAAATATATCACTATGTGAATGCACAGAGAGAAATATCTGAAATGTTCCTTAAATAACAATACAACTTATTTTCAGGTTTTAACTTTTTGGATGATTTGTTGTCAGTACTTTTCAGCTGTGCTTGAATTTTTTTTAATATTTTTTAATTAAGAAAATAATTAAATAATCTTTTAAAATTGGCCAAGTAAAATAGCTAGACTGAAAGGGCAGCCCTGGGGGTGAAGGGGGGAGGAGTATGCTATTCCTTAAACACCAAAGTCACATATGTGAAAGCACTCCATTAAAATATATATTCCCAGAACTGATACACAAATCAATTTTCATGTTAGCGTCATCTGTTTATAACCATGAGGGTGTTTTATCAACATATCCTGGCTGATTTTAAAACAACTCCTTTCCTTAATCTGCCAGCACTTTTTTTTGGTTAAAGCAACAATTCCTATTAATGAATTTCATGACTAAGAATACGTAAATCAGATGGACCAAAAAACTACCACTAAGAACAAGAAAATCTGTCAAAATATAATTTTTTTAAAAGTTTGAGGGCACTATATATCTAACAAGTCTATGAAGACTAATATGAAGACTAATTTATAAGACTAAGACTAATACACACAAAAAAGTTATCGGCAATGTAAAAGAACCCTAGATTTTCACTCTGGAAGAGGAAGCTGAAAGATTTAACAGATAAGCAAAAAACTGACCGACTAAATTCTTGAGTTAAGCTAACAAAAACTGCAATCCAGAGTCTCCTATATATAGGTGAGCACCTCAAGCTTTGGCTGTCAGCCCAAGGACTACAATCTAGACTATAAGTAAACTACAGATCAACAGTAATCCCAAGGAACTAAAAGTCCATCCTTGTCTGGGTTAAGGTGATACAAGCTTGAAAGTGGCCCAAGTAGCCTATGAGAAGCAAATCATACGTGCTTTGGGGAGTAAAAACCATCCGAGGCTTCAAATCATCTCTAACCTCTAACATTCAGTGAAAAAAAACCAGGAACAGGATTTCCCTGGTGGTCCAGCAGTTAAGAAACCCCCTGCCAATGCAGGGGACACAGGTTCAATCCTTGGTCCAGGAAGATTCCACATGCTGCAAGGCAACTAAGGCCGTGCACCACAAATACTTGAAGCGCACACTAGAGCCTGTGCTCTGCAACAAGGGAAACCACCACAATGAGAAGCTTGCACACCACAACTAGAGAGTAGCTCCCACTCACTGCAACTAGAGAAAGCCCAAGTGCAGTAATGAAGACACAGAGCAGTCATAAATAAATAAATAAAACATAGGCAACAAAGAAAATCTAACTGTAAAAAAAAAATGAGAAAAAAAACCAATACTGAATGGAAACACATCAACAGGGGAGTAAGATACTGAACTAATCAAATGGGTTTTTTAAATAACTAGGGCTGATTTTCAAGGAAATAAATAATGAGACCTTCAGAAAATGGAAACTTCTGAACTGAAAAAAATACAGTAACTAAAACTAAGAACACAAATTTAACAGATTACACAGAGAGCTGCAGAGAATTAAATGGAATATATTCAGTCAGAAAAAAAATTCAGAACAGCAAGAAACAGCCTAGAAACAAAAGAGATAGAAAATAAGAGACAGAAAGTAAAAAAAAACCATACTATGCAAACACTAGCCAAAAGAAGGCTAACACAGCTACATTCCTATAAAAGAACCTGAAGAATAAAGCACTACTACAGATAAATTCATAATGATAAAAGGTTCAATTCAGTAGGAAAATGGAAAATTCTAAATATGTACACACATACACACCATATGACATAGTTTTAAACTACATTAAAAATAAGCAAAATCAAAGACATCTACAAACAGTGATATTTTAACTTACATCTCACCTTATAGTGATATTTTAACATACATCTCACCTTCCTTATAGAAGAGTTCAATCATTTTGAAACCACATGTGGCATTAACTACTACAGCTGAAGATACACATATTATATGCTCCAATAATTTTGCTCCAGTGCATATACTCGAAAGAAATACATACACGGATACCAAGAAATACATACAAAATGTTCAAAGCAGTATTCCTAAGTTATTATTCATAATATGAAAATAATCCAAATGTCCTTTAAGAACAAATTAAACAGAAACATGCTCATTGTGTGAATCCTATCCAGTAATGAAAACAACTGAACTGCAACTACCCACAACAAAGATAAATCTCACAAGGTCAAATGCAACCCAGATACAAAATATTACATATACATACTGTATAATTCCATTAAGATCAGTGTTTCTTATCCTTTTTTTCACATTATCATTACCCTATAAGAAACGTGACTTTCTCATTTGCCCCCTCAAAATTGCTATTACCACAGATACCACATAAGTATTTATGTACTATTTATGTATCCATGATTTGTATATAAACAGATTAAGGTCTAAAGTGTTAGCCTTCTTATCTAATACAGAGTTTAAAATAGCTAGAAACAAAAACTTAATTGAAAACTTTAAAAGCTTTCTGCATTTAACTTTGTAACTGTTTCTTGAATAAATTTTTGATGTAATTTAATTAGATTGTAAAATATCAAATTACATACCCAAATTAGAAACTTATGAACATACGTGCTGTGCTATGCTTGGTCATTCAGTCGTGTCCGACTCTTTGTGACCCCATGGAGTCTATCCTGCCAGGCTGCTCAGTCCATGGGGATTCTCCAGGCAAGAATACTGGAGTGGGTTGACATGACCTCCTCCAGGGGCTCTTCCTGACCTAGGAATTGAACTGGGGTCTCCAGGATTGCAGGTGGATTCTTTACCATCTGACTCAGCAGGAAAGCCCAAGAATACTGGAGTGCATAACCTACTCCTTCTCCAGGGGCTCTTCCTGACCTAGGAATTGAACTGGAGTCTCCCGGATTGCAGGCGGATTCTTTACCGTCTTAGCCAGCAGGGAAGCCCAAGAATACTGGAGTGGGTAGCTTATCCCTTCTCCAGGGGACCTTCCCANGTCTTATGGAGCTTGAAGATTCATTTCCAGAAGATAACTCAAGCCGTCCAAGATTTCTTCTACCATAATTTGGATATTTACGCCTACATGTCCTCTGTCTAGACTGTGACATCAAAGTCACCGAATCAGACTGAAATACAAATGTGCAGATGAGAATAACACTTAAATAAGTACAACCTTCAATAAAATATTAATCATTCTATCAAGTCCCTAAAGGATTTAACGCACAAATAATATTAGTAAGTTCAAAAAATAAAATATTCTTGAATGGGTATTTTTGCCACATATTATTAATCAAGATTGCTTGTTTTTTGCTTTTTTGTTTTTAACTTTTAAGATATTTAGATGACATGGCTCAATATAATAAGCACATTAAATCAGCATCTTCCAAACTGCATCATATTAATGGGTTTACCATAAGATAATAACTATAATCTAAAATATCACTTTAAAATATTTATCTTAGAAGTGAAACTATATATTCCTATATTATGATGCAGTAACCAATCTTAAGAAATATATCACTATGTGAATGCACAGAGAGAAATATCTGAAATGTTCCTTAAATAACAATACAACTTATTTTCAGGTTTTAACTTTTTGGATGATTTGTTGTCAGTACTTTTCAGCTGTGCTTGAATTTTTTTTAATATTTTTTAATTAAGAAAATAATTAAATAATCTTTTAAAATTGGCCAAGTAAAATAGCTAGACTGAAAGGGCAGCCCTGGGGGTGAAGGGGGGAGGAGTATGCTATTCCTTAAACACCAAAGTCACATATGTGAAAGCACTCCATTAAAATATATATTCCCAGAACTGATACACAAATCAATTTTCATGTTAGCGTCATCTGTTTATAACCATGAGGGTGTTTTATCAACATATCCTGGCTGATTTTAAAACAACTCCTTTCCTTAATCTGCCAGCACTTTTTTTTGGTTAAAGCAACAATTCCTATTAATGAATTTCATGACTAAGAATACGTAAATCAGATGGACCAAAAAACTACCACTAAGAACAAGAAAATCTGTCAAAATATAATTTTTTCAAAAGTTTGAGGGCACTATATATCTAACAAGTCTATGAAGACTAATATGAAGACTAATTTATAAGACTAAGACTAATACACACAAAAAAGTTATCGGCAATGTAAAAGAACCCTAGATTTTCACTCTGGAAGAGGAAGCTGAAAGATTTAACAGATAAGCAAAAAACTGACCGACTAAATTCTTGAGTTAAGCTAACAAAAACTGCAATCCAGAGTCTCCTATATATAGGTGAGCACCTCAAGCTTTGGCTGTCAGCCCAAGGACTACAATCTAGACTATAAGTAAACTACAGATCAACAGTAATCCCAAGGAACTAAAAGTCCATCCTTGTCTGGGTTAAGGTGATACAAGCTTGAAAGTGGCCCAAGTAGCCTATGAGAAGCAAATCATACGTGCTTTGGGGAGTAAAAACCATCCGAGGCTTCAAATCATCTCTAACCTCTAACATTCAGTGAAAAAAAACCAGGAACAGGATTTCCCTGGTGGTCCAGCAGTTAAGAAACCCCCTGCCAATGCAGGGGACACAGGTTCAATCCTTGGTCCAGGAAGATTCCACATGCTGCAAGGCAACTAAGGCCGTGCACCACAAATACTTGAAGCGCACACTAGAGCCTGTGCTCTGCAACAAGGGAAACCACCACAATGAGAAGCTTGCACACCACAACTAGAGAGTAGCTCCCACTCACTGCAACTAGAGAAAGCCCAAGTGCAGTAATGAAGACACAGAGCAGTCATAAATAAATAAATAAAACATAGGCAACAAAGAAAATCTAACTGTAAAAAAAAAATGAGAAAAAAAACCAATACTGAATGGAAACACATCAACAGGGGAGTAAGATACTGAACTAATCAAATGGGTTTTTTAAATAACTAGGGCTGATTTTCAAGGAAATAAATAATGAGACCTTCAGAAAATGGAAACTTCTGAACTGAAAAAAATACAGTAACTAAAACTAAGAACACAAATTTAACAGATTACACAGAGAGCTGCAGAGAATTAAATGGAATATATTCAGTCAGAAAAAAAATTCAGAACAGCAAGAAACAGCCTAGAAACAAAAGAGATAGAAAATAAGAGACAGAAAGTAAAAAAAAACCATACTATGCAAACACTAGCCAAAAGAAGGCTAACACAGCTACATTCCTATAAAAGAACCTGAAGAATAAAGCACTACTACAGATAAATTCATAATGATAAAAGGTTCAATTCAGTAGGAAAATGGAAAATTCTAAATATGTACACACATACACACCATATGACATAGTTTTAAACTACATTAAAAATAAGCAAAATCAAAGACATCTACAAACAGTGATATTTTAACTTACATCTCACCTTATAGTGATATTTTAACATACATCTCACCTTCCTTATAGAAGAGTTCAATCATTTTGAAACCACATGTGGCATTAACTACTACAGCTGAAGATACACATATTATATGCTCCAATAATTTTGCTCCAGTGCATATACTCGAAAGAAATACATACACGGATACCAAGAAATACATACAAAATGTTCAAAGCAGTATTCCTAAGTTATTATTCATAATATGAAAATAATCCAAATGTCCTTTAAGAACAAATTAAACAGAAACATGCTCATTGTGTGAATCCTATCCAGTAATGAAAACAACTGAACTGCAACTACCCACAACAAAGATAAATCTCACAAGGTCAAATGCAACCCAGATACAAAATATTACATATACATACTGTATAATTCCATTAAGATCAGTGTTTCTTATCCTTTTTTTCACATTATCATTACCCTATAAGAAACGTGACTTTCTCATTTGCCCCCTCAAAATTGCTATTACCACAGATACCACATAAGTATTTATGTACTATTTATGTATCCATGATTTGTATATAAACAGATTAAGGTCTAAAGTGTTAGCCTTCTTATCTAATACAGAGTTTAAAATAGCTAGAAACAAAAACTTAATTGAAAACTTTAAAAGCTTTCTGCATTTAACTTTGTAACTGTTTCTTGAATAAATTTTTGATGTAATTTAATTAGATTGTAAAATATCAAATTACATACCCAAATTAGAAACTTATGAACATACGTGCTGTGCTATGCTTGGTCATTCAGTCGTGTCCGACTCTTTGTGACCCCATGGAGTCTATCCTGCCAGGCTGCTCAGTCCATGGGGATTCTCCAGGCAAGAATACTGGAGTGGGTTGACATGACCTCCTCCAGGGGCTCTTCCTGACCTAGGAATTGAACTGGGGTCTCCAGGATTGCAGGTGGATTCTTTACCATCTGACTCAGCAGGAAAGCCCAAGAATACTGGAGTGCATAACCTACTCCTTCTCCAGGGGCTCTTCCTGACCTAGGAATTGAACTGGAGTCTCCCGGATTGCAGGCGGATTCTTTACCGTCTTAGCCAGCAGGGAAGCCCAAGAATACTGGAGTGGGTAGCTTATCCCTTCTCCAGGGGACCTTCCCAACCCAGGAATCACACGGGGGTCTCCTGGATTACAGGCAGATTCTTTAACACCTGAGCTACCAGAGAAGCCCTCTATGAATATATATTAGCAGTGTAATCAAATTTTTAAAAATCTTTCATAACTTATTTTTCCAGCAAAAACAACTGAAAAAAATTGATTTCTTAAAAATTGTATTTAAATTTAACTTTAAAGTTCTTTCAAGAGGAAATACCCTAACTAAAGCTGAAGATATACTCGTTCAGATAGTCAACATTTTCTTTTCAGTACTTTACATAGTAATGACTTGAATTACTTTTAAATTAAATAATAAGATAGAAACAGCTTTTACTGAATTCTCAAAGTCCAAGTCATAAACAAAGGCACTGTTTATGTGGCATCAAGACAGTGAATGTGGCAGCCAGGCACATAGAGGCCATTTCTCATGATACGGATACAAGACTAAACGATCAACAGAAATAGAATACCTTGCAAACACAACCATTTCTCAACACGTTTTCTAGCACTTATCTTGCATATATTTTGTGTAAATTCCATTAACTTGCTAATGCTTCATATATGATAGTTATGAAAATCTAAAACGAGCAATTAAACACTAAGGAATAAGATTTTTCTCAAGTGGGTTTGGGCTTTGCATGGTCACATACCTAAGATTTTTTGTAGGTGTGACATCTAAGATTTTTAATAAATGCATGATTTGGAAAACATCAGAAACAAAGTTAACCAGCATCTTTAGAAGTCAAATAGTTGATTACCTTCAGGAGAAAGGAGAAGTGATTGAGAATGGGAACAAAATGCTTTTGATGGGCTCATAATGTTCTAGTGATTATTAAGAGTGTAATCATTTTTTTCTTTTTTCTTCTTAGGCCACGCCACAAGGCATGCAGGATCTTTAGTTCCCTGACCAAGGACTGAACCCAGGCCTCCCAGACCCTCCACATTGGGAATGGGGAGTCTTAACCACTTAACCACCAGGGAAGTCCTGATAATAATTTCCTAGAATCCTTCAGCATTCTCAGCCATTAGGCTACTTCCTGCAAGCCACTTTTCCTAACAGCTGTACAACTTTATGTCTACCATTTAAAATCCCAAACAGAAGACTAGTATTACTAGTATTCACATTGATCAAAAAGAAAACTATAAATTTCAGTTCAACTTCTAATTTGTTTATTCCTAAGAAAATGGAATTTAGGTTACCTTTTGTGAGAACTGGAGCGTCTTCTTCTTTCTTCCAATTATATAAAGATTTCTTTCTTGTTCACCTTTCTCTATTCTGAAGTCTTCCAACTTCCTACAAATTTAAGTACCCAGTTATATTAGTTACAGATAAATAAAGTATATAGAAAAAAAAAATCATTACAATTCTGAGAATCATAAATTACTTTTTAAATTAATTCCTAAAGTTATGATAAAACTTAAGTCAAACAGTAGTTTTCAAGGAACTTAATATAAACAATATCTTACAGGCAACTAGGAGGTCCTATTTTTCGTATCTAACATAGAAATATTCATTTATGTTCTGCTTGGCCCTATGAGGACCAATTTGAACAGGATCTCTCACATTAGCTACTCAAAATGTTCCTACGATTTTTCAAAATTCCAATTCTAGTCTCTAAAGAAAAAATAAGAGCAGAATCCTTCTCCAAACTTAACACTTCTCATTTTATAATTTCTGGAAACCAGAAAAGCAATGTTACTGGTTCTTCTAATCACCTATATTTCACTCACATGACACAAAAGAAAATTCATAATGTTGCTGTGACCAATTTGAGAACAAGGGGTCTTTGGCAATGAAGATCATTTTCCTTCTTCACAACTAGAAGAGTTCAAGTAACTAAATGTCTTTTTTCTCAGATATGAACATTGTTGAAAACATGGCTTTATGCTTTGTGTGCTCACATTAAAATTCCACTAGAAAAGTTTCAAAACTGACTTTGTACCCATGCTCTAAGATATAAAGTGAACACTGAAATGAGTATAAGCATAAATGATATAAAGAAAAAGACTGATCTCCAAGGAAATCACTTTTTCCTCAAGATACATCTGCAGGCCACACTCATATGACAGCCAAACATCATTCACAGTAAGTTCTAAATCAGACTCCCCTTCGCAAGTAATCAATTTCACCAGCAGTATGTGTATTTAAGGAACTACCATGAGGTTTTTCACTTGTAGCCAAATGAAACTCCTACCCTATACCTGTACACCTCCCTTTGTTTTGACAGTGAACCACTACACACAATTTATTTTCAATCAATAATAAAGCAAAGGAACATTCTAGATCTTCAAAAGTACTATGTTCAACTGTGCGTGATTCCATACCTATGTGAGGTGGTCGGCTAAGAAAAGTAACATTATGAAAGATCACTATATATATATATATATATATATATACACATATACACACACACATATGTGTGATTCACTCATTCATTTAGAATGAACATAATTTCCATTTATTGGATCAAGACAAACTATATACCCGAACTTTAGCCCTAAACAGAACCATGCCATGTCATGCTAAGTCACTACAGTCATGTCCGACTTTTTGTGACCCCATGGACTGTAACCCGCCAGGCTCCTCTGTCTGTGGGATCCTCCAGCTAAGAATACTGGAGTGGGTTGCCATGCTCTCCTCCAGGGGATCTTTCCAACCCAGGGAATTCTGGGACTTCTCTGGTGGCACAATGGATAAGAATCGTCCTGCCAATGCAGGGGACACCAGGCTTCAACCTCTGGTCCAGGAGGATTCCACATGCCTTGGAGCAAACAAGCCCATGCACCAAAACTATGGAGCCTGTGCCCTAGAGCCTGCGCTCCGCAACAAGAGGAGCCACTGCAATGAGAAGCCTGCACACTACAACAAGTAGCCCCAACTTGCCACAGCCAGAGAAAGCACGCACACAGCAAGGAAGATTCAGCATCACCAAAAATAATATATTTTTTAAAAAAAACAAAAGAAACGCTTGTTTAAGGAACTATTCTTCAGGACTTTCATTTCTGCTAACTCTTTGCTTCCCTTGATTTTGACAACAAAAAGTATAGCAAAATGACATGATCATGCAACTTAAGACAAATTTTAAGGCTTAACTATGCTGCTGCTAAGTCACTTCAGTCGTGTCCAACTCTATGCAACCCCATAGACGGCAGCCCACCAGGCTCCCCCGTCCCTGGGATTCTCCAGGCAAGAGCACTGGAATGGGTTGCCATTTCCTTCTCCAATACATGCAAGTGAAAAGTGAAAGTGAAGTCGCTCAGTGTCCTACTCCTAGCGACCCCATGGACTGCAGCCCACCAGGCTCCTTCGTCCATGGGGTTTTCCAGGCAAGAGTACTGGAGTGGGGTGCCATTGCCTTCTCCAAGGCTTAACTATAGCATACTATATACATGGTGGTGATTTTCTGTATTTCTTATCCCAATTTCAGGTTTTGCTTTCCACCAGTTTATTGTATACTTATAAACATTCTTAAATTCACTGTATAAAATAGAACTATCATAAAATACTAATCACTGACTCTTCTGGCTAAACACATGAAAACTTACACAAAATTATCTTCAAGGTATTAGTTATTACAAGACATAAATATGACAGAATGCTGAAAGGTTTTAGATATCAACAAGAATAGTATTTGCTGCCTCCATTTTGGTAACTTGAAAATCAGTACAGTACAATTCAGTACAAGGAAAATCCTACCATCCATAGTATACTTAGAAGACATCATTTCTCCCTAAAAGAGAATAGGGCTACTTAAGAAGAAAGATTGATCCTAAGTCTAGGTAAAGAAATTTACAAAATGAACCTGTAACCCTGTCATGCCTGACATCAAAGACGATATGCAAGGGTACTACGTCATTTCAAAAGGACTCCAGGGCCAACCTGCAGAAGCTCCTCCTGGCCAGAGATGGATAAACTTAAATATCAATAAGGACATTAGAAATAGCTGTATCACAGCAGTGTGATTAATACAGTGAAAACACACACACACAAACTGGCCACTTGAGCATAGAAAGGAATAAATTTTTATTTTGAAGGCAAATAAAGCAAAATCAGTAAGCATCTATCCTGTTTTTTATCTACAAACTTTACTACTGGATGATCAAATAGAAGTGGGTATATTTTTGTTTGGAAGTATCCAAGATAATAAAGAACTCAGAGCCGAAATATCACTTTTATAATCTCTAAAGAATTAATGTATCTAGGGTAGTCAGCATCAATACCTGCTACCACCACCACAAAAAAAAAGGAAATTATGTGCCTTCTGATGGAATTTTACCACTTATGAAATAATCTCACAAAAAAACTAAAAATACGACATTTGAAACAACTAGAAATTTGAACACTGGCTATTTGGTTCTGTTGAGGAATTGTTCGTTTAATATATGACAATGGCACTTATAGCTTTAAGATAAGGAATTATCTTCAGAAATTACATACTGATAAACTTTTGGACAAAATGGTAAGTCTGAAACATCAGTCAAAATAATATTAAAGGAAGAAAAGGCAGGTGTTTATGTAGATGAAACAAGATGAGTTATGAAAAAATTTACCACAGAAAAAGTTAAAGAACAATTTTTACATTTTCCTACCACAATTAAAATATATCCCAACCCATTACTAAAATATATGTATATGATTATTTATAACACTAAAAATTTAAATTTGTGTAAATAACCATATAGATATATTTTCATAGATATAAACAATATTAATAGATATCCTAAAACAAACCTAAATATGCCTAGTGGTACCTCTGGGACAACCACTCTTCGCTTCCAAGCTTGCAGGTCACGCTCTGTAGCCATCTGACTGCGTGGAGCATTCTGGTGCATCTGACGGACACCTTCCACTTGTCCACTACGACGCAGACCAATATTTGGAGGAGACTGGATGTCTAAGCTTAGTCTTCTAAAACCTAGGAAAAAATTGTAAAGAATGACTGCAAAACAAACTTCAATCTAATATGCATACACATTCCTCCTAATATGATATAAACCAAAATAAAAAGATCTTCTGAAAAAACTTTGGAAAAAAGAATTTTTAATGCGACTGAGACCAAAATGTAGAATATAGAACATGACTATTAACATCATTTTCCATTTTTACTAGACTTTCTGAATTTTATGTTACAAGCATTTTCTATAATAATGTTATGCTTGCAGTCCTAAAAACCTTGCCTTCCTCAAAACTGCAAGCTAAAACATTATCTTTCTGGAAAAATCAGTAAGGCAAATAGATGTCTCAAACTATAGTGGCTTGATAATAAGAGCTCTAATAACAAACATTATTTATGACCTAAAGAGATAATCTAAGCCACTCAGGCAGGCAGCCTGCCAGAGACCATTATTAAAAATTCACAAAAATGTGAAGTAGGGAAATGCTGGCAGCACCTGAAGTGGAGCAAGTGGAGCTAGGAGAGTGGGTAACAGGGCTATGTGGACAACACTGGGCCCTGAGCCTGTACAGAGCTGGGCAAGCAGACACAGGAGGTGGCAGGGTAACCTCCCAGGAGCTGGAACTCACAAAAGATGGAGACTACCCGGAGGGGTTGGGGGGCGGAAGCCCAGGCAAGCACTTGTTTCATTAAAATACAGAGTGAGCACAGGGAACTCTATCTACTCAATGCTCTGTGGCGACCTAGATGGAAAGAAATTCCAAAGAAGAGGGGATAGATCTATATTAGAACTAATTCAATTTGCTGCACAGGAGAAATTAACACAATGTTGTAAAGCAACTATATTCAAATAAAAAATGTTTTTAAGAAAGTAAAAAAAAAAAAAAACAAGAGTGAAGAGGACCCTGCTACTAACTGGGGGCTATGTACTTTTTGGCCACCTGTAAAAAGCAGAGACATTACTTTGCCAACAAAGGTCCGTCTAGTCAAGGCTATGGTTTTTCCTGTGGTCATGTATGGATGTGAGAGTTGGACTGTGAAGAAAGCTGAGCACCGAAGAATTGATGCTTTTGAACTGTGGTATTGGAGAAGACTCTTGAGAGTCCCTTGGACTGCAAGGAGATCCAACCAGTCCATCCTAAAAGATATTAGTCCTGGGTGTTCACTGGAAGGACTGATATTGAAGCTGAAACTCCAATACTTTGGCCACCTCACGCGAAGAGCTGACTCACTTGAAAAGACCCTGATGTTGGGAGGGATTAGGGGCAGGAGGAGAAGGGGACGACAGAGGATGAAGTGGTTAGATGGCATCACCAACTCCATGGAGATGAGCCTGAGTAAACTCCAGAGTTGGTGACGAACAGGAAGGTCTGGCGTGCTGTGGTCCATGGGGTCGCAAAGAGTCAGACATGACTGAGCGACTGAACTGAAGGAGGCTATTAAATTTTACTTCAAATACACCAGTTCTCCTTGCCTAGGGTAAAATTCAAATATGAGTGAATGCAACTTTTGCACTCTTTGACATACAACATTCTGTTTACCGATCAAATGTGAACCAGTTTGTACTATACAACATACTATACTTCATCTATTAAAAATGACATTAAGTGAGCCTGCTATTAATCCAAAATTTATATTAAAACATATTGATGTTTAAGAAACACTTTTTGCATTTAGAACTAAAAATAAATTCTAAATTTAACCGCCCAAGTCATGGCATTATTCTCCAACAATGTGAAGAAAACATGCACAGGTTACTTATCCCAGGTTAGAAAAGGAAAATGAGTGACCATCAACAGATTAATTACAAAGAATGGTTATTCCACACAGTGGAATACTATGAAGCTATAAAAAGGAATGAAGAAGAGTTCTATGAATGGATAGGAGTGATTTCTAGAATATACTGTAAAGGAAAAAACCAAGGTATGCAGAGAAATGCATATATATCTTGAGTCACTTGCTCTGATGCACTGAGATAAACACAGCAGCAACTATGCAGTGTGTGTGTGCACGCACACATGCACACTTGTGTGTTAGTTGCGTAGTCACGTCCGACTCTTTGCAACCCCATAGACTGTAGCCCACCAGGACCCTCTGTCCATGGGATTCTCCAGGCGAGAACACTGGAGAGGGTTGCCATTTCTTTAACTATAGAAAGAAAGAAAGTGAAGTTGCTCAGTCGTGTCCGACTCTTTGTGACCCCATGGACTGTAGCCTACCAGGCTCCTCCATTCATGGAATTTTCCAGGCAGGAGTACTGGAGTGGGTTACCATTTCCTTCTCCAGTATTCTTGCCTAAAATGTTGAACCTGAATCCAATTATGAGATAATGAGATACTTTCAGGGAATTGAGGGAAAATTGAGGGAAAGTCTGTGAAATAACACGCCTAAACTCTCATAAGTACCAGCGCCATGAGGGAACTGTTCTAAATTAGGAGAAGTAATAATTAAGCACAACAACCAAGGCGTGATTAAAACTCAACATTCAAAAAAGTAAGATCATGGCGTCCAGTCCCATCACTTCATGGCAAATAGATGTGACAAGAGTAGAAGCAGTGACAGATTTTTTTTACTTGGGCTCCAAAATCACTGCAGATGGTGACTGCACCCATGAAATTAATAGACACTTCCTCCCTGGAAGAAAAGCCTGACAAACCAATACAGCATATTAAAAAGCAGAGACATCAATTTGCTAACAAAGGTCCATCTAGTCACAGCTATATGGTTTTTCCAGTAGTCAGGTATGAATGTGAGAGCTGGATCACAGAGGCAGAGTGCTGAAGAATTGATGCTTTCAAATTGTGGTCCTGGAGAAGACTCTTGAGAGTCCCTTGGAATGCAAGGAGATCAAACCAGTCAATCCTAAAGGAAATTGACCTTGAATATTCACTGGAAGGACTGTTCCTGAAGCTGAAGTCCCAATACTTTGGCTACCTGATGCAAAGACCCAACTCACTGGAAAAGACCCTGATGCTGGGAAAGATTGAGGGCAGGTGGAGAAGATGGATGAGATGGTTGGATGGCATCACCAACTCAATGGACATGAATTGTGAGCAAACTCTGGGAGACAGAGGAGGATAGAGAAGCCTGGAGTGCTGCAGTCCCTGGGGTCACAAAGAATCAGACACAAAGTTCCCTTTATAAACCTTTCTATAAAGTGTCAAACCAAAAGATTTTTATTAATATATTTAAGAATGCCAAGTCTATTTTTAGAAGGATCAACAGAATTGTCATCTTGGGAGAGGGAAATAGGGCAGGACCACATAAAAGATGTGCATTATCATGATTTAAAAAAAAAAGAGAAAGAAGAGCATCTGTGCACCAATGATAAGACTAGGTCAATAAAAAAATTTGAGTGTTTTGTTGCTGTTAAGTGTTTACTTATTTACTTGGCTACACCTGGTCTTAGCTGCAGCATGCAGGATCTAGTTCCCCAACCAGGGATCGAACCCAGGCCCCCTGCACTAAGAGCAGGGAGTCTCAGTCACTCAACTACCAGGGGTTCCAAGAACAAAGTTTTGACAGACCCGATTCTGTGCTGCTAGAAACCAAAACAATTAAATATATAAAAGAAGTAAAACTTAAAATATAACACACTAATTTTAAAGCGAATTAATGAAACTTCTAGACCTAATAGTCATTTCAAATAAAAATCTAAAGCTCTCCAAGTTTTCTGGAGTCCAGTGGTTACAACTCTGTGCTTTCACTGCTGAGGACTTGGGTCTGATTCCTGGCCAGGAAACTAGATCCCATTGGTCATGTGGCCAAAATAAAAAAATAATAATAAAAAATCTAAAGTCTAGGCAGATTAGATGAAAGAGAGCAAGAGTGAATGGGCAGAAAGAGCTGAAGAAACTGTTCAGAACAGAGCACAGAGCAATAAAGAGATAGGAATTTCTACAGCATTTTATGGACTCAAAAAGAGGTTTTAACTTTCCCAGAGTTCAGTTGTATAACAATCACCCATCTCTTCTAGATTATTTCCATTAGTATAATTATTACCACATTCCAGTATTAAGTACTCTGCCTTGAAATTCACTGCAAGCTTTCTGATTCTATAAGAAACATTAGGGCTCTACTCAATTAACTTTTTAAAAGATTATATAAAAAGGAAACCTAATGTTCCTTTAGAAAACACTTTGTTCTCTATTCTTTTTAAAACTCAAAGCAATTTAATATAATTTTGTAAATACTCTTATTTTAGAGCAAAAAGACTTCAACAGCCTTTCAAAGTGCCTGAAATTCAAATACTCATTTCTTAGTCTTTCAACCATCCCTAATAAAGCTATCTTCCAGACTTCTGCTCAAAGTTATAAGCATATACTGCTTAGTATACTGCTTTTATACTGGAAAGGTTTTCACCCTGGATGCAGGGGACAATGACTTCATTTATTCATCAATTTCAATCTAGCCATGTTAAGGCAAAATACCTCTGCTATATTTCTCACCTCTTCGGGGTGTTTCTTCCCCATTTGAAAGTCCATTTGGAACAGCCTCCTGACCTGCTCCGACTCTCTGATCTTGCTGCTGCTGCAACTGTCTTATCATTCCATCCAGGACACTGCGCTCTGGGCTTCGTTCACCATTATCATTGGTTTGCAGGCTTATAATTTGTTCTATTACCTCTCCATCACCTGCAAATTCAATGAATGAATATCACATCATAATATATACTAAGATGGATAAAAAACTTTCAACAAGTTACAATTAAAATTACAATAGCAATTGTCAGAAGACTTGTTTTTCAAAAATAATCATTAAAGATGGCCTTTATTTTCACAACTAATTAAGTCACAGAAAAGATTCAAAACCAATTTTACAGTACTAAGTTCCATAAAAACCTCAACAGAGCTTCTGAAATCCGTCAAACTAAGTAGAGGAAAATATATTTCAGTGAAAATCTTGTTTTTCTGTTTCAGATCAATGCGTCTTAGTTATACATTTCATTAAAATTTTATTTCCCAAGGTCTCTGACTNCCCTGGAAGAAAAGCCTGACAAACCAATACAGCATATTAAAAAGCAGAGACATCAATTTGCTAACAAAGGTCCATCTAGTCACAGCTATATGGTTTTTCCAGTAGTCAGGTATGAATGTGAGAGCTGGATCACAGAGGCAGAGTGCTGAAGAATTGATGCTTTCAAATTGTGGTCCTGGAGAAGACTCTTGAGAGTCCCTTGGAATGCAAGGAGATCAAACCAGTCAATCCTAAAGGAAATTGACCTTGAATATTCACTGGAAGGACTGTTCCTGAAGCTGAAGTCCCAATACTTTGGCTACCTGATGCAAAGACCCAACTCACTGGAAAAGACCCTGATGCTGGGAAAGATTGAGGGCAGGTGGAGAAGATGGATGAGATGGTTGGATGGCATCACCAACTCAATGGACATGAATTGTGAGCAAACTCTGGGAGACAGAGGAGGATAGAGAAGCCTGGAGTGCTGCAGTCCCTGGGGTCACAAAGAATCAGACACAAAGTTCCCTTTATAAACCTTTCTATAAAGTGTCAAACCAAAAGATTTTTATTAATATATTTAAGAATGCCAAGTCTATTTTTAGAAGGATCAACAGAATTGTCATCTTGGGAGAGGGAAATAGGGCAGGACCACATAAAAGATGTGCATTATCATGATTTAAAAAAAAAAGAGAAAGAAGAGCATCTGTGCACCAATGATAAGACTAGGTCAATAAAAAAATTTGAGTGTTTTGTTGCTGTTAAGTGTTTACTTATTTACTTGGCTACACCTGGTCTTAGCTGCAGCATGCAGGATCTAGTTCCCCAACCAGGGATCGAACCCAGGCCCCCTGCACTAAGAGCAGGGAGTCTCAGTCACTCAACTACCAGGGGTTCCAAGAACAAAGTTTTGACAGACCCGATTCTGTGCTGCTAGAAACCAAAACAATTAAATATATAAAAGAAGTAAAACTTAAAATATAACACACTAATTTTAAAGCGAATTAATGAAACTTCTAGACCTAATAGTCATTTCAAATAAAAATCTAAAGCTCTCCAAGTTTTCTGGAGTCCAGTGGTTACAACTCTGTGCTTTCACTGCTGAGGACTTGGGTCTGATTCCTGGCCAGGAAACTAGATCCCATTGGTCATGTGGCCAAAATAAAAAAATAATAATAAAAAATCTAAAGTCTAGGCAGATTAGATGAAAGAGAGCAAGAGTGAATGGGCAGAAAGAGCTGAAGAAACTGTTCAGAACAGAGCACAGAGCAATAAAGAGATAGGAATTTCTACAGCATTTTATGGACTCAAAAAGAGGTTTTAACTTTCCCAGAGTTCAGTTGTATAACAATCACCCATCTCTTCTAGATTATTTCCATTAGTATAATTATTACCACATTCCAGTATTAAGTACTCTGCCTTGAAATTCACTGCAAGCTTTCTGATTCTATAAGAAACATTAGGGCTCTACTCAATTAACTTTTTAAAAGATTATATAAAAAGGAAACCTAATGTTCCTTTAGAAAACACTTTGTTCTCTATTCTTTTTAAAACTCAAAGCAATTTAATATAATTTTGTAAATACTCTTATTTTAGAGCAAAAAGACTTCAACAGCCTTTCAAAGTGCCTGAAATTCAAATACTCATTTCTTAGTCTTTCAACCATCCCTAATAAAGCTATCTTCCAGACTTCTGCTCAAAGTTATAAGCATATACTGCTTAGTATACTGCTTTTATACTGGAAAGGTTTTCACCCTGGATGCAGGGGACAATGACTTCATTTATTCATCAATTTCAATCTAGCCATGTTAAGGCAAAATACCTCTGCTATATTTCTCACCTCTTCGGGGTGTTTCTTCCCCATTTGAAAGTCCATTTGGAACAGCCTCCTGACCTGCTCCGACTCTCTGATCTTGCTGCTGCTGCAACTGTCTTATCATTCCATCCAGGACACTGCGCTCTGGGCTTCGTTCACCATTATCATTGGTTTGCAGGCTTATAATTTGTTCTATTACCTCTCCATCACCTGCAAATTCAATGAATGAATATCACATCATAATATATACTAAGATGGATAAAAAACTTTCAACAAGTTACAATTAAAATTACAATAGCAATTGTCAGAAGACTTGTTTTTCAAAAATAATCATTAAAGATGGCCTTTATTTTCACAACTAATTAAGTCACAGAAAAGATTCAAAACCAATTTTACAGTACTAAGTTCCATAAAAACCTCAACAGAGCTTCTGAAATCCGTCAAACTAAGTAGAGGAAAATATATTTCAGTGAAAATCTTGTTTTTCTGTTTCAGATCAATGCGTCTTAGTTATACATTTCATTAAAATTTTATTTCCCAAGGTCTCTGACTATAACAGATCAACAAAGAATCAACTAGACTTCATTGTATACCTCTGAGTTTTCTATGCAACTCAGTCTCTGATGTAGAGAAAAGCACTGACATTTCTTTAGTTTTAAGAAATAAAAAAGAGTGAATAACACCTTTTTGGCCTTTAGCAAATGACCGAATTCCAGCTATAATTCTTCAGATATAAAATCTGATTTTTTAAAGTGTATTTGCTTCTTTATTTTTCAAATAATACATTTTCAGAGATATTTAACACGGTCATACTTAGCATAAATGGAGAAAAAGTGCTAGACAGTTGTGGGGTCTTGAAATGTACTTAAGACACTAACATTTTCATACAAAAACAATTCCTTCCTTGTCCTCCCACCATAAAATACATCTTCTTTGAACATAGAACACAGACCTTCCAACCACACCAGCTTATAAGCAGGATTCTAACAAAATGAATAGGGTATTAGGCAAAAAGAATGCAAAGATATACATGTATATTTGTATCCACAGTAACACATGAGAAACTGAAAAAGGTCACACTGTTTCAGGGAAAAAAAGAAGACTTCTATCCTACTATATGAGTGAGAGTCCCTTGTATCTCAGATAACATTTCCATTTTACTACAGAAACCAATGAAGAACTTAAAAGAGCTAAATAAAAATCAATGAAGCTTTTTTGATGACTGTCAAAAAAAAAAGAGCTAAGAAAGCAGAAGTGGAGCCTTAATCTAAAAGGATAAAAAAACTTTCATTAGAACCAGGAGTAACATAACATTCCTAAATCACAACATGGAACCAAAGGGAAAAGAACAGAAAAGGAGACTTCCAATCCTCTCCCCTCTCCCCAAAAAACCATGTAACGTTTCTCTCCTGGCCCTGGGCTTAGACGTAAGCTTGGCGAACACCATTAGGAATGATACTGGTTTCTATCTGGCATAATGCAACCACTATTCAAATATTAAAGAAGCCTTCAATGCTACAGTATTCTTTCACTACAAAATACTACAGCACTGGAAAGAATACAAGAAAGAAGGGCTTTCAAATACTGGATAACTGGGACCCCTGAGAGAAGACAACAGAGTCCAGTCTTTGGACTGCTCCAGGTAACAGCCTGGAGGCAATTTCCAAGCTGTAGAACAAGGAAAGGGAACCCAAATACCATCCAGAAATCACACTGAGTTGAGAGATAGAGGTTAGGGTCTAGGGGCAAGCGGGAAGACTAAAATATGCAGACTGGTTAGAAGAATTGAAAAGATATGCCATGATAACACTAATTTTAAAAAGCTGGATTATTTACATTAATATGAAACAAATAGTCTTCAAAACAAGAAATATTCTCCCAAGAATAAACAGGGACATTTCAAAATGATGAAAGAATTAATTCACAAAGAGCATAATCTGAAATGTGTATTTACATAATAACAGAATTTTAAAACACATAAAGCAAAAACTGATTGAACTGAAGGAAAAAAAGTAAGACAAATCCACAGGATAGTTGGATATTTCAGTACTCCTTAAAACAGCCACAAAATGGGAAAAAAGCCAAGTGTTCTCAAGCTACTAGTGAATGGATAAATAATGGTATATCCACGAATGGTGCATGATCACTAAACAAGAAAAACAAAAACCAACAAGAGACTGATATTTGCAACAACAGGAATGAATCTCAAAAGCACCATGCTAAGTTAAAGAAGCCAGACACAACAGACTACATATTGTATGATTTCACTGATATAAAATTCCTTTAAAAGGAAAAATTAAAGTGACAGCAACAGTCATTATAAGGGGCCAGGAGAAGGGAGAGGAATAATTCTACACAGCCTCAGGAGAATTTCTGGGGGCACTGGAAATGCTCTGTATTTGGACTGTGGTGGTGGCTTACATGACTGTCTTAACATTTCTTAACTCACTTGAATTGCACACTTGAAAGTGGTGAATTTTGCTGTGTGTAAAGTACACTTCAATCAAACTAACAAAAAGAATTGGAAAGAGTAAACATATGGTGATTTACATTAATCTTTAACCTTCAAGTTTTAGCAAATCAATCCTCATCCAAACAAAAGTATCTTTTTAAAATTTATTTTTAATTGGAGGATAATTGCTTTACCATGTTGCACTGTTTTCTGCCATATATCACATGAATCAAGTCACAAGTATACACATCCCTTCCCTCTTGTACCCCCCACCACCTCCCACTTTATCGCACAGACATATCTTTTCTCCTTTGCTTAGTACAAGAATATTAGAGAAAAACACTACACTGCTATGAACAAAAACAAACAAAACAAAGGAAAACACCTCTGCCCTTGGCTAGGATAGGCAAAGGACAAGATGGAACTGGAACCTCCTCTAACAGAAAGCTAAAGTTTTCCAAGAACGATGGGGACTTGGGAAAGGACACAAAACTCACCCTAAAGGGTTTTCACAGCCAAATCCAAGATAACACGAGCAACTAAGTAACAACAGTACTGGATTTTAACTCGCTATATAATAACCCAGAAGTCCAGACTAAAACTTAATGAGAGAGTAGTAGATGGTCAGCTAATGATAAAATGAAAACGCAATGATAAAAGAGTTGGAAAACCATTTCACAACCTTCAGAACAACAATTGATTCAGGCAAGAATTACCAATGGATCCTCAAACTTATAGGTAAAGTTAGAAAAGAAACAGGTTATTTACACAAGTTACTAAATAATTACAAAGAGGAAAAAACCTTCAGAGTGGAGAACTTTGGCAGATACCCAGTGTTCAAAGTCACCACCACCAATAATTGGATGAAACACAACCACAGGCATCCTGACATGATACTCCAAGAAGACAACATCATTTATGTTGTGCTCTTCAAAAATGCAAAACCTGAACTTAATGACAGCTAAATTTAATGTTTAGTCCCAAATTAAAATCTACACCAGGGAGAGAAAAAAAGCTGTTAACAGGCATTATTAGAATAACAAAATTTGCTTACAGGCTATAATAGTATAAATGTTAAATATTCTATTTTTGATAACTGTTCATGATTATATAAGAAAAACATATTTATTCTTAGAAAATACAAACTTAAGTATTTAGGGGTAAATGGACATGAGGCCCAAAACTTAAGTCTCAAGTGGTTCACGACAATGATATGCATCTAGAGATAGAATAATAAAACAAACATTGCAAAATATTAAGGACTGGTAAATCTGAAAGTACAGGAGTTCTCTGTATTATTATATACATTTTTCAAATTTAAAAAAAATTTTTTAAAAAAGGTTTAGCACTTACTTGTTGCCACATAGCCTAGTTGTGGAACCAAATGTTCATCTGCAGAATTTTCTCGGCCAGGCACTAATCGTTGATACTTAGTTGGATGAGGGTTTCCATCTACATCTACCAAGAATGGTGGAGGCATAAGATGAGGGGCCTGCTGAGTCTGCTCGTCTAAGACATAATTATTAGAATCCCTAATCAGCGGTCGATAGTCAGTATGGAAGAACATCTGGTCAGGAATCTAGAAATGGAAAGTTTACAGACTGAAATTCTGAGGATTAAACATGTTAAAGAACATAAATATTAACCAGTTAATTTTATTGGAAAGGATAAAAAAATCAAATCAATATACCTAACCTATTTTAAAAACATCCTTCTTAACTATTTACATGCTCTAAGAAAGTATGTAAAATGACCTTTTCATATGGCTTGCTGCATCCAAAACCAAATATCAGAAGGTGACCGTGAGAATCTGTACAGGCAAAATGCTGTCCATCCTGTGAAAACTTACAATCAAAGACAGCTCCATGTCCTTGTCCTTCAATCTAGGAAACAAAGATGGAAAATTTTATAACCATCTCTACGTAACACCTTTAGTTATTATATGAAATTCTGAAAAAAAAAATTTAAAAATGAATTTTTCATTAAGCATGTCCATATTTTCAAAAAGTAAAATCACTTCAGATATCACTGGCCTAGGAAAAATCTTGATGGATCTTCTGAGAATTAGTTCTCAAAATGATCAAATGAAAAGATCATAAACCAACCCCAAGTGAAGGCTTTCTTTACATCTTACCAGAGAATGAAATCTCCATAAACTTTCTGATACATAACAAAAATCTATTAATAACTTACAAGGGAAATGATTAAAGATTAATAAAGTTTGTTATTCATGAATTAAAATCAATACTTTTATGGAGTTTAAGCTTTCCACTTAAATGACCAACCACCATGCAAAATTCGTAATGCTGCAAGTGTCTCAAGGGTGCATATGTAAATTCTTACACCTGCAACTCCCTTACTTCAGACTGCCACAAATTTCTAAGTGTGTTGTGAATGTTGGGCTTCCCTCATAGCTCAGTTGGTAAAGAATCCACCTGCAATGCAGGAGACCCTGGTTCGATTCCTGGGTCAGGAAGATTCCCTGTAGAAGGGAAAGGCTATCCACTCCAGTATTCTGGCCTGGAGAATTCCATGGACTGTATAGTCCATGGGGTGGCAGAGTCAGACACGACTGAACAACTTTCACTTTCATGAATGTTGCCTTAAATAAGTAACTTCTAAACTGCTTTATTCTTGTTATTTTAACTCTAAATTTGATTAGTTTAGTATTAACAATTTATAGTTAAATGAGATGTCATGTGAAGAGCTGACTCATTGGAAAAGACTCTGATGCTGGGAGGGATTGTGGGCAGAAGGAGAATGGGACGACAGAGGATGAGATGGCTGGATGGCATCACTGACTCGATGGGCGTGAGTCTGAGTGAACTCCGGGAGTTGGTGATGGACAGGGAGGCCTGGCGTACTGCGATTCATAGGGTCGCAAAGAGTCGGACACAACTGAGCGACTAAATTGAACTGAGATGTTTCATTAACTCATTAGTACAGAGCTATGCGTACTGTTTCAGCCTATAAATAATAATTAAAATTTAGGACAAGTTAACCTAAATCAGTACTGGAAAAAGGAATCATCCACCCAAACAAAACAGAAGTATTTATTTTCATTGCCAGGACAAACTCTCATACATACCTAAATACCCACTTGAAAAACAATTCACTTCTGCTATGCTATGCTAAGTCACTTCAGTCGTGTCCAACTCTGTGTGACCCACAGATGGCAGCCCACCAGGCTCCCCCGTCCCTGGGATTCTCCAGGCAAGAAGACTGGAGTGGGTTGCCATTTCCTTCTCCAATGCATGAAAGTGAAAAGAGAAAGTGAAGTCGCTCAGTCGTATCCGACTCTAAGTGACCCCATGGACTGCAGCCTACCAGGCTCCGCCATCCATGGGATTTTCCAGGCAAGAGTACTGGAGTGGGGTGCCATTGCCTTCTCTGATACCACACATGAAAGAGTGCCTTTAACAAAATAAGGGGAAAAAAATAAGGTATTAGGATACTTAGGGACCTGCTGAATAAGATAATGTCCCCCTGACCTGAGACTCTCAGTCCAAGTAAAGCAAAGGCAGGTGGTGAGGCAAGAGCCCTGGCCTGGTCAGGCAAAGTTGGTGGCAGTTACTTTGCTACCACACATGTACAACTAACCTCACCAAAAGTTAAGGGTACCTACTGAGAAGGAAGTTTCCCAAGTGGGCAAACCTACTTAAGCAGAGCAAGACACATGCCACTTTTTATCTGCTATCTGCAGAGTCCTACACAATCACTCCTGATAAAACAAAAATAACCTGCAACTGGTGTCTGGAGAACACTTCCATGTCACACTGTATTTTTTGAGTTAGTCACTCAGTCATGTCCAACTCTTTGCAACCCCATAGACTGTAGCCCACTGGGCTCCTCGGTCCACAGTATTCTCCAGGCAAGAGTACTGGAGTGGGTTGCCATTTCCTTCTCCAGGGGATCTTCCCAACCAAGGGATCGAACTCAGGTCTCCCATATTGTAGGCAGACGCTTTACCATCTGAGCCACACACTATGTTTACTACTTTTTTAATGAAATAGTGTCTCATTAGTAGCTTAAAACCCAAGAATTAGGAGACTCTCAGGTGATTAGTGAAGGTAAGAATTATTCGGCCTACAAGGCCAATTTCTGGTGTTTGACTAGAAATAAAATCCTCGTTGTCCATTTGAGACATTTCAGGTTACTCTTTGGCTTAGTGGTTATTTTAGATTATATTCTGTTTAAAGTCTGAATTAGTGTAGTCTTCTGTTTTAACAGATTAAATTTAGGATGTTCCTATTGAGTTTTAAAGGACAATTAAGAAAATGGATGTACCTATGAATTTTAAGGCCACAGAAAAACTAAAGAAGGCTTATTTCTTTTCCAAGGATTCCAAACAGAGATGCAACATTCACAGATGCCTAATGATGTACTTTTGGAGAAGGCAGTGGCACCCTACTCCAGTATTCTTGCCTGGAAAATCCCATGGACAGAGGAGCCTGATGGGCTGCAGTCCATAGGGTTTCTAAGAGTCAGACACAACTGAGCAACTTCACTTTCACTTCTCACTTTCATGCATTGGAGAAGGAAATGGCAACCCACTCCAGTCTTCTTGCCTGGAGAATCCCAGGGACGGTGGGAGCCTGGCGGGCTGCCGTCTATGGGGTCGCACAGAGGTGGACACAACTGAGGCGACTTAGCAGCAGCAGCAGCAGCAGCAGCAGCAGCAATGATGTACTTTATGCTATTTGAATTGTTTTAGTGCATTTAAGGTTAGTAAATAAAACACTTTGTTTTCGACAGTTAAACTGTCCAGCATAAGCATATTGAAATTAAAATTTTGAAGGTTAAAAAAAAACAAAAGAAACCAGCAAAAACATGGAACACATGGACGAAGACAGTTTTCAATCAAAAGTTCTAAGAAACTCTCATCTGTAGGATGCTACTGTATTGCCTCGAAAATTAATTAGCCTTTGAACTGGGTCTCAATATACATGAAGAGTAATTTTAGAAAACCTATCATGTGTGTGTCTCAAAAGTCTTAACAATGTATAAGCCCTTTTATACATTCCCCTCAGAATTTATCCCAAGGAAATAATCAGGGTCTACATAAACAGACATATATATTCAAACTGTTGCTGCTGTGCAGGTTTGAGAAACTACTTAAGTACTCAACAACAGCAAATCAGCTACATAAGTTACATTCTTCTAAGAAAGGCTGAATTTATTATCAAACATACATTTACAAATTCTTAAATATTTAAGGGCTTGAAAAGCATTCTTTACATAAAATGAGAAGGGATTACAAACTGTGTACAAAAGAGTAAAAACAAAAAACTACGTGTAAGAATGCCAACTAGTAATTCTATAAAAATAATGCCATCAGAAAATCTTCAATGGATATTGATTATCTATGAAAGTTTAATGAGGAACCAGACATTTACACAGTCTCTGGAAAAAAAATCAGTTTAAAAATTACAAAGAAAAGAAACATTTAAAAACTTAGTGCGAAAACTTGGCAGATGTCACCTTAACCAAATACTTATAATTATCACCATATAAATAGTGGAACATATAAACATCATTAGGCTCCTAATACAATGCATAGGGCACAGAATCATTTATTTTTTTAATCAAAAAATATACAACAGTATTACATCATGAAGACATACCAGACAAAACAAATATCCTGTAATATTACTTGTCTGTAAAAAGGCAAGATATGCAGGGTGAAGGATTACTGATTTTACAAAAGTGGAAATACATAACTACTTAATATGATGCATGATCCTGAATTACTCCAAGAGGTAAAATAAAACTATAAAGGCATTATTAGGACAACTGACAAATTTTGAATGTAAACCAGATTAGGTAATGCTACCTCATCAATGTTAAATTTGCTGATTTTTGGTGACTATATTGCAGCTATGTATAAGAAATTCTAAAAATATGCAATAAGATCATAATCTGGTTTTCAAACATTTGTGTGCAAGAAGAAAAAAGCTGAGGAAACAAAAAACGATGTCTGACTCCTTAGAGGACTTTACTGAATATTATTTTTTATTACCAGGTATTTTAATAAATTTAAATAGTGAAAAAGAATGAATTACCGTAATTTTGTCAATTTAAAACAGACAGGGACACATTTACAGACACAAAGATAAATAAATACATTTTTAAAATCTTTCCTTCATGTGAATTAGTTATACAGATTTCACTTTCATATGTACATTTGTACTATCAGATATTTATCAGCCTTAAAGTAGCACGCTGATCTTTAGAAATACAAACTGCCAAAAACATGCAGGTTCGGCTACATCTCCTTATCCAAACATTTGAAATAAGTGCAAACAGGCACAGAGACACACACTCCCCCCACTTACCATATTGAAATAATGTTTCATCTTGGTGCCTTTTGTGATATCCCATATGAATATGCTGCCATCATGTCCTGCAGATAACATAATTCTGGAATCAAAGGGATGTGTCTCCAAAACAAATACTTCATCAGCATGTCCCTTTATTCAACAAAGTCATATAGTTAAGGAGGGTCTGCAAGTTATAAGTTTAAAATTAAAAGCCCATGTTGTCACAGTATCTAAGGGCTTTTAAAAATGCATTAATGGCGGTAATTTATACATTAGTATATATACAAATTTCTATTCATTTTGATAATATAAATGAACCAGTTTTTTTGTTGTTGTTAAAAAAAAAATCTTTATTTGTTGTATGTTATAAAACTACCTACCAACAGGTTATGAAGCAGCTGTCCAGTATAAGAATTCCACACTTTGAGGACATGATCATTCACAGCTGTGACAACAATGCTATCATTCTGATTCCAAGCTATCATCGTTACTTTGGGTTTCATAAACCTTTCCTCTTCCAAAGATAAATCTCTAAGAAAAAAAATACAACATGTGCAGTGCTGTATGTATAGGAGGCTACACAATCTCTCATAGATACAAAAACAGTAAATAATCTAGCTCACGTCCACATCTTATCCACTTCACAGAGTTTATCACATCTGACCCACAGAGGTTATCTACAAACAGATGAGGGCAAGATCCCAAAGGGGAAGGGATGATCCAGAAACAGTTCAGAGGCTGAACATAGGCAGATTCCAGAACACCACCATTATTCATAATAGCAAAGCTTTTCTCTACACCTAGGATTCCTTTCTCTTGACTATCAGGCCTATCGGTAATATTTTCAACTACTTGGAAGACAGGAAGAAGGTAATTCACCTTCATGCCCCTAATGACTAGAAAAGTGCCTGACAGACTTTCAGTACGCTGAACTACCTCTTTACACTTCCCTACAGACTGTTCCTATGGCTCCCTTGGCAAGAAGGGTCTTATGCACACATGTCTGCAATGTTTTGCTGCCTTCATGAAAGCAAAATGCAGTTTTTGTGTAAAATACAGCAGTCAGTAATATGGAGGAGGGGAACCTAGCTGCTTCTGAAGTCATAGAGCACATTCAAAGAAATTATAAACATAAAATAAACATGTATTTTAAAGAAAACAGCTACAAGGAGGAGTGCTATGCAACAGCTATCTGTGTAAGCACAATGGAACACAAATGACTGAATAATTCTAACTAGATTGTTCAGAGGAAGTGTAACACAAGAGACAAAATGGAATACAAGTTAAGATTCCAGGCTTCATCTGAATTTACTAACAGACGTGTTGCATTTCATCAAACAGATCAGCCAAGATCAGAACACTAGAACAAATATATCCATCAATTTATACACACAGAAAACACTGCTTTTCAAGATTCAAAAGAGGTAAAACTTTAAATGAGAAAAGAATATTTCTACCAGGAGGGGAAATACAGGAAAAGTTCTCTCCATGAAGAGAGTATATAGGAACAAGAAAACTAAACAGTTCTCAATCTCATTTAAAAATTTCTGGACCTCCCTGGTGACCCAGTGATAAGGAATCCTCCTGTCAATGCAGGACTTGGGTTCAATCTGAGTCCAGGAGGATTCCACATGCCATCAGGCAACTAAGACTCGAGGCAGCCAAATAAAATATTTTTAAAATTTTATTCAAGTTTTTATAATGATGTTCCTATTTTGCCTAATAAAGTAACTGTTCATACATGAATACGGTTTCAAATTTTCTTCACTGTTATTCATTCATTATTATTCACTTTCACACTAAAATGCTGAATATCCAGATGCAACATTTTAAAGTAATTGTAAAGATTTGTTTGTGAACAGGGATTATCACATTTCTAATATGTATCCTTTCCATTCTCTACCACAGGTCATTTCACAAAGATATTAATTACTAATATCAAATTTATTTTGAAATCCAATACAACTGTTTGAGCCACAGTGGAGAATGAGTTAATTTCTCCTACTATTACTAAAAATAAAGCAGACATGAAGATTTCTAAACAACAGAATGTGTAACATTTCTCAGAAAAAATGCTAAAAACAGTGATATGCCTACTCTACACCAAGCAGACTGGGCTTGCCTCACAGCTCACTCAGTAAAGAATCTGCCTGCAATGCAAGAGACCCAGGTTTAACTCCTCGGTTGGGAAGATCCCCTGGAGAAGGAAATGGCAACCCACTCCAGTATTCTTGCTTGGGAAATCCCATGGACAGAGGAGCCTGGCGGGCTAGTTCATGGGGTCACNAGGTTAGTAAATAAAACACTTTGTTTTCGACAGTTAAACTGTCCAGCATAAGCATATTGAAATTAAAATTTTGAAGGTTAAAAAAAAACAAAAGAAACCAGCAAAAACATGGAACACATGGACGAAGACAGTTTTCAATCAAAAGTTCTAAGAAACTCTCATCTGTAGGATGCTACTGTATTGCCTCGAAAATTAATTAGCCTTTGAACTGGGTCTCAATATACATGAAGAGTAATTTTAGAAAACCTATCATGTGTGTGTCTCAAAAGTCTTAACAATGTATAAGCCCTTTTATACATTCCCCTCAGAATTTATCCCAAGGAAATAATCAGGGTCTACATAAACAGACATATATATTCAAACTGTTGCTGCTGTGCAGGTTTGAGAAACTACTTAAGTACTCAACAACAGCAAATCAGCTACATAAGTTACATTCTTCTAAGAAAGGCTGAATTTATTATCAAACATACATTTACAAATTCTTAAATATTTAAGGGCTTGAAAAGCATTCTTTACATAAAATGAGAAGGGATTACAAACTGTGTACAAAAGAGTAAAAACAAAAAACTACGTGTAAGAATGCCAACTAGTAATTCTATAAAAATAATGCCATCAGAAAATCTTCAATGGATATTGATTATCTATGAAAGTTTAATGAGGAACCAGACATTTACACAGTCTCTGGAAAAAAAATCAGTTTAAAAATTACAAAGAAAAGAAACATTTAAAAACTTAGTGCGAAAACTTGGCAGATGTCACCTTAACCAAATACTTATAATTATCACCATATAAATAGTGGAACATATAAACATCATTAGGCTCCTAATACAATGCATAGGGCACAGAATCATTTATTTTTTTAATCAAAAAATATACAACAGTATTACATCATGAAGACATACCAGACAAAACAAATATCCTGTAATATTACTTGTCTGTAAAAAGGCAAGATATGCAGGGTGAAGGATTACTGATTTTACAAAAGTGGAAATACATAACTACTTAATATGATGCATGATCCTGAATTACTCCAAGAGGTAAAATAAAACTATAAAGGCATTATTAGGACAACTGACAAATTTTGAATGTAAACCAGATTAGGTAATGCTACCTCATCAATGTTAAATTTGCTGATTTTTGGTGACTATATTGCAGCTATGTATAAGAAATTCTAAAAATATGCAATAAGATCATAATCTGGTTTTCAAACATTTGTGTGCAAGAAGAAAAAAGCTGAGGAAACAAAAAACGATGTCTGACTCCTTAGAGGACTTTACTGAATATTATTTTTTATTACCAGGTATTTTAATAAATTTAAATAGTGAAAAAGAATGAATTACCGTAATTTTGTCAATTTAAAACAGACAGGGACACATTTACAGACACAAAGATAAATAAATACATTTTTAAAATCTTTCCTTCATGTGAATTAGTTATACAGATTTCACTTTCATATGTACATTTGTACTATCAGATATTTATCAGCCTTAAAGTAGCACGCTGATCTTTAGAAATACAAACTGCCAAAAACATGCAGGTTCGGCTACATCTCCTTATCCAAACATTTGAAATAAGTGCAAACAGGCACAGAGACACACACTCCCCCCACTTACCATATTGAAATAATGTTTCATCTTGGTGCCTTTTGTGATATCCCATATGAATATGCTGCCATCATGTCCTGCAGATAACATAATTCTGGAATCAAAGGGATGTGTCTCCAAAACAAATACTTCATCAGCATGTCCCTTTATTCAACAAAGTCATATAGTTAAGGAGGGTCTGCAAGTTATAAGTTTAAAATTAAAAGCCCATGTTGTCACAGTATCTAAGGGCTTTTAAAAATGCATTAATGGCGGTAATTTATACATTAGTATATATACAAATTTCTATTCATTTTGATAATATAAATGAACCAGTTTTTTTGTTGTTGTTAAAAAAAAAATCTTTATTTGTTGTATGTTATAAAACTACCTACCAACAGGTTATGAAGCAGCTGTCCAGTATAAGAATTCCACACTTTGAGGACATGATCATTCACAGCTGTGACAACAATGCTATCATTCTGATTCCAAGCTATCATCGTTACTTTGGGTTTCATAAACCTTTCCTCTTCCAAAGATAAATCTCTAAGAAAAAAAATACAACATGTGCAGTGCTGTATGTATAGGAGGCTACACAATCTCTCATAGATACAAAAACAGTAAATAATCTAGCTCACGTCCACATCTTATCCACTTCACAGAGTTTATCACATCTGACCCACAGAGGTTATCTACAAACAGATGAGGGCAAGATCCCAAAGGGGAAGGGATGATCCAGAAACAGTTCAGAGGCTGAACATAGGCAGATTCCAGAACACCACCATTATTCATAATAGCAAAGCTTTTCTCTACACCTAGGATTCCTTTCTCTTGACTATCAGGCCTATCGGTAATATTTTCAACTACTTGGAAGACAGGAAGAAGGTAATTCACCTTCATGCCCCTAATGACTAGAAAAGTGCCTGACAGACTTTCAGTACGCTGAACTACCTCTTTACACTTCCCTACAGACTGTTCCTATGGCTCCCTTGGCAAGAAGGGTCTTATGCACACATGTCTGCAATGTTTTGCTGCCTTCATGAAAGCAAAATGCAGTTTTTGTGTAAAATACAGCAGTCAGTAATATGGAGGAGGGGAACCTAGCTGCTTCTGAAGTCATAGAGCACATTCAAAGAAATTATAAACATAAAATAAACATGTATTTTAAAGAAAACAGCTACAAGGAGGAGTGCTATGCAACAGCTATCTGTGTAAGCACAATGGAACACAAATGACTGAATAATTCTAACTAGATTGTTCAGAGGAAGTGTAACACAAGAGACAAAATGGAATACAAGTTAAGATTCCAGGCTTCATCTGAATTTACTAACAGACGTGTTGCATTTCATCAAACAGATCAGCCAAGATCAGAACACTAGAACAAATATATCCATCAATTTATACACACAGAAAACACTGCTTTTCAAGATTCAAAAGAGGTAAAACTTTAAATGAGAAAAGAATATTTCTACCAGGAGGGGAAATACAGGAAAAGTTCTCTCCATGAAGAGAGTATATAGGAACAAGAAAACTAAACAGTTCTCAATCTCATTTAAAAATTTCTGGACCTCCCTGGTGACCCAGTGATAAGGAATCCTCCTGTCAATGCAGGACTTGGGTTCAATCTGAGTCCAGGAGGATTCCACATGCCATCAGGCAACTAAGACTCGAGGCAGCCAAATAAAATATTTTTAAAATTTTATTCAAGTTTTTATAATGATGTTCCTATTTTGCCTAATAAAGTAACTGTTCATACATGAATACGGTTTCAAATTTTCTTCACTGTTATTCATTCATTATTATTCACTTTCACACTAAAATGCTGAATATCCAGATGCAACATTTTAAAGTAATTGTAAAGATTTGTTTGTGAACAGGGATTATCACATTTCTAATATGTATCCTTTCCATTCTCTACCACAGGTCATTTCACAAAGATATTAATTACTAATATCAAATTTATTTTGAAATCCAATACAACTGTTTGAGCCACAGTGGAGAATGAGTTAATTTCTCCTACTATTACTAAAAATAAAGCAGACATGAAGATTTCTAAACAACAGAATGTGTAACATTTCTCAGAAAAAATGCTAAAAACAGTGATATGCCTACTCTACACCAAGCAGACTGGGCTTGCCTCACAGCTCACTCAGTAAAGAATCTGCCTGCAATGCAAGAGACCCAGGTTTAACTCCTCGGTTGGGAAGATCCCCTGGAGAAGGAAATGGCAACCCACTCCAGTATTCTTGCTTGGGAAATCCCATGGACAGAGGAGCCTGGCGGGCTAGTTCATGGGGTCACAAGAGTCAGACACAACTCAGCAACTAAACTCACCACACCAAGTTCTGCTAGAAATGTGCATATGATTTTCAATTGCCAATAGTACTTAAAGGCAGGCAGTTTCATCTCCCAGATGATGAAACAGATTGTGATGGTCTCAAAATGATATCGCTATAAAAAGTGTAAGTGGTATTTGAGCAAAGTTCTGACTCCAAAACGCATATTCTTCCCACCACCTATACAGTCTTCCAGTATGTACAAATCCAAAAAACACAATGTATCTGAAATTTATAATATCTATCTTGGGAAATACTGAAATTATCTCAAAGCTGCTCAAAATATGTTTGAGACTTTGGAATGTTGGGGGAGGGGCACAGTTAAGACAAACTTGCCTTCAATACCATTTTACAAACCAAAATTTTACCATGTAAAATGAAAATACCACTCCCAATGGAGTCCAATTTTTAAAAACAGAAACAATAAAATGTATTTCCTTTTTTTTAAACCAGATATAGCTTTTTAAAATATAACTTTTTAAAGATTCATGTCCGTGTGTGGCAAAACCACTACAATATTGTAAAGTAATTAGCCTTCAATTAAAATAAATAAATTTTAAAAATAAATAAAAAATTCTAGATCTTTACATAAGTTAAAAAAAAAATTTTAACTAAAATTCCAGAAATCATATTTTCATTTTTGTTTTCCCGGCTTGTAGGTTCTTAGCTCCCTGATCAGGGATGGAACCAATGGCCCCTGCAGTGGAAACCTGGAGTCTTCACTGGACTGCCAGGGAGGTCCCATCCTATCTTCAGAAAAATAGAACTTTCTGAAAATCTCCATGTTTGACATACTTGAGTTATTTATATATTTAAAACAGTAGGTGGTTTTGAATGCAACACCTCAGAGGAAGTCAATGCTTTGAACAATGGAATAAATACAGTGTTCTTTTCTACATAAATCTAAGACTGTGATAGGTTTAAATGTCTGTCAGATATGCAGGAGGGAGCCATTCACTTAGATTGGAGGTGGCTCTAGTTCCTGAACAAAGCAAAAAACCAATCAGAGAGACAGACCAAGTACTCAGGATGCACCTACTTAGAAACAAACCATCTCAACTTACCCTGAGATTCTAGTGGCCATATCTAGTAAGATGCTTCTCCATTCTAACTGTTCAAATCTCCAAATTCGTGCTGTTCCATCTCTGCTACCACTTAAGAACCTTAAAATAAAAGAAACAGATCTACTTACATACATGCTACCAAAGGGTACAGTTAAAACCACAAGCAAAAAAATTTTTAACGTAGCAATTCTGACTACAGGTAAATCTACAGGTGTTAATTCCAGAAAGACAGGGATTTAGGGTCTACCTAAAAGGAAAAAAGGAGCTTCCCTTGTGACGCATCTGGTAAAGAATTCGCCTGCAATGCAGGCGACCTAAGTTCGATCCCTGAGTTGGGAAAAAAAACCTGCAGAAGGGAAAGGCTACCCACTCCAGTATTCTGGCCTGGAGAATTCTATGGACTGTATAGTCCATGGGGTTGTAAAGAGTCAGATATGACTGAGTGACTTTCACTTTCTAAGCTACCTGGTGGTTCAGATGGTAAAGCGTCTGCCTGCAATGCGGGAGACCTGGGTCGGGAACATCCCCTGGAGAAGGAAATGGCAACCCACTCCAGTACTCTTGCCTGGAAAATTCCATGGACGAAGGAGCCTGGTAGGCTACAGTTCATGGGGTCGCAAAGTATCAGACACAACTGAGCGACTTCACGAAAAGGAGAAAATCTGGTTTACTCTGATTTGCCTGGCCCTATTGTAAAGTACATTTCAAACCCAATCACTACCTCGTCAAATAGTTTTGAAAAGATATGTACATAAGTAATAGGGGGCTGCTGCTGCTGCTAAATCGCGTCAGTCATGTCTCAGTCTGTGCCACCCCACAGGTGGCAGCCCAACAGACTCCTCTGTCCCTGGGATTCTCCAGGCAAGAATACTGGAGTGAGCTGCCATTTGGGGAAGCACAATTAAAGATGAATGGGAGAATTAATAAAAGCAAAAGTACCATTATAAGCATTTAAACTCTAAACTCAATTTCACACTAGTCACTATATATAAATAAATCCATCACCTAAGTGTTAAAAAGAAGAGGTAAGAGATACCTGAAAAGACACTGCGGACCACAAAAAAAGGATATAATTTAAGGGATAATTTTGTTGCAGATTACATCACAGTAATTGATTAGAAAAGATTTAACTATTCAAACAGGCATCCCTGGTGCCTCAGCTGGTAAAGAATCTGCCTACAATGTGGGAGACCTGGGTTCGATCCCTGGGTTGAGAAGATCCCCTGGAGAAACTAACAGCTACCCACTACAGTATTCTGGTCTGGAGAATTCCATGGACTGTACAGCCCATGGGGTTGCAAAGAGTCAGACACGACTGAGCGACTTTCACTTTCACACAACTACTCAAATGTAAGAAATTTCATTATCCTTACACCTCATTTTCCTATAAATCAAACAGCCAGCAGTGAACTAAAGAACTACTTTTGATACAGGAGGCTGCAGAAACTACAATTCTAAAAACTTAATTTAATTGTTTCCTCCCTGACACAGACACTTTTCCTTCAATTACTACAGTTACTAACAAGGGCCTGCCATATGATATATACCTGCAAAGTGACACATAGCTACACTAATAGGAACCAAAACACATTTACCTAAAAACACACTCACGAATACAAACTCACACTTACTTACCGATCACCATTGTTACAAAATTGGATACTATCAACTTTATCCTAAAGAGAGGAAAAAACCAAACACAAAAGTAATCACCTACATAGTTTATAAACAAAGAAAGAGCCCACCCAGTTTTACAGTTAGAAGCACGTTTGGTTTAAAGTAAGAGATCTACACTTTTGCTGCTTAATCCTGCCAAACATATATTCTATGTTTGAGAGCAAAGAACCTAACTACATATCTAACCAGACTAAGGCACAGCTTTTATCTCAGAGATAGAAACATAGGGTTTAAAAAGAAAAAACAGCCTGCTTCTAAAATTAAACCTGTATTTACAATTAATTACATCTACAAAATTAATATGGATAGAAAGTGATAAAAAAGTTTAAGTAGCTGAAAACAAGTCACATTCACTTTGATGATTATGTGCAAAACAAACAAACTAAAATTTCCTTTAAAGTGATTCTGTTTTTTATCAAATAACTTCACAGAACTTCCTTAAGGAGAAAAAGATGACCTGACTGCTAAGCAGTACTACAGAACACTGAGAGTTATCTATCTTATAGTGCACGTTAATAAAACAGCATTCTAATTCCATGAGCTTGGTTAAGGCAAACAGGCCCGATTCAAACCTAATCCACCCAAATCAACTATCATAATCAAATGTACCTGAAGTAGAAATAACCACTGTAAAGCATTTGCACAGTAAGGTGCTGAGCTTGTCAGTATCATCTTTCATCTTTAAATGCAATTCCTCCTCCATTTAAGTTGAAAGTAAAATCAGTAACAATCTCCATTATTGAAACTATATACCAACAGGAATATCATAAGTAAATCTTAATTTTAAAACATGAAGACTTACAGTGTGACTTTCAAGTTCTGCAATTTTTTCAGGTGCTTCAAAACCCAAAAAGTACATTCTGATTACATGATCAGTACTACCTGTGGCTAGAAACATACCACCTGAAACAAAAATTTTAAGTTTTAAAAATCCAGTTTGTAACAAATGTCTTAACCAAAGTTCTATATTAAGTATGCTCTCTACGCCAAAAGTATATTCATCTCAATAGATCCATCTCACTATATAAAGAACTTTTAAAAATTAACATAATATATTAATATATTGTGATATGATTCTTAGGAAGAAATCTGTATTGGTCTTCATCCCTGTTTCTGGCTGAACTCCTAAAAACCCTTAGAATTTCCTAAGTGAAATGATACCAATATCTTGATTTTCATATAACAAACCCACTTCAAGAACACCAGAGTTTATGTTAATGAGGTAACTTTTGAAAAGCATCTATGGAAGAGGAACCAACCATGTGATACAGGTTAGGAAAGAGGGCTGGGAGAGAGCTGAATCCATCCTTATGGCCAATGAGTTAATCAACTGTGCCTGTGTGATGAAGCCTCAAAAAAACCCAAAGGGCAAGACTCAGAGAGGTTCCAGGTGGATGAACAGGAGGAGATTAGAGAAGAATAGCAGGACTGGAGAGTCCTCCTTCCCACAGACTTTATCCTAAGCATCTCTTCCATCTAGCTATTCCTGAATTATGTTCTTTTATTAATAAACCAAAATCCACTGAGTAAAAGAACTTCTGTCAGCTGTTTCAGCAAATTAACTAAATCCAAGGAAGAAATTGTGGGAGCCTCTGACCTACAGCCCATCAGCAGAAGCAAGGTAACAACTGGGTCTGAGGCTGGGGGTGGGCTGGGAATCTTGTAGGACTTAGCCCTTAACCTGTGCAGTCTTCACACTATTCTCTAGGTAGGCAGTGTCAGAATGGAGTTAAATTGTAGGATGCCAAGCTAGTATCAGAGAACTGTTTGGTGGTATTATAGTGAGGTAGGAGTGGGAGTGGAGTACACATCAAATGAGACTTGATTTTAAAAAGTTAATTCAGTCTGGAAATGTTCATTATCTCCCTCTGTCATACTGGTTGTGACAAGGACTAAAATGCTGCCACTCCACAAATACATGAAAACAGATTCTGCTTTCTAAATACCTTTACACTCCTAGGGAGTTCCTGGTGACTTAGATGGTAAAGAATCTGCCTGCAATGTGGGAGACCTGGGTTCAATCCCCAGGTCAGGTTGGTCCTCTGGAGAAGGAAATGGCAACCCACTCCAGTACTCTTGCTTGGAAAATCCAATGGACAGAAGAGCCTGGTGAGCTACAGTTCACGGGATCACATAGTCAGACACAACTAAGTGTTAACACACACCTAAACATAGCTATAGTATATGAAGTTCACGTGTTTGCATGTTCAGACTTCTATGGGGGAAAATCTTTGCCCTCTCCCCAAAACAAAGGTTACCACACAAGTCCACTGTACAAATAAGAAAAAGAGGAATAATTTCACAAGATGTGTGCAAAACAAACTTAAACTACCAAAAACCACCAATTCAAAGAAAATCTCAATCTTGGCTTATCATACACATGGGGCACATGGCACAGGAATTGCTCATTTGGACACTTTAGGCATCCTTTTTGCCAGTTCTCTTATATTCCTGGCTCTGATTACTATGAAAAATCCAAGAAAGTCAGCAGGGGGAAGATAAGGAAAAGGCTAATTAACATCACAGGTTAAATCTAATAAAATGAACATAAGATATTCACCATCTATCTGATAAAGGCCATTAGCCATGTGGTTGCTCAAAAAAACTAAAACAAAACTAAGAAAAAAACACTAAAGGTATCTTACCAACACTAAATGAAGAACACAGCATTTGAACACCTGGTCTAGGCTTTTCAGTGAACTTCAGGGGGCGTGGACTAGAAAAGAAGAACATGTTTTAAAATACACGTTAACACAGTTTAACATACTGGAAGTTTCCATAAGCCTCTTACCCTTATTTCATCAGAGGGCAGACAGAATGAAAACCACAATCACAGAAAATAAACCAAACCATCACATGGACCACAGCCTTGTCTAATTCAATGAAACTATTAGCCATGCCATGTAGGGCCAACCAAGACAGACAGGTCATGGTGGACGGTTCTAACAAAATGTGGTCCACTGGAGAAGGGAATGGCAAACCACTTCAGTATTCTTGCCTTGAGAATGCCAAGAATAGTATGAAAACGCAAAAAGATGTGACACTTAAAAATGAACGCCCCAGGTCAGTAGATTCCCAATATGCTGCAGGAGAAGAGTGGAGAAATAACTACAAAAAGAATGAAGACACAGAGTCAAAGCGAAAACAACACGCAGTTGTGGATGTGACTGGTGATGGACATAAAGTCTGATGCTGTAAAGAACAATACTGCATAGGAAACTGGAATGTTAGGTCCATGAATCAAGGTAAACTAGAAGTAGTCAGACAGGAGATGGCAAGAGTTGATATTGATGGCAACATCAACATTGTAGGAATCAGTGAACTAAAATGGACTGGAATGGGCAAATTTAATTCAGATGACCATTTTATCTACTACTGTGGGCAAGAATCCTTTAGAAGAAATGGAGTAGCCCTCACAGTCACAACTGAAATGTCTGAAATGCAGTACTTGGCTACAGGCTCAAAAATGACAGAATGATTTCTGTTTCCAAGGCAAACCATTCAATATCACAGTAATTCAAGTCTATGCCCCAATCACTAATGTTGAAGAAGCTGAAGTTGAACAATTCTACGATGACCTACAAGATCTTCTAAAACTACACCAAAAGAAGTCCTTTTCATAATAGGGGACTGGAATGCAAAAGTAGGAAGTCAAGAGATACCTGCTGCTGCTGCTGCTAAGTCGCTTCAGTCCTGTCTGACCGCATAGACGGCAGCCCACCAGGCTCCCCCGTCCCTGGAAATCTCCAGGCAAGAACACTGGAGTGGGTTGCCATTTCCTTCTCCAATGCATGAAAGTGAAAAGTGAAAATGAAGTTGCTCAGTCGTGTCTGACTCCCAGCGACTCCATGGACTGCAGCCCACCAGGCTCCTCCGTCCATGGGGTTTTCCAGGCAAGAGTACTGGAGTGGGGTACCACTGCCTTCTCCAGAAATACCTGCAGTAACAGGCAAATTTGTTCTAGGAGTACAAAATGAAGCAGGGAAAAGCAAACATCCTCTTCCAACAACACAAGAGACGACTCCATATATGGACATCACCAGATGGTTAATACCGAAATCAGACTGATTATATTATATTCTNACCACTGCCTTCTCCAGAAATACCTGCAGTAACAGGCAAATTTGTTCTAGGAGTACAAAATGAAGCAGGGAAAAGCAAACATCCTCTTCCAACAACACAAGAGACGACTCCATATATGGACATCACCAGATGGTTAATACCGAAATCAGACTGATTATATTATATTCTTTGCAGCCAAAGATGGAGAATCTCTATCACTTCTCAGCCTTTTGGCTAAAATCAAATGCAAAGATGGAGAAACTCTATCCAGTCAGCAAAAACAAGACCGGGAGCTGACAGTGGCTCAGATCATGAACTCCTTATCACAAAATTCAGACTGAAACTAAAAAAAAGAAAACCACTAGACCATTCAGGTATGAACTAAATTAAATTCCTTACAATTACACAGTGTGATAAGTGACAAATAGATTCAAGGGATTAGATCTGATAGACAGAGCGCCACGAACTATGACGAAGGTTCGTGACATTGTACAGGAGGCAGCGATCAAGACCACCTCCAAGAAAAAGAAATGCATAAAAGGCAAAATGGTTGTCTGAGGAGGCCTTACAAATAGCTGAGAGAAGAAGAGAAGCTAAAGGCAAAG
>SJYA01000144.1:0-20435 GCA_006410615.1 Neotragus moschatus
GCTGCAAAGAATATAATCAATCTGATTTTGGTTCCATAGATAGATTTGACTGAGGTTTTCCTGTATTAGTGGTTTTTACAGACAGGAAAGGGAGTGAGAGGTAGGGCATGGCTTGTATTATTGCAAGGTTCCTACATTTTTATATAAAATCATAAAATTCTAACTTTAAGTAGATTGAAAAATTTAAGGACATATATCAAAATCCCTACAACAGCCACTAAAAATATAATGAAAGAGACATAGTTAAAAAGCCAAAGAAGAATTCTAAAAATTATTAAATTATTAAAAATTAAGCTGGAAATGAAGAGAAAGGAACAAAAACCAGAGAACACAACAAATCACATAAAAATGCTTGATGGCTTAGTCGCTAAGTTGTGTCTAACTCTTGTGACCTCATGGACTCACCAGACTCTTCTGCCATATGGGATTTTCCCAGGGAAGAATACTGGTGTGTGTTGCCATTTCCTTTTTCAGGGAATCTTCCCCACCCAGGGATCAAACCTGGGTCTCCTGCATTGCAGAAAAATTCTTTACCAAATGAGCCACCAGGAAAGCCCCATATATATTTATATTGATAATCACTACTCAAAAATAAAATAAATGAATCATTGATACATTGAACAATATGGATGGATCTCTAAATTTGTCTAGAATAAGAATAAAAAGAATGCATACTGTGAATCTTCATTTTCTATATCTATATCTATCTATCCATTCATCTAGCTAGCTAGCTATCATATTCCACTTATATGAAGTACTGAAGTTCCAAACTAAGTCTATGGTAGAAAAAATCATCAACTTACTTTATTGGGAAGGGGACAGGGATTTAACTGGAAGGGCATAAGGGGATTTGATATTTATGTCACTTATCTTCAAAGAGATTTGGGTTGGATGTATACATGTATATCAGATTCATCAAATGGTACACTTAAAATTTGTGAGTTTCATTATACATAGGTTTATATAGACAGAAAATAACTCAATTAGTGTTAACTTTAATTGAAGTTCACATGCTAAAGTATTTAGGGTGAAGTTTAGTGATGTCACTACGAACAAAACTGGTGGAGGTGATGGAATTTCAGCTGAGCTACTTCAAATCCTGAAAGATGATGCTGTGAAAGTGCAGTACTCAATATGCCAGCAAATTTGGAAAACTCAGCAGTGGCCACAGGACTGAAAAAGGTCAGTTTTCATTCCAATCCCAAAGAAAGGCAATGCCGAAGAATGCTCAAACTACCACACAATTGCACTCATCTCACATGCTAGTAAAGTAATGCTCAAAATTCTTCAAGCCAGGCTTCAGCAATACATGAACAGTGAACTTCCTGATATTCAAGCTGGTTTTAGAAAAGGCAGTGGAACCAGAGATCAAATTGCCAACATCCACTGGATCATGGAAAAAGGAAGAGAGTTCCAGAAAAACATCTATTTCTGTTTTATTGACTATGCCAAAGCCTTTGACTGTGTGGATCACAATAAACTGTGGAAAATTCTGAGAGAGATGGGAATACCAGACCACCTGACCTGCCTCCTGAGAAATCTGTATGCACATCAGGAAGCAACAGTGAGGTCTGGACATGGAACAACAGACTGGTTCCAAATAGGAAAAGGAGTACATCAAGGCTGTATATTGTCACCCTGCTTATTTAACTTATATGCAGAGTACATCATGAGAAACACTGGACTGGAAGAAACACCAGCTGGAATCAGGATTGCTGGGAGAAATATCAATCACCTCAGATATGAAGATGACACCACCCTTATGGCAGAAAGTGAAGAGGAACTAAAGAGCCTCTTGATGAAAGTGAAAGAGGAGAGTGAAAAAGTTGGCTTAAAGCTCAACATTGAGAACAACGAAGATCATGGCATCCAGTCCCATCACTTCATGGGAAATAGATGGGGAAACTGGGGAAACAGTGTCAGACTTTATTTTTCTGTGCTCCAAAATCACTGTAGATGGTGATTACAGCCATGAAATTAAAAGACGCTTACTCCTTGGAAGAAAAGTTATGACCAACCTAGATAGCATATTCAAAAGCAGAGACATTACTTTGCTAACTAAGGTCCATCTAGTCAAGACTATGATTTTTCCTGTGGTCATGTATGGATGTGAGAGTTGGACTATGAAGAAGGGTGAGGGCCAAAGAATTGATGCTTTTGAACTATGTTATTGAGAGTCCCTTGGACTGCAAGGAGATCCAACCAGTCCATTCTGAAGGAGATCAGCCCTGGGATTTCTATGGAAGGAATGATGCTGAAGCTGAAACTCCAGTACTTTGGCCACCTCATGCGAAGAGTTGACTCATTGGAAAAGACTCTGATGCTGGGAGGGATTGGGGTCAGGAGGAGAAGGGGACGACAGAGGGTGAAATGGCTGGATGGCATCACTGACTCTGTGGACATGAGTCTTAGTGAACTCCAGGAGTTGGTGATAGACAGGGAGGCCTGGCGTGCTGCAATTCATGGGCTCGCAAAGAGTCGGACACGACTGAGAAACTGAACTGAACTGCAGTGAATGATTTCTGCAATTTATTTTCATAAAAAATAAGGTAAATGACAGGTAGAGAGATGGATCGATGGTAGATTTGTAATAAAACAATTATAGTTAAATGTCAGTGGTAGAATTTAGGTAGTGAATAATAGTATGCATTTTTGAACTTTCTTGTATATTTGAAAGCTTTTATGATGAAAAATTGTTTTTACAAAAGGTGAAACAAAAAGGGTAAAACCCGAAAAAATTTGTAGTCAGTACATCTGCACAACAATTGCTGAGAAAAGTTCAAGTGGAAGGGAAATGATACCAAGTGAAAACATGAATCTATAAGGATGAATAACTCTGGAAATGGTAAGTAGCAGATACTGTTTTTCCCTTATTTTCTACCTTCCTAAAAACCAACTGATTGTTCAAAGCAAAAATGATGACAAGTGTATTGTGGCATTTAAAATATATGCAGGAGTGAAATATACAACTGCAAGAGTATAAAGGCAGGAGGGGGTGTAAAGAGAAATATACTTTGTTTCTTTGTTGTAAAGGAGTGATGTACTATTGATTCCAGACAGAATGTGATAAGGATATGTGTTTTATCTATGAGAGAAATCATAAAGAGTCATAATTTAAAAACCAATCAATGTAATATAGAGCTGAAAAATGCTTGAATAACCCCCAATGAAAGGTGAAAAAGAAGAAGAAAAAACAGAGTAGGTAAATAAAAAATGAGAATTACATTAACTGTAAATGGACTAAACATGCTGTTTAAAAGGCAAAGATTCTCAGACCAAATAGAAAGCAAGACCTAAGTCTATGATATATAAAAGTTATACACTTGAAATACAAAGACACAAGGAGGTTAAAATAAAAGGAAAGAAAATATATGACATGTAAATACCAAGCACAAGAAAGCTGGTGTGGCTATATTTCTACCCCAGAAGGAAGATTTACCAGAAATAAAGTGGGTAATTTCATAGTGAGGGACTGATTTTGGTTTAAAGATCTCTAATAAGGATTCAGAATTTCAATCAAAATTGTTGCCTAAATCAATTGTTTTTGTTTGTGTTCTGCATTTTTATTTCTCTTCCTCTCACATCCCACCTAATTTCTTCCTCTTAATATTATTAATTTGTTATCAGGTGCTTTTCTCATTTTTGTTTCTTAAACTAATTAGCAAAAATAAAATAATATTTAAATAATTGCCCATAGTTTCCCTTTATAACAATACCTCTGCCTTTTAAAAATTTTGTTCCTTTGTGGTCCTGGTGCCTATTCATAAACAGCTTTGTAGCTGAAATTATAACATGGATACAATTTTGCATTCTGGTCTTACTCTTGTATCAGTAAGACATCCTATTTATGTTGCATGTATTAAGGCAAGTTTTCTCAACCTTGACACTATTGACATTTTGCACCAGACTTATTTGTGGGGAGCTCTCCTATGAATTGTAGAGGTTAGCAGCCTCCCTAACCTCTAATTACTTGGTTCTAGTAGTCTCCAGAGAAGGCAATGGCACCCCACTCCAGTACTCTTGCCTGAAAAATCCCATGGACGGAGGAGCCTGGTAGGCTGTGTTCCATGGGCCCGCTAAGAGTCAGACACAACTGAGCGACTACACTTTCATGTTTCACTTTTATGCATTGGAGAAGGAAATGGCAACCCTCTCTAGTGTTCTTGCCTGGAGAATCCCAGGGACGGGAGCCTGGTGGGCTGCCGTCTATGGGGTTACACAGAGTCGGACACGATTGAAGTGAGTTAGCAGCAGCAGCAAGAGCAGTAGTCTCCAACCCCCTAGTTGTAACAATCAAAAATGTTTCCTGACTTTGTCAGAAATTCCTTGAGAGGTAAAATCATCCTTGGTTGAGGACCACTGATTTCTGTGAATCATCTTTATCCACTGCCTAACGTTATATCAGTTCAGTTCAGTCGTTCAGTTGTGTCCGACTATTTGTGACCCCATGAATCGCAGCACACCAGGCCTCCCTGTCCATCACCAACCCCCGGAGTTCACTCAGACTCACGCCCATTGAGTCTGTGATGCCATCCAGCCATCTCATCCTCGGTCGTCCCTTTCTCCTCCTGTCCCCAATCCTTCCCAGCATCAGAGTCTTTTCCAATGAGTCAGCTCTTCGCATGAGGAGGCCAAAGTACTGGAGTTTCAGCTTTAGCATCATTCCTTCCAAAGAAATCCCAGGGCCAATCTCCAGAATGGACTGGTTGGATCTCCTTGCAGTCCAAGGGACTCTCAAGAGTCTTCTCCAACACCACAGTTCAAAAGCATCAATTCTTCGGCACTCAGCCTTCTACGTTTAGTTAAAGACTCATACTTTGCCAAACTATTTCCTATTACTGGACATCTATATTAGTTATATTTTACATTTTAAATTGCACTGCAAGAGGCATGCTCATAGCTGTTTCTTTCTTCTAGGCTATTCATTTCCCACAGAGTAAATTCCTGGGAGTCAGGTGTGGGAGTTCAAGGGCATTGATCATCCTCTTTTGAGAACTTTGAGGAGGATAGTGCTCCTGAGAGTGAGCGAAAGGTGGAGCTTTCCATGGTTTCATGCTCTGAATTAGTCCCTTGCTAATATAAATCACCTGGATCATTTAGGACCCATCTATGTCACAGAAAAAATTGCTAGGTGACTTATACACTTTGGTGCTGGGTCGACAAATTAGTTATCTGGGCTATAAATTACTGCAATGATCCATAAATCAGATCTGTATTATATAAATCAAAAGGCACATATGTACGATGGGAATTTAAGAATACTAATTTATAAAACTCATTATGATAGATTGAACCACACTGCAAAGGAAAACTATGGCATATCCATCAGACCTCCTCACCCAAGGAGATATGAGATTCCCAGACTGGCACCAAGACAGCTAGGAAGTAAAATCGATAGACTCTGCATGGAAGGAGAGTATGGGGAAATCTTAGTGGTTCTTGCAAAACAGATTGCTAATGTTTATTTTAACTTTGAAGAAACTTCTAATGTGAAGTTTTTCTTTTTTGTATTTTTTTCCTCCAGAGTATCTGGTTCCACTGGGTTTAGGAATGGTTGAGAAAGAAGCCAGAGCTTCCGTGGTGGCTCAGATGGTAAAAAATCTGGCTGCAATGCAGAAAAACGAGGTTTGATCTCTGAGTGGGGATGATCCCCTGGAGAAGGGAATGGCAACCGACTCCAGTATTCTTGCTGGAGAATCCCAAGGACAGAGGAGCCTGGAGGGCCGCAGTCCATAAAATTGCAGAGAGTCAGAAACAACTGAGAAACTAACATTTTCACCTTCAGAAAGAAGCTGAGTTTTTCCTTGTCTCTGTGCATACTGCTTTTCCAGCCTGAAATTCCCTCCAGTTCTCTCTTTCTTTCACTTATATTCATCCTCTCGGTTCTCAGTTTGAATGTCCTTTTTTCAGGGAGCCTTCCCCCACTGTCTCAAATGGATCAGGTCACCCTGTCAATGGCTTCTGTGGCTTCCACTTCCTCATCACGAAGGTCCATTCCCATCCATTATTCATGCCACGATCGTGCTCGTGAATGAAAGCATACGCTCCAGAAGAAAAATAGTAGCGTCCGCTTTGTCCTCTGCTGTATCTCTTAGTTTCTAGTACTTTTCCACGGATGACGTATGCTAGTGTTTCTGCAGTAAATGAATGACAGGAGACAGGATGGTCCCACCTCTAGGATCTGTGGGCTATGAGTTGCCATTTCTAGCAGATGCTGGGTTAATGATACATAAGGTACTGATAGCATTTTCTAAATTTTCTCAGGTGCTTTATAAGAACGTATTAAAGATTCTAACAAAAGGAAAGTTTGTGTGTAGGTAAGTTTGAATAAGTTACATATTTCATTCCCCACTAAGATGCAACTCACCACAGGAAAGGCTCCTCTAGATAAAAATGTTAAAAACTTTTTCACTGAAGTAAGCGTATCCAAACAGGGGGAGGTTATCTGGGTGGTGACTTTTGCAGGATCCAATCACCAGCCCCTGATCAACACAGGTTTCTTAGGCATTTCATGGGCTCCCCATGTTGGACCAGCCGATACCAGAGGCACAGGCTACAGAATCTTTTCCCACTAAGAGATCTTGTCCTGTTGCAGATATACATACTTACCTGTAAGTGAAATCCCGGCTGAAATCTCAGGGGTACAAAACAAAAATTTATTTTTTTCTAACCACAGCCTTCAAACCTGCTCTGTTGTGTTTCCCTTCCCCGCTTCATGACAACAGTTCCCACAGACCCTGTGATTTAATGGTCCCTTTAACTGTAGAAATGGTTACCCTGACAATCGAGACACATTCAGGCAGCAGCAAGTGCTCTGGGCATATCCCCACTTGAACCTCCCTCCCATCCAAAGCCACTCCTGCCCCAGGCTTAGTTGTGGTCTGTGACAGGTCTTTTATTCTCTCTTCATCTCCATCTCCAGATTTTCTGGAGTAAGCAGGCAAAGGGGAATTAAGACAAGGGCCCAAACCCTTGTGCTTAATGGAGCCTGCCCCTGTGGTCCCCTTTCTGCTCCCAGGACTGGGCATGGATGGTCTCCAGGGACGGGCAGGGACATGCTGGCTGTCTTGCAGGTAAATGCGTGGGCTTTTCTGAAGCCCCTCAGGAGGAGGTTCCTCATTGCCCAGGTCCCTGGCCTCTCGTGACATTCCTGCCCACCCTCCTAGTCTCTTTCTGGTGGAGCCTCATGCCCTGGTAGCCTGTGGCTGGGCTGGTGCTCCCCACTTCCTCCCATCGCATTGGTTAGGACCATGGGAGGGGCACCCTTGTCCCTCCAAACTGTGCCTCTCTCATCTCATGAGGCTGTCCTGGGCTGTTTTGCTCAGCCTCCCACCTTCAGAATTCTCCAGGTGACACTCAGAAGACTGCAGCCCCTCCCTCCCAAAGTACAGGCAATGCTTGGCCCAGCCTCCCAAGAACAGTCTCCTCACATTCTGCACTAGGGCAGCCTTGGGGCTGAAGTCCACCTGGATGGAGGGGTGGACAGGTTCCCTTTAGGCAGCACCCTCCACCTTTCCCAACAGTGCTCCCAAAGCCCTCCTCACCTGGCTCAGTTGGATCAGGACACCCATGGCCCTCTTCAAGGCCATTTCCTCCAAGGGCCCCATCAGTGACCTTCTTTGACCTTCTGGGCTGCATATATGTGTACACGAGAGGGTGTAGTGGTGGGTTCAGTCTTATAGGACCTCTAGTTCTTTCTTAATAAGCACCTTGGGGCTTTCTCCATGATTGGGGCATTTAACACTAAAGACACTCAGCCGTGGGACTGTGATTCTGAGCTAAGCAGGAAAATCTTGCTCATCTTTCTGTTCATGCACACATGAATGAGCAGTATCAAACCACCCATGACAGTGAACTTGGCTGGAGGTCTTTGCAATGCTCAAGGGATGTTCAGAGATGGGCCGGGACAACAGATCTGCAAGTCTCGGGAGGTTTCCTGTGGGAGTTGGGACCACAAAGGTGTCTCAAAGGATTTTTTTTTCTTAAAAAAAAATCACATTATAAAAGTTATATATGTCTCTTGTAAAAAACAACCACAGGATGAAATAAAACTCCCATCCCTCCAGTCTCACTTTCAGTTTGCTCTGAAACAGTTTGCTCTGTATTGCCCCCAGATCTTTTAAAATGTATATATAGACACACATCTGAACTACAGATAAAGCACAAAGTTGTTTTTATTCTTTTTTTTAAAGATTATCCCATGTGTACTAGCTTGAAGGATTTTGAACAGTCTTTTACCAAATACTTGCATGTGTCTGTGGGTTGAGGTGAGACTGGCTAGTCCCCGAGGGCAGGGAGGCAAGAAAAGCTGACCTCATGCGGAGGAACGGGGCTGCTGGATGTGGGTGTACAGGTTGTGCTCTGCCCAGGTCCTGTTGCCCAAGCAAAAGCCATGATTGCATGCGTGCCGGCAAGATGCCCGGATGGAGGGATACTTTTCCATAATTACAATAAAGGCATTGGCTCCCTGAGAAAGGTCCATCTTATTGTTGGAACTAGGGAAGGGAACAGACCACCCTAGTGGTGCAGCAAGGCTGGATGGTGACCCACATGTGCAGGGAGATGGGAGATCTCCACACAAAGGGAGCGTGAACTGTGAGGTTGGGGACCACTGGGGACTCAGAGGAACACCTGGCTCCTGCCCCTGGGAGCTGACAGTTTACCTGGGATGGAACTCACACCCCTGAGATAAATGTCAGCGACCTGACCAAACAGACCGTGGTGCTGTGCTGAAGTGAGATACGGCTGGCATTCTGGACGTCACCTCTTCTGTGTGGGGACATGCTCGATTAGGCTTTCTGACTGCCAGTGCCACTCCTCTGTTCAAAGCCCTTCACTGCTCTGTCTTCCATCGCCTTCAGGGGAAAGAAAACCTAAACTTCTTTGCGGGGCACCTAAGGATGGCCCTTTGAGATCTGACTGCCCTCCATCACACCCACCCCATTTCCTGGCCCTTGGGTATTCTGGGACCTTCCACTCACATGGAGCCTTTCAGAGTCTCTGGAAGCACCCTGGCCTCCGTGCTCTGCAGTCTCTCGGCCTTGTCAGCATGCTGCCCTCAGTCTGGGAGGCAGCATGTGTTATGTTATGTGGTATGTGCTCCCTGCACTGCCCCTCCCTCTGTCTGGCTAACTCTTGTGTGCATGCATGTTCAGTCACTAAGTCCTGTCTGACTCTCTGTGACCCCATGGGCTGTAGCCCACCAGGCTCCTCTTGCACGGGATTTCCTAGGCAAGAATATACTGGAGTGGGTTGCCCTTTCCTGCTCCAGGAGATCTTCCTGACCCAGGGATAGAACCTGCATCTCCTGCATTGACAGGTGGGTCCTTTACCACTGAACCACCAAGGAAGCCCCTAGCAAACTTTTACTTAGTTCCTAACCATGGCATTCTTTGGAATTGCCATTCTTTGGGACTGGAATGAAAACTGACCTTTTCCAGTCCTGTGGCCACTGCTGAGTTTTCCAAATTTGCTGGCATATTGAGTGCAGCACTTTCACAGCATCATCTCACACACTTGTAAAGTAATGCTCAAAATTCTCCAAGCCAGGCTTCAGCAATACGTGAACCGTGAACTTCCAGATGTTCAAGCTGGTTTTAGAAAAGGCAGAGGAACCAGAGATCAAATTGCCAACATCCGCTGGATCATCGAAAACGCAAGAGAGATCCAGAAAAACATCTATTTCTGCTTTCTTGACTATGCCAAAGCCTTTGACTGTGTGGATCACAATAAACTGTGGAAAATTCTGAGACAGATGGGAATACCAGACCACCTGACCTGCCTCTTGAGAAACCTGTATGCAAGTCAGGAAGCAACCACTGCAGATGGTGATTCCAGCCATGAAATTAAGACACTTACTCCTTTGAAGGAAAGTTATGACCAACCTAGATAGCATATTAAAAAGCAGAGACATTACTTTGCCAACAAAGGTCCATCTAGTCAAGGCTATGGTTTTTCCAGTGGTCATGTATGAATGTGAGAGTTGGACTGTGAAGAAAGCTAAGCGCTGAAGAATTGATGCTTTTGAACTGTGGTGTTGGAGAAGACTCTTGCGAGTCCCTTGGACTGTAAGGAGATCCAACCGGTCCATCCTAAAGGAGATCAATCCTGGGTGTTTGTTGGAAGGACTGATGCTGAAGCTGAAACTCCAATACTTTGGCCACCTGATGTGAAGAACTGACTCATTGGAAAAGACCCTGATCCTGGGATGGATTGGGGGCAGGAGCAGAAGGGGACGACAGAGGATGAGATGGCTGGATGGCATCACTGACTCGATGGACATGAATTTGGGTAAACTCTGGGGGTCGGTAATGGACAGGGAGGCCTGTAATGCTGTGATTCATGGGATGCCAAAGAGTTGGACACGAATGAGCGACCAAACTGAACTGAACTGAATTGAGCCATGGCAATCCCTGTGGGGTTTGGGAATTTGCCCCTAGTATCCACCTTTAATCTTTCTTTTAATTTTTCTTTAAAATCTTTATTGAATTTGTGACAACACTGGTTTTGTTTTATGTTTTAGTCTTTTAGCTAGAGCTGTGTGCATGTACGATCTTAGCTCCCCCACCAAGGATTGAACCCACACCCCCTGAACTGAAAGGTGAAGTCTTAACCACTGGACCTCAGAGCAAGTTCCTTTTGTTTAGTTTAAGTGGAGTTGAAAGCAGCCCTGCTGGTGATCTACAGTCTCCTATTCTGTCATTTGTTCCTAAAACTTCATGGCAGACAGAAGGAGAAAGGAGGTCCAGATAACCCAGTGTGGGTCTCAGAGAGGGAGGCCTGCATGAAGAGACATTGAGCCTTTGTACAAATTAAACTTTTACGTGCAGTGGCAAACCATTACATGCTCTGCTGAGGTAGAAAATGGCATTTTTCTTTAAGCTCCGTTATGTTTGAAAGTTATTTGAATAAAAGTATACTTGTACAGCCAAATCAATTCCTTGTTAGAATGACCCCATGCTTCTGAAACATTGTCTTTGAGGACACACGTATTTAATCTTGGTGGAATATCATTCCGTTTGCTGACACCATTCAGCCTCGGTGTTCACTTGTAGCTAGAATGAACATAAAGGAAATCCTAACTGTGTTTTGAGAATTAAAGTCTAACAACAACAAAAAAGTAAAACTTTGTCTCAAAAAGAAAAAGACTTCTTATATATGGTGCCTTCTGGGTACCCTGGAAAGCCTGAGCTTGTTTCAATCATCCAAGCAGGTTAGGCTATTTGTGCTGGTGTTGGCTACAAGTGATGATGTGTCCTTCCTGGGCACAGAGGAAGGTGGGTGATAAAAAATGGTGACCTGACTGTCTGCATGGGATCCTTCCATCTGCCCCCTTGCTCCCATCTCCTGCTTAGTGAAATTCATCAGGTGAGCACTGTTCTAATGGCTGCTCCAACCAAAACAGTAAAAACCTATCAGGGAGCTACCTATTTGTATCCAATTGTGTTAACTTCCTACTAACGTGTTTTTCTTCTGCTCTGCTCTTAACTTCCTGTGATGGATGATATAAGAAACATAGATGGGTAAAGCCCTCTATGGTATTTATTGTAGCTGGTTAGAGAGGATATTGTCCACTAAATCAGGGGACCTTGTTTGAAGAGCCATATGAAAAATTTAAAGCTTGAGCACAAGAAAGGCATTGTTTCATCTGGAGAACTACTATGCTTTATTTTTCATAGACAGGTTCAATTTTGTAATTGATTGTCTTGCTTTGGCTGCCAGGAAACTCAGAGCCCTATTTGCAGTCCATTTTTCCTGTTCTAGTGTATGACCCTATGAACCTATATTTATGTACGCTGTCCCCTTGGTCATCTTTCTATTTTATTTCTACTTCTTTTCTGAAAGATTTTTATTTAGTGTATACCTGGCAGGCTACAGTCCGTGGGGTTGCAAAATAGTTCGACATGACTTAGAAACTAACCACCAACCACAAAATATTTGTATTCATATCTCCAGCTCTAGGGACTTCTATCAAGCACACATAATGAGTAGAACCCAACAGGGTGCTAGCAGGAGATAAGTATTTACATGTATTTTTTTTTTCCCTGCCACGTTCCCATCAGACCTGCTCTGTGTCTTGGACTTCCTTGTGCCTTGGATGAAATCCCTGTGAAGTTCAATAACTTTCCTTGACACTCTTAGGGGAAAACATTTTTTATTCACTTTCCATCACCAGAAGTCTCATTTTAATAGTTACAAAGTTCACTCCAGAGCAGTAACCAAAATTCAGAACTTTTTCCCAGGTTAAACTTCTCCAGCTTTGAGCTCATTTCTGGATGGAAACCTTGGTGGGAATTGTGGACTGGGGGTGCAGTAAGCATCTCTTTTGCCTTGAATTGTGCTTCTAGCCACCTCCCACACTTTCCCCCAGCTTGTGCCTTGCTCCTCTTGAACTGGATGGAAGAGATGGGGTAGGAACGCTCCTACTTGGCTGAGGCTGCTTTGTCCTAGGATAGAAAGAGTCTTGGTCTTTGCAATATGAACCTCAGCTTCCATAATGAAATCTAGAGGGCAAGACACAGCATACATCTCTGCGCCACTGTTGGTCAAAGGCATATGCTCCTGGGCCACCTCAAGCCAAATCTCTCATACACTTGTTTAGACTAAGATGTCTAGTACCTGTTACACCCTGAGAGCACAAAGTCAACTTCCCAATTGATTCTTATGATGCCCTTTTTGCATTTTGTTGACATCACTATTTGGCTGTGGACATTCAGAGGGCAACCTAGGAGGGATTATGGATAGAGGTGGGGCAGAGTAAGAACAAAATAAAGTGAGGCTCCTAGATACCAGCACTGTGCCCTGAAGTGGGTAGGGGAGGGAATGGTGAACTTGTGAAAGACAGGCTAGGCTATGCAGTGGCTACAGGGGACCAGCCATAGACAGGTGATGATATGTTATGGGTTAAATTGTGTCCTCTGAAAAACATATGTTGAGGCACTAATCCCCAGTATTCTGAATGTGACCTTAATTGGGTCTTTACACGGGTAATCAAGTTAAGATGAGGTCTCTAGTGTGGGCACTAACCCAGTGTGACTGGTGTCCTTATAAGAACAGAAACAGATGTAGACTGAGAAAGGGTAACGAAGGTGAAGTTGGAGGCAGAGATTGGAGTGATGCCATCTTTAAGCCAAGGAACACCAAAGATTGTTGACAAACATCAGAATCGAGTGGAGGAGGACTGAACTCCTTTGAGCCTCCAGGGGGAACCAACCCTGCTGGCATCTGTTTTTTTTTTTTTTTAAATGACTTAAAGTACCAACAAGTTTGATTGCATTTTTTTTTATTAGTTAATTTATTTTTGGTTGTGCTGGGTCTTTATTGCTGTGTGCAGCTTTCTTTAATTGCAGTGAACCGGGGCCGCTCTTCGTTGCGGTGTGCGTGCTTCTGATTGCAGTGGCTTCTCTTGCTGCAGAGCGCAGTCTCCAGGGCATGTGCGCTTCCGCAGCTGCATCACGTGGGTCTGGTAGTGGCGGCTCCTGCGCTCTAGAGCGTGGGTTCAGTAATTGTGGCTCATGGGATTAGTTGCTTTGCAATATGTAGGATTCTTCCGGACCAAGAATGGAACCCGTGGCCCCAGCATTAGCAGGCTGATTCCTACCCACTGTGCCACTTAGGAAGTACCCCCCTGCCAACATCTTGATTTTAGACATCCTTTCTCCATAATTATGACAGAAACATTAAAAATTTTCCAATTAGCTTTTATTTTTAAAAAATTTGAAATTTACTTGTTTATTCACTGGCTGCGCTTGGTCTTTGTTGTGGTACATGAGCATCTCTGGTCGCAAAGCCCAGGCTCTAGAGTGTGTCAGCTTAGGTGCCCCGCAGCATGTGGGATCTTAGTTCCTCAACCAGAATCAAACCTGTGTCCCCTGCACTGGAGATGGATCCTTAGCCACTGGACCACCAGGGGAGTCCCCATTTTGCTGTCTTAAGCCATCCGTCTCTGGTAATTCACTGTGGCAACCCAGGGAGCTAACACTGAATGGGGTGAAGACATTCCATCAGCTCTGCTCTCTTGCCTTCTTTTCTCATGACAATGCTTTGCACTGGACAGACACCCCCATGCCCAGAAGCCAGAGAGCAAAGGAACAGCTGGGCAGTCACCTTGGGGTCAGCCTCTGGGCATAGGGCAGGGTGGGGAGTGGAGGGAGGGTGGTTGCAAGTGGAGAATAAGCCCAACCAGCTCTGCTTCCACCTTCCATCTTCCTCAAGGTCAGAGTCAGGGGTGGTGGGGGGTCCATCCCAAAGGCACTGGAGAAACTGCTGCCTCAACCCCTCTTTTCTGCTCGTTGAATCTGGTTCTTTCATGAACAGTAAAGACTTGGAGCACAGCTGGTTCCTTAAAACTGTGTCTCGGATCAGAAGTCAGCTTTCCCAGGAGGATGGAGTTATAACCTGGTGAGGAGAGGTATGTGCATGCTGAAGAAGGCGATGGTGTGCACCCTAAAAGCATGGGGGACAATAAACTCGAAGTGCTGGTCAAGATCATTTGTAAGCCGGCAAACTCAAGTCAAAACAGCGCAGAGATGAATCACGTGTCACTCTGCAGGTCAGCAGGCTCCCAGGGCTGCCTACGGCTCCTTTCAGGGCTGGCTGTGCATGCCATCAGGTGTGGAGACTCAGAACAGCACCGGCATATGGTAGGGTGCTCAGCAAATGGTTTCCTCTCACTTCCTGCCTCAGCCTTTTCCCCATCTCCCCTAACTGGCATTGTGAAGAATGTGACAGTGAGCGCTCAAGGCACAGCATCAGGGTATCAGCGCATCAATGCTGTGCAGAGGTCACCTCTACTGATGGGAACCCAGGCCGATTTCCCACTGAGCACTCTCGGCAGTACATCCTCCAGAGGCCGAGCGAGCGCGCTCATGCGAGAACTGACTGCATTCAATCGCGTGGGTCTCCAGGGAAGTGGAGGGGCAGGGTGGTGGCTGAGAGTTAAGAACAACACCTGCACCTTCTGACAATTGCATCAGAATCATAACCCCATTGAGAGAGCCCATGAAAATAGAAAGAGAGCAGCTGTAGTGGGTGCTCTGCTCCTATGTTCTCAGATGTTTTCAGCATTTCCACTTTTCCCAGTCCAACACCCAGGAGTCAGCAGCTGCATCTTTGTTGGGGTTGCCCTTGGGCTACTGGGACCCCGTTTGTCTCTGTGCACTGCTGAGCAGGAAGTGCCATTGAATTAACATCCTCTTGGGGTCAGACATTAAGCACTGGCTGGTGGATGTTCAGGTAGAAGTCTCCCAGCCCCCTGGAGCTTTGGCCAGGATGTGTGTATTTGTCGCTCAGTCATGTCTGACTCTTTGCAACCCCATATACTGTAGCCCTCCAGGCTCCTCTGTCCATGGGATTTTCCAGGCAAGAATACTGGAGCTGGTTGCCATTTCTTTCTCCAGGGAATCTTCCTGACCCAGGGATCGAAACTGTATCTCCTGCTTTGGCAGGTGGATTCTTTATGATACCCTTAATAGGGTCGTATCTGCTCTATTTGGAGGAGGGGATGGAAATCCACTGTAGTAGTCTTGCCTGGAGAATCCCATGGACAGCGGAGTCTCGTGGGCTACAGTCCACAGGGTCGCAAAGAGTTGGACGTGACTGAAGCAACTTAGCATGAACCATGCACGCACCTGTTCTATTATTTTGTATCACGTGTATTTGCCATGATTAGTTTTATGTAAGTGGATATAAAAATAAGCATAAAAGCTCATGTGGATGTAGATGGCCAAGTGCAGGGGAGTCTAACTGGGCACAGATTTCTAAAGTCCCCATTCCTTTTCAACAAGAAATTCCATCCTCGTATACGATGTGTGTAAGTTCTCCATAGGATACCTCTGGTGTGGGGCTGTTTGGGAACCACCCACATGGTAAGAGATGACTAGATTTGCATTTTAAGATCGAGTGGACTAAGTGCTGAGGTGAATTTTGGGGGTGGGGGTGTAAGAGGATCAGTGAGAGGCCTCTGGGAGAGCAGGGGACTGTGGTAACTTGGAGTAGGGACCAGGAGACATGCAGAAAAAGAGAGGCTGGTGGATTTAAGACATATTTTGGAATTAACATCAGTGGGAAGTCCTGCTGTCATTCTTGGGAACACTGAGACCCTCAGGGATAGTCCATTCTATACTTTGCTTCTTCAAGTCTTGTTCTCTAGACTTCAAGAAACCTTCATCTCGTCTCCGTTTCAGCCACCTATTCCAGTGACCACTCCACAGTCCATACCCTCCTTTCACAAGGATCTCTTCTGTTCTGATTTCCCAAACTGTGCTTATACTCTGACCATCCCTCCCAATCTTTCTGTCAGTCTCACTAGGCTCCTCCCACAGCACCTGCTCTTTGTCCATATTGAGATTTCAACCCCCTTGATCATTCTAACTTCTATTTTCACCCTTTACGTAGTCACTTCCATTCTACCTTAGAGTCTATCACTCAATCTCTCTCTTGCCAAGATTTGCTCTCCCTTTCATACTTCTCCTTCACTACCATCCATGCAAGAGGGTATGCTCTGCATCAGATGGCTTACTCTGTCTGTCTGCTTTCTCCAAGTGTGACCGGGCACAATTACACAATTTGGCTGGTTGGGCCACTAGAAACCCACGACTTGTGACCTGAGTTAGGTGCTCAGCATTGCATGGAAAGTCATATTTTCCTGGCAGTGCTCCCTTCTATTCCTCTCAGAAGCTCATTCATACTTTCTCCTTTCTCATCAAATCCTCTATGCCAATACTTTTCCATCCACCCTTGGAGGTTGACTTGATCTCTCACTGAGCTGAGAAAATAGTTGCTTAGAAGGGCATCCTTCCAAAACTTGATCTATCTCTGAAACTCCTTACACTTCTGGTCACTTTGTCTCCTTCCTACTGGTCTCACAGGAGAAAGCTCTCTTTTCTTGTGTACGGCCAGTTGGGTCCCAAGTTTTCCTCCTTCTGTACATTCTGTTTAAATTCTGACCATCACATTTTTCTCATCGTGGAAGGGTCCTTTGATGATCCTCAACCTCTGCTCTTCTCAGCTGGACAAGATCCCTTCCTGGTTGCCCCATTTTTAAGGTCCCCAACCGCTGTGTTGATGCTTTTGAACTGTGGTGTTGGAGAAGACTCTTGAGAGTCCCTTGGACTGCAAGGAGATCCAGCCAGTCCATCCTAAAGGAAATCAACCCTGAATATGCATTGGAAGGACTGATGCTGAAGCTGAAGTTCCAATACTTCAGCCACCTGATGTGAAGAGCCAACTCATTGGAAAAGAACCTGATGCTGGGAAATATTGAAGGTAGAAGGAGAAGGGGATGACAGAGGATGAAATGGTTGGATGGCATCACCAACTCAATGGGTATGAGTCTGAGCAAACTCCAGGAGATGGTGAAGGACAGGGAGCCTGGTGTGCTGTAGTCCATGGGATTGCAAAGATTCGGACATGACTTAGCTACTGAACAACAACAACCCCTGTGTTATATGACTTCAGAGCTCAAGCCATGAGGCCAGTGGGGGCCAGGGTTGGATAAGAATTCCAGAGCCCTGTTTCACTCATGCACCAGGTTGGCCCTGGCCACATTGCTACCAAGTATCTCTTAGAAAACTTGGACACCTGAGGAGAGATTGAGTTTTCTGAATTGTCATCAACATTGACCTTAAAAAAGAGGCCTGGGAAGAAGAAAAGAGGATTTATCTCTCAGTTTTAACACTGTGAACTTCAGCTGGAGAACTGTGTTTAGGGAGTTTATTCTGCATAAGCTTATTACAAAAATAATACAGCTACATAATTGCAGGGGAAAATTTTTATTCTCTTTCTGTGATGGCTTGGAGGAAAAATAGAAGCACAGAGAAAAATTTCTACTTAGGAAAAATAACCAGAATTTCCCCAAAATGCTATGTAATTTGGTCATGAGGTGCTTTGGAAAAAAAAGTCTATTTATCTTAAGCCCCTAAAGAAATATCTTCATGGAGAGATTATTTCATTGAAATTTATTTTAAGGAATTATTTAAAGAATGCTGGTCTTTACTACTCACTAATCAGATTTCATTTGATCTTACTTTGGTTTCTTTTTAGTTATGGGTAATTATTTTAAGACTGCTGATTGCCGGCTATAAAGGATTGGATTTTATGTTATAAAAGCATTTCGAATGATCTATGGGCCTGAACACTGTGGGGGAGACTGGGAAAGTTCTGGGAGGCAAATTGCTTTAAAGTCGATTGGGTTTTGTCTGGGCTGTGACAGTTCAGAAGAATGAAAATGGAGCAGCTCTGGAGCTTTGCTTCAGAGGCAGAAAGTTCCTCAAATGTGACAGAGGTTTTAAAGGTGGTAGCAGATCGGCCAGAATCTCTGGAGATGGGGTGTGAATCAAGCCCACTTCTGCGGAGGCCTGAACCTACTGCTGAATGAAGAGGACCCTGCACCTCTCACTACATGGGTTTCTTGGGGCCCCAGAAAGAGCTCGGGTGGAAGGATGAGTCCTTGCATGCTCCCAGTGCTTTCTTCTGGTGAGAATCTTCCTCTCATTTCCCAAAGTCCAACGTCAAGTGCAAGCAGACAGGAGGGCTGGGGCGTGTATGTGGAGAACCCCCGTGATGTAGACAGTCATACGCCTACAGTCAGCATGAACTGACAGATGGTGGGACCTTGAACAAGTCACTCAAATGCTCCAAGTCTCAGTTTTCTCACCTGTGCGATGGGAGGAACAAGGCTGTTGGGAGGAGTCAGTGAGATGATGCACGTAAAGCATATGGCCTGGTGTGTGGCCCAGAGTAGACAATATATGTCGTTCTTGTGGCGCTTCCCAGGAGGCGCAGCTGGTGAAGAGCCCTCCTGCCAGTGCAGGAGACACAGGAGGTGGGGGTTTAATCCCTGAGACTGGAAGAGCCCCTGGAGTAGGAAATGGCATCCCCCTCCTGCCTGAAAATATTCTTGCCTGGACAGAGGAACCTGGTGGGCTACAGTCCATGGGGTCGCAAAGTATCAGACGCGACTAAGCACATCATTCTTCTTAGTATCTGGTAAATGGATTCATAAACGCCATCTTGGGAACCATTATGATAATTAAATAAGGTAACTTAGGTGAAGGACTTAACACAATGTAGGGCGCACAGCAAACACTCAATGCAGGGTAGTCACCCTTAGTGGAAGTATCAGTAATATGTCTGAGTATCGATTTTCCCACCTTTCCGAGCTCTCCCCGACCCCACCTCCACTTCCCTCATGGCCCTCCAGCTGTGCTGGCCTCCTGTTCCCCCATGTGCCCAAGCCCAGTCCCCCCTTACCTGCCTCCTGTATCTGCACTCAGGGCTCCTTCTCATCACTCAGGCCTCAAGTCGAAAGCTACCTCTGCAGAGAGAACCCCATGCTCGAAAGTCTCTCCACCCCAGCCCTCCCCCACCCCTTCCACCATCTATCCTGTGTGGTGCAACATAAGCCGGTATTTCCTCAGTGCTCTCCCAGGTGCTGTCCCAGGAGACCATCACAGCCTCCTGGAGGGACCGATGCTCTCGGGGGTTTGGGTGAGACAAGCTAGAATCAGTGGGATAAATGAACATTCACCTTGGAGCGGATTGTGCCAAAACCCACATCCCTCAGCACTTCACGGAACCAGCTCCTGAGGGATTCTGGAGTCATCTGTGTTTGATTTATAAAACTTTCCCATGAACGATTGCTTTGGGCTAGCAGTGGATGGCTGCTGCTGGATTATCTTAATGTCTTCCTGGAGAAACTTCCTGCAGGTTATTCTTCTTGCTAATAAGTATCATATCTATTTATCTATCTGCCCAGGAATAACAATTCAACACTGAAACGGTTGTCCTTGACGGAGAAAACCCTGTCTTTCCTGAGACGTATGTGTGTGCAATCCAGATGACTTATCACGAGTTTTCCTGGACCCTGGCTGCATGCATTTCTGGTGTTCTGTCTGAATTAGAGAGTAAATGGGGCAGCCCCTGCATGTTTGCAGTGACTCTCTGCAGGGGACTCAGAGGTCTCCATAGCTTAGGGCAATGCAATTGTGTGTCTTCTTTCTACCCACAGCATCATGGCTCGCTATTTTCTAAGGCTTTCAAACAAAATAGTTCTACTAGCATATGTGCATATGTTAATCTGTATGCAGGTCAAGAAGCAACAGTTAGAACTGGACATGGAACAACAGACTGGTTCCAAATAGGAAAAGGAGTACGTCAAGGCTGTATATTGTCACCCTGCTTATTTAACTTATATGCAGAATACATCATGAGAAATGCTGGACTGGAAGAAACACAAGCTGGAATCAAGATTGCCAGGAGAAATATCAATAAATTCAGATATGCAGATGACACCACCCTTATGGCAGAAAGTGAAGAGGAACTAAAGAGCCTCTTGATGAAAGTGAAAGAGGAGAGTAAAAAAGTTGGCTTAAGGCTCAACATTCAGAAAACGAAGATCATGGCATCCAGTCCCATCACTTCATGGGAAATAGACA
>SJYA01000144.1:20855-109700 GCA_006410615.1 Neotragus moschatus
CTAGTCAAGGCTATGGTTTTTCCAGTAGTCATGTATGGATGTGAGAGTTGGACTGTGAAGAAGGCTGAGCACTGAAGAATTGATGCTTTTGAACTGTGGTGTTGGATAAGACTCTTGAGAGTCTCTTGGACTGCAAGGAGATCCAACCAGTCCATTCTGAAGGAGATCGGCCTTGGGATTTCTTTGGAAGGAATGATGCTAAAGCTGAAGCTCCAGTACTTTGATCACCTGATGTGAAGAGCTGACTCATTGGAAAAGACTCTGATGCTGGGAGGGATTGGGGGCAGGAGGAGAAGGGGATGACTGAGGATGAGATGGCTGGATGGCATCACTGACTCGATGGGCGTGAGTCTGAGTGAACTCTGGGAGTTGGTGATGGACAGGGAGGCCTGGCGTGCTATGGTTCATGGGGTCGCAAAGAGTCGGACACGACTGAGCGACTGAACTAAACTAAACTGAGAGTGGAGTAGTGGGGAAAATCAAAGCAAAATGATAAACATGGATTCTGAGGCTGAAATCAACATTTGGATCCTGGAATTATTTGGCCTGCTAGCTGTGTGGTCTTAGCCACTATAGTAGACAGAATAATGGCCTTCTGAAGAATCCATACCCTAATCCCTGGAACCTTTGAATGTGTTACCCCACTTGGCAGAAGACACTTTGCAGACGGGATCAAGGCAAGACTCTTGAGAAGGGGAGATTATCTTGGATTCTCTAGGTGGGCCCAGGGTTATCACAGGCGTCTGTGTAAGAGGGATGTAGAGTCAGAAGAGATGTGATGATGGAGTGAAGGGTGAGAGAGGTGAAGGAGGAGAGAGGGAGAGACGGGACAGAAAGAGAAAGGGAGAGAGAGAGAGACATTGGGAGGTGTTATACCGCTGGCTTGAAGATGGACAAGGGGGCCATGAGCCAAGGAATGCAGGGAGCGGTTAGAAGCTGGAAAAAGCAAGGGAAAGAATCCCCCTAGAGCCTCTGAGGGAAAATGGCCTTGCTGACACCTGGATTTTAGCCCAGTGAAGCCCATTCAGATTGTCTGACTTCCGAACCACATGACAATATAGCGTGTAGTTTTAAGCCGCTGTTTGTGGTACTTTCTTACAGCAGCAGTAGGGGACTGATACCAGCCTGCTTTCCCTCTCTTAGCTTCTGTTAGCTCATTTCTAATCAGAGAAGGAAAGGCAGGCTAGGAATTGCTTTTCTGTAAGGTTGCTGGCTGGGTGGGTGACGTAGTGAGTTTGCAGAGGTCTGGTAAGTGGGGAAGAGGAAGAAGGAAGCAGGGAAAGGCTTTGGGCATCAGGGACTCTGGACTGGGGGTCCCCAACCCCCAGGTTGTTCTCCATTGCTGGTATTGCCACCTGAACCACCACCCCTCTCCTTTTTAATAAAATCTCAGTCCATTGTGGAGCAATACTTGTATAAAATACAATAAAAATGAATCATTAGAAAAGTGAAATGAAAGACATACATAATCCAAGCCCCACTCTTTTATTGTTAGATTCAGTAGTCATCAAATTGCTCTTAGCATTTCTCAACACTGACTCTCATATTCTGTCCTCCTGTCACTTTCTGTGGGTCGGGAACAGAAAGCCTGGTCCCTGGTGCCAGCCTATTCTCTGAGCCAATTGCTACNTGAAAGACATACATAATCCAAGCCCCACTCTTTTATTGTTAGATTCAGTAGTCATCAAATTGCTCTTAGCATTTCTCAACACTGACTCTCATATTCTGTCCTCCTGTCACTTTCTGTGGGTCGGGAACAGAAAGCCTGGTCCCTGGTGCCAGCCTATTCTCTGAGCCAATTGCTACCTAGAGGTGAGTGTAAGTTGTGGCCAAGGCCTGGGGTAGTCAGACTGCCTTGCAGATGAGGCGATAGCCAGGCTGAATTCTGAGGTATCCAAAGGTGTTTACCCAGAAGAAATGAGCAAAAGCAGAACAGAGGAAATAGCATGCTGAAAGGCAAGGAGGCAGACAGAAAAGGACAAATATCATATGATACTGCTTATATGTGGAATCTCAAAAAAGATACAAGCGAACTTATTTGCAAAACAAGAATAGACCCACAGGCATAGAAAACAAATTTATGGTTACCAAAGGGGAAAGGGACCATAATTTAGGAGGTTGGGATTAACAGATCAGTTCAGTTCAGTCACTCAGTTGTGTCCGACTCTTTACAACCCCATGAATCGCAGTATGCCACGCCTACTGTCCATCATCAACTCCCGGAGTTCACTCAGACTCATGTCCATTAAGTCAGTGATGCTATCCAGCCATCTCATCCTCTGTCATCCCCTTCTCCTCCTGCCCCCAATCCTNTTCAGTTCAGTCGCTCAGTCGTGTCTGACTTTTTGCGACCCCATGAATCGCAGCACGCCAGGCTTCCCTGTCCATCACCAACTCCCGGAGTTCACCCAGACTCACGACCATCGAGTCAGTGATGTCATCCAGCCATCTCATCCTCGGTCGTCCCCTTCTCCTCCTGCCCCCAATCCCTCCCAGCATCAGAGTCTTTTCCAGTGAGTCAACTGTTCTCACGAGGTGGCCAAAGTACTGGAGTTTCAGCTTTAGCATCATTCCTTCCAAAGATATCTCAGGGCCGATCTCCTTCAGAATGGACTGGTTGGATCTCCTTGCAGTCCAAGAGACTCTCAAGAGTCTTCTCCAACACCACAGTTCAAAAGCATCAGTTCTTTGGCGCTCAGCCTTCTTCACAGTCCAACTCTCACATCCGTACATGACTACCAGAAAAACCATAGCCTTGACTAGACGGACCTTTTAGTCGGCAAAGTAATATCTCTGCTTTTGAATATGCTGTCTAGGTTGGTCACAGCTTTTCTTCCAAGGAGTAAGCGTCTTTTGATTTCATGGCTGCAGTCACCATCTGCAGTGATTTTAGAACCCAGAAAAATAAAGTCTGACACTGTTTCCACTGTTTCCTCGTCTATTTCCCATGAAGTGATGGGACCAGATGCCATGATCTTCGTTTTCTGAATGTTGAGCTTTAAGCCAACTTTTTCACTCTCCTCTTTCACTTTCATCGACAGGCTCTTTAGTAAAAATAACTCCTAGGATTGATCAATCACGGGAGAGTTTAGAACAGACCCGCACTCCATGAGACCAATCAGCATTGGTTTCCCACCCTAACATGCAACTTCCAATCAGCCAATAGGAGAAGGTATAAGAGGCGGAGCCTGCGTGGTCTCCATGGCAATCCCTGGTGGGATGGAGTCAGGGAGAGGCTCCATGTAGCCAGATCCAGATGCCCTAATGGGGGTGTTTGAGGGGGCAGGGCGGGAATTTATGGGGGGACAGGGTGGGAGGAAGAAAGCCAGCATGGGCTGAGAGGAATGAGAGGACAAAGAGCGCTTCATAAGGGGGAGGGGGGTATTAAGTATTTAGAGGGAGGCACGGGTCTAGGAGAACAGGAAGGTTGCTGTCATTAAGTGTACAGGAAGTTCACAGGGTATTGAAGCTGGTTTCAGACGTAGCGAGAGGGCATTAGAGGGCGACATGGCAGGTCTTTATAATGGGACAGAGAAGAGGCTATGTATAGACAAGGAGAGGACTTAGAGTTTATAGTTGCTCAATGAAGGTCTTAGAGGAGTCAAGTGAGAGGTTATTGATGTGGTCGCAGTGGGGGTGGAGTGGGGAGGAGTTACTAGGTGAACAATAAGGTTTATAACAGGACCATGACAGATTCATAAGGACAAAGTGAGGAATATTAAAATGGAACAAGAAGAGAGCCACTAAGGTCATTAGAAGTTTTTATAAGTTGAGAATTTTGCAGGAGCATAATGAAGGTTTTACACATGAAAAGTCAGAGTGCAAGTGTTGAATGAGAGTCTTCTTAGTAGGGTGGTGAATAGAGACAAAAGGTTGCTTGGAGAATGATGAGGGTTTGTTTTATAGGAACAAAATGCTCTTAGGGTGTCAGCTGAGTTTTCAGGGAGGCCAAATGAGAGTCCTTGGAGTTGATAAATGATTTTGTGGGGACAGTGGAGGGACCAAGTGAGACGTGCTTAGGGATCTGAAAGGCAGTTATAGAATATGGTGAGGAGTTTACAGAAGATGGGGAAAGCATTACAGAGAACTGAGTGGGATTATAGGGTACGGGGGTGGAGGTGGAGTGGGGGGCTGACAGTTCTAGAGGACAGAGAAGGTATTAAAGGGAATGGGGAGAGGTTAGAGAGAACGCAGTAGGAAGTAAATGGAGTCAATGAGAGTTTTAAAGGGTGTCAGTGAAGACTTTACAGGAACGGAGGAAGGTCAAAGGGAGGAGGTCAGAGGGGATGTTAGAACCCAGAAGCCATACTGAGCCATAATTCACTTCCTACTCCCAGACGTTTGAGATTTTGCGTGCCAAGCCCCCCAAAGACTATATGTGCCTGTCCATTTTGGCCCTCTTCCTGTGTTTTCCCATAGGAATTGTGGCAGTGATCTTCTCCATCCAGGTGGGAATCTGAATCATGCCAATCCTTGCCTTCCCCCACATTCTCCATCCTGGCCCTAATGCTGACTCTAATTCTTCTTTGTTTCCTGCCTCTGGGTTTAGGTCCCCACCCTGTGTTCCTATAGGCCCATGGCTCACCCCTCTCCCATACAAGAACCTTTTTATGCCCATCTATTCCTGTTCTATTTATTACCTCCAATCAGACAAGGCACTGCAACAGATGGAATAATCGAGCCATGGCAGCCGAGACCTCCCACCAAACCTTCTACATTGCAGTCCTGGGGATTGTTATGGGAAGCGTCATCATACTCATCATCTTGATTTTCACCATGATGGACTTATTTTCTCGGTAACCTCCTCTCCAGCTCACGAGGGGAAAAAAAGCACCAAATACATCCAAAACTGTTCCTTACTTTGGTTCTAAGTATCCGTTTGGGCCAAATGAGACACCTGCCCCTCAGTGTCTGGTGTGCCAAGTATTGCCAACCTGAGGCAGCACCTTGAAATGGTTGATGGGGGAGGAGGGCCACTGGACAAGAGCTCAAGACCAATCCTGGGACCCCACCAAGATATGGACCATGGGAGAGAGGGTAGAACACTGTTCTCCTTTGCCCATATTCACGTATTCATGTCATAAATCTATTTACGTTGACCAAGGGCTTTGAATGTGTTGCCACACTCTGGGGACAGAACAGTCACCACTTAAGTACCACTGGTACCTCCTGTGAACTTATAAAACAGGCAGAAAGACAGTCATATCACCAGACAATAACAGAATAGAGGGTCCAGTCTCTACTGGGGGAAACCTAGGGAAGTGGGTTGTAAGAGGCCATGTTGGGTGCTGTGGTCCACCAGAAAACTCAGGAGTCAGCAACTGTCAGTGAACTCATTGGAATTTGGAATTTTGACTGTAGAGCTTCTATAATAGGTAGATTACCTCCTCTCCCCTCTAACCACCAAGTATGAGGCTTATTCATCATTCAACAAGTACTTATTCTGTTGAGTAAGTTGAATATTCTGAGCACTTATGATTACCAAGCACAGTACTAGGTACTAGAATCACAACACAGAGCTTACATCTGGGAAGTTTTCCCCACATTGTAGTGGGAAGAAAACCACAAACAAATAGAAATAAATAATTACAGGGAATGGTGAATGTCACAGAGAAAAATAAAACAGGGTAGTAAGCTATGGCAGTGATAATACTGGTCTACCACTATTAATAGTTTGCAATGAGGTAAGTGCAGAAATTGCCAGTAGGTGCTTTCAGACTTACAGCAATTTGACCTGTTATGACATCCAAGTATTTGAAATAGACTTGTCTCGTTGTACAGGGCATAGGACCAGTCCATGACAGATTGGGAGATATTTTTAAAAAAACAGGTCCTATTCCACAATCACAAATAGTTTGAGATGCACTGGGATAGACAGCAAAAGTCTAGAAGGTATATTGTTTAGGGTCATGCTAGCACTGTAACAAATAAACCCCACCATTTAGTAGTTCACAAAATAGGAATTTATTTCTCACTCACAGGACCTGCCAAGGTGGGCAAGGGACCCAGGATCCTTCCATGTGGTGATTCCACCATCCCCTAAGGATCCAGAATCCTTTGAGTCCAGGCAGAAGATAAGAATGGAAAACTGCCGCATGTTTCTTTAAAGCCTTGACTTGAAAGTGAACACTTGTGCACTGTTGGTGGAAAGTAAGTTTGTAGAGCCACTATGAAAACCAGGATGGAAGCTTCACAAAAATTTAAAAATAGAACTACCATATGAATCAGTAATCTCACTTTTGAGGGTATATCCAAAGGAGATAAAATTACTATCTAAAAGAAATATCTGGACTCCCACATTCAGAGCAGTAGATTCATAACAGCCAAGATATGGAAACAACTTAAGTGTCCATCAACAGTTAAGGGATAAAGAGGATTTGATACCTATATTCAAAGGAATATTATTAAGCCATGAGAAATACAAAATCCTGCCATTTGCAACCATATAAATGAAACTTGATGGCATTATGCTAACTGAAATAGGTAGAAAATAACGAATACTAAATGATATCACTCATAAGTAGAATCTTTTTTAGAGTTGTTTTCAAACTCGTAAGAACAGAAAGTAGGATGGTGGTTGCCAGGGACTGGGGGTGACGGATATGAAGACAGGCTGGTAAAAGGATAAAGACTTTCGGTTATAAGATGAATAAGGTCTGATAATTTAACATGTAACAAGGTGACTGTGATTAACAATACTGTATTGTACACTTAAAATTTGCTAAGAGAGTAGCTCTTAAGCACTCTCACCAAAAACAGACAAAAACAAAGGTAATTCTGTGATGTGATGCTATTTAACTTGGTTGTGGTAATTACTTCACAAGGATATATATAGCAAATAACCATGTTGTACACTTTAAGCCACATTACAATTTTTGTCATTTATACCTCAATTAAGCAGTATAAATTTTTAAATAAAACTTTGGCCCTAAAGTACCAGCTATCAAAAAATAAATAAATAAAGTACCAACTATCACATTTGCTCTCAGACCATTCAACAAAACTAATTTCATGGCCTCAACTGGACACAAGGGCCTCTGGGAAATGTAGTCCCAGACTGGACACCCAGTGCACACCTTTATAAGATGTTCCTTGAGCCAAAGTGTGACAGCTATTCCAAGAACTCTGAGAACAGAGTTCCCACAGAGTGGGAATAGCAAGTGTAAATGTCCATAAGCTGGAATGAGCTTTGCAATTCAAGGAACATGAAGCCAATGTGGCAGTAAGTAACGTCACACATCTCCCACTCTCCAAAATAGGTGAGGCTCTCTCCTCCTCCTGGTAAGAATCCTTGTAGGTCCTTATGAAAGTCCCAAAGATATCCCCCATTTCCACCTTTCCTGAAGAGGAAACCCAGCACTGGTTCTCACAGATCTGCTCACAGGAATATTTTGCACATACAGTCACCCTCCTATAGGACTCCCCAATCCCCTCCATGCCTGGCTCTGTTCTGGGTGATGCTAGAAACACAGCTGTGACCAAGACATACCCCATCCCTGCTTTCAGGAAATGCACAGCCCAGTGGGCAAGGCAGACTCACCTCCAGACAGGGCTGTGAGTTGTTCTTTCATTTCTTCTTTCATTCAGTAAATTTTTATTGTGCATCTAGTGTGGCGGAAGGCACAGGGCACAACAAAGCAAACCAAAAAACTACCTCATGGATCTCATGTTCTTGTGGGGTGTGAAAGGTAATAAATATAGTAAATAGTGAAATATTAAGAGGACTGTGGGGAGAAATAAAGCAGAGTAAGGGTGATTGGAAGTAACCAATCACCAAAACAACAACCAAAATGACGGTGACAGGCTGTCATTTTAAACAGGGAGGCAGGTAATGGTCCAGTGAAGATCTGACTTTTATTTCTTTTTGGCTGTGCTGGCTCTTCATTGCTGCACATGGGCTTCCTCTAGTTGCAGTGAGCAGGGACTGCTCTCTAGCTGCAGTGCTCAGGCTTCTCATTGCGGTGGCTTCTCTTGCTGTGGAGCACAGGCTCTATGCGTGGGCTCAGGAGTTGTGGCACATGGGCTTAGTTGATCCAAGGCATGTGGAACCTTCTCAGACCAGGGATCGAACCTGTGTCCCCTGCATTGGCAGGAGGATTCTTATCCCCTGGACCACCAAGGAAGCCCCAGATCTGACTTTTGATCTAAGTCCTGTAGGACTTAAGTGAGGAAACTAGGCAGATATCTAAGTGAAGCTTATCCCAGGGAGATGAAATGCTAGCTCAAAGGTCTGGAGGGAGAAGCATGTCTGATATTTCTGAGACATATTAAGGAGGCCAGGTGTAGCTGAAGGGCAGAAGGCAAGACAGGAAATGGTTAAAAGAGAAATCAGGGAGGAAACAGAAAGTAAAATGGAAGTGAGCTTACTTTACTCTGAGTAAGATGAACAGCCTTTCAACAGATGAGTGACAAGAGCTGACTCAAGTGTTAACAGGCTCTCCATGACTTTGGAGGGAAGCTGGCTGTGGGGGAAATGTAACAGCAGCAGACTGCTGTGAAAGTCTAGATGGGATGTGATGGAATGTCAGGGCAGTGTAAGGGAAGTGGAAAAGGGAAAGCCTTGATGAATTTTAAAGGTAAGGTAAATAGGATTACTGATGCATGAGTATAAGAGAAAAAGAGGGATCTGGGGCCTCAAGCTTGAAGGAGAGAGCTGCCCTCATCTGAGCTGGAGAAGGAGGTGAGAAACACTCTGGGATGTATGCTGTAGTAATCATTATGAGTGTGGGGAGTCATATACTGGCTCAGAGATTGCTTCAGCAGTGGGCATGTGACCCTGCTTGAACCAATGAAACTTAAATAAATGGCTTCCAGAGCATATGGAGGGCTTCCCCGGTGGCTGAGTGGTAAAGAATCAGCCTGCAATGCAGGAGCCACAGGAGACTTGAGTTCGATCCCTGGGTCAGGGAAGATCCCCTGGAGGAGGGTATGGCAACCCACTCCCAGTGTTCTTGCCTGTAGAATCCCATGGACAGAGGAGTCTGATGGGCTACAGTCCACAGGGTTGCAAAGAGTTGGACATGACTGAAGCGACCTAGCATGCACGCAGAGCTTATGGAAGGAAGCAGAGCACCTCTTCCAAATTAGCCTCTAACCACATCTTTCTCTCTCACCTCGAAGGAGCAGGGAAAGTCATTCTACAACCACATGAAAAGGCCTGGGGCTTTCAGGATGAAGGAGGGGCTGAGGAAAAAGCAAGTACTAAGAAGTGGAGAAGCAGGAAACTGGGTCTTGCTCATCAGGACCATCATCAACACTATCATCACCACTGTAGCTACCGAGCAGTCAACTGTGTCAATCACAATTCAAGGAACTTATGCATATTATTCGGAGAAGGCCATGGCACCCCACTCCAGTACTCTTGCCTGGAAAATCCCATGGACGGAGGAGCCTGGTAGGCTACAGTCCATGGGGTCGCTAAGAGTCAGACACGACTGAGCGACTTCCCTTTCCCTTTTCACTTTCATGCTTTGGAGAAGGAAATGGCAGCCCACTCCAGTGTTCTTGTCTGGAGAATCCCAGGGAGAGGGCAGCCTGGTAGGCTGCCGTCTATGGGGTCGGACAGAGTCAGACACGACTGAAGTGACTTAGCAGCATGCATATTATTGCATTTAAATCCCACTCACTAACCTTAGAGTACCTGCCAAATGGGTAGGGACCTACTGGAACTCCCTCCAGGACTGAAGGTTCCAGCAAGCAGCATTGTTTGATCCCCCAGGACTCCCCACAGCCAGTGCCTGCTCCAGCTCCAGCTGCCTGCTAAGGCTCCTGCAGCATGGCACATCCCTAGACTGCCCAGTCCATGTGTGCTCCAGCTCCAGCTGCCCACCAAGGAGGCCTTGGCGGCCTCCAGGGTTTCCTCTGGCCCCACAATAACTTCCAGGTATCTACCAAGGACACCAGCAGAGTGCCCTGGGACTAACCCCCAGCCCCTGCCCAATTCTCCTCCAGTAGGTCTGCCAAAGCCACCAGGTACAGGCAGTCTACACCAAGGATGCTCCCACACAAGCTGCTTTTTCCAGATTGAAAGAGGTGCTGGTTCATCTAATTAACAGAAACAAACACAGAAAGTCAAACAAAATTAAAAGACACACAAAAAAAGAACAAGATAAAACCCGAGGGGGAAAAAATTCCCTAATTGAATGGAAATAAGTAATTTATCCAATAGGCTTCCCTGGTGGCTCAGACGGTAAAGAATCTGTCTGCAATGTGGGAGACCTGGGTTCAAGCCCTGGGTTCAGGAGATCCCCTAGAGGAGGGTATGGAAACCCACTCCAATATTCTTGCCTGAAGAATCCCCATGGACAGAGGAGCCTGGCAGGCTACAGTCTATAGGGTCACTAAGAGTTGGACACCACTGAGCAACTAAGCACAATTTATCCAATAAAGAGTTAAAAGCAATGATCATAAAGATGCTCACTGAACTCAGGAGAAGATTGGATGAACTCAGCAAGAACTTCAACAAAGAGTTAGAAAATATAAGCAAGAACCAAACAGACCTGAAAGATACAATAACTGAAATAAGAAATACAACAGAGGGAATCAACAGCAGGCCAGTTGATATAGAACAGATAAGTGATCTGGAAAATAGAATAATGGAAATCACCCAATCAGAACAGCAAAAAGAAAAAAATTTAATGAGGACATTTTTAAGGGACCTCTGGGACAATATCAAGCATATTAACATTCCCTGATGGCTCAGATGATAAATCTACCTGCATTGCAGGAGACCTGGGTTCGATCCCTGGGCTGGGAAGATCCCCTGAAGAAGGGAATAACAACCCACTCTAGTATTTGTTGCCTGGAGAACTCTACAGACAGAGGAGCCTGGCAGGCTACAGTTGATGAGTTCACAAAGAGTCAGACATGACTGAGCAACTTTCACTTCACATCACTTCAGAAGGATAAGAGAGAGAGAGAAAAGGACAAAAAAAAAAAAAAACTTATTTGAAGAAATAAGAGCCAAAAACTGCCTTTGCCTGAGGAAGGAAACAGACATCCAGGTCAGGAAATCACAGAGTCCCAAAAAAGATGAGATTAAAGAGATCTGCACCAAGACATAATTAAAATGGCAATAGTTAAAGAGAGACTCAAGGTAAGAAAAAAAAATCCATTCAAAATCACATCAAAAAATAAAGTACAATACCTAGGAATATCCTTAACCAAGGAGATGAAAGACCTATACTCTGAAAACTATAATATACTAACGGAGAAGGCAATGGCACCCCACTCCAGTACTCTTGCCTGGAAAATCCCATGGACGGAGGAGCCTGGTGGGCTATAGTCCATGGGGTCACTGAGGGTCGGACACGACTGAGTAACTTCACTTTCACTTTTCACTTTCATGCATTGGAGAAGGAAATGGCATCCCACTCCAGTGTTCTTGCCTGGAGAACCCCAGAGACAGGGGAGCCTGGTAGGCTGCTGTCTATGGGGTCACACAGAGTTGGACATGACTGAAGCAACTTAGCAGCATAATATACTGATGAAGGAAATGGAAGATTATTCAAAGAAATAGTAAGGTATCCTATGCTCTTGGATTGGAAGAATTAATACTAAAATAGTCATATTACACAAAGCAATCAACAGATTTAATACAATCCCTATCAAAATATTTATGATAGTTTTTACAGAACTAGAATAAATAAACTTTATATGTAACTACACAAGACTTCAAATTGCTAAAATGACCCCAAGGGGAGGGGGAAAGTTGATGGTATAACCCTCCCAGACTTTAAACTATATTACAAAGCTACAGTAATCAAAACAGTATGTTTTTTCACAAAAAAAAAAATAGATCAATGGAACAGAATAGAGAGCCCTGAAATAAACTCATATACCTATGGTCAATTAGTAGAACATGCAATGGAGAAAAGACAGTCTCTTCAACAAGCAGTGCTGGGAAAGTTGGACAACTACATGTAAAACAATAAGATTAGAGCATTCCCTCACAACATATACAAAAACTCAAAAGGGTTTAAAGACCTAAATGTAAGATCTGAAACCATAGAACTAAAACTCCTGGAAGAGAACATGGGTGGAACAGTCTTTGACATAAAACATAACAATATTTTATCGGATCAGTCTCCTAAGGTAAAAGAAATAAAAACAAAAACAAAATAATGGACCTAATTTAACTTAAAAGTTTTTTCACAGCAAAAGAAGCCATCAACAAAACAAGACAACCTATCCAATGGGAGAAAATGCTTGCAAATGATGAACTAACGCTTCATCATAAGTACTTAATATCCAAAATATACAAACATCTCATACAACTCAATATTTAAAAAAAATCCCAAATGGAACCAAAAAGTGGGCAGAAGACCTAAATAAACGTTTTTCCAAAGAAGACAAAAGATGGCTAACAGGCAATGTGAACAGATACTCAATGTCACTAATTACTCAAGCAATGCAAATCAAAATCACAGTGAGGTATCACTGCATATCTGTATGAAGGGCTATCATCAGAAAGTCTATAAATAACAAATGTTGAAGAGAATATTGAGAAAAGGGAAATTTCATACATTGTTGATGGGAATGTAAATTAGCGCATCCATTATGGAAAACAGTGTGAAGTTTCCTTTAAAAACTAAAAATAGAACTACTATATGATTCAGAAATCTGTGGCATTTCTATACATTTCTATACAATGATGAACTATCAGAGAAATTAAGAGGAAAATCCTATTTACAAAGGCCTCAAAAAGTATAAAATACCTAGGAATAAATTTAACCAAGGAGGTGAAAAAAACTGTACTCTGAAAACTACAAGATACCAAGGAAAAAAATTGAAGATGACAAGAGAAAAGCACACCATGCTCATGGATCAGAAGAATCAACATCTTTAAAATGTCCTTACTGTCAAAAGCAATCTACAGATTCAATGCAATCCCTGTCAAATGCCCAAATGCCAACAGCTGTTTTCACAGAACTAAAACAAATAATTCTAAACTTTATAAAACCACCAAAGACCCCAAACAGCCAAAGAAATCTTGAGAAAGAAGAATAAAGCTGGAGATATCATGTTCCTGGACTTGAAACTATACTACTACAAAGCAATAGTAGTCAAAACATGGTACTGGTAGAAAAATAGACAGTTATCAATGGAAAAAAATAGAGAGTTCAGAAATAAATCCACTCAATCAATCTAAAACAAAGTAGGCAAGAATATAAAATGGGGGAAAGAGAGTCTCTTCAATGATGATGATGGGAAAACGGGACAGCTACATGCAAAATATGGGCTTCCCTGGTGGCGCAACTGGTAAAGAATCCTCCTGCAATGCAGGGGCCGCAGGAGACCCAGGTTCAGTCCCTGGGTCAGGAAGATTCCCTAGAGGAGGGCATGGCAACTCACTCCAGTATTCTTGCCTGGAGAATCTCATGGGCAGAGGAGCCTGGGGATACAATCCATAGGGTCATAAAGAGTCAGACCAGACACAACTGAAGAGACTTAGCACACATGCACATGCAAAAGAATGAAACTGACAACTTTCTTTCTTTTTGGTGAGAAGAAAAGTTTATTGTTTGACTTATTGTGACAGGTGGTTTTACCTAATTGGATACTATCACTAATCTTAAAATTTTGCTATTGTATTAACTGAAAGCAAAACCTCATTTCATGCTTAATATTATTTTTGTTAAATCCATGTCATTCTATTTGTTAGGAATTTCATAAAATACCTAGTTCAGTTCAGTCACTCAGTCGTGTCTGGCTATTTGTGACCCCATGGCCTGCAGCAATCCAGGCCTCCCTGTCTACCACCAATTCTCAGAGTTTACTCAAACTCACATCCATTGAGTCAGTGATGCCATCCAACCATCTCATCCTGTCGTCCTCTTCTTCTCCCACCTTCAATCTTTCCCAGCATCAGGGTCTTTTCCAATGAGTCAGTTCTTCGTATCAGGTGGCCAAAGTATTGGAATATCAGCTTCAGCATTCCTTCCAATGACTATTCAAGACTGATTTCCTTTTGGATGGACTGGTTGGATCTCCTTGCTGTCCAAGGGACTCTCAAGAGTCTTCTTCAACACCACGGTTCAAAAGTGGTGAACATAGTTCAAAAGTTCAACAGTTCAATTCTTCAGCGCTTTAAAATACCTAAGTTTCTTAAAAAGCCCACCCCTGCCAATGCAAGAGATACAGGTTCGATCTCTGGTCTGGGAAGATTTCACAAGTTGCAGAGTGACTAAACCCATGCATCACAACTATTCAAGCCCGAGTGCTCTAGAGCCCACACACCTTAACTGCTGAGCCCACTAGCTTTAGAGCCTGGGCACTACAATAAAGAGCAGCCCCTGCTCGGTGCAACTAGAGAAAGCCTGCACAAAGTAACAAAGACTCAGCACAGCCAAAAGTAAAAATAATCAATTAAAGAATGAGGAGGATGTAGCCTTTGAAGATAAGAGAGAAGGGTAATTGTTAGGGGGCAGAGCAGGAATAAAAGTTCACATGTGAGAGGGAGGGAGTCTTGTCAGGTACTATCCCAAAGAGAACACTGCTTTCCTCTCTGGAAAAGTCTTAATCTTAGAATCAGTTCCCTCCAGTTAGCCCTATCATCACTCTCACCAGTCCCTCACTATGCTTCAGTTCTACCATCCCCTGCCCTAGTTCCCTTCCCTGGCCTCAGTCTCCTCCTGATATCAGGGTTCAATTAGAGAGACTGAACCAACAGCGAGGGGGATAGATAGGTAGACAGACAGTCAGACAAAGACAGACAGGGATTTGACCTTGTGCAAGTGGGGGAGACATTAAGCAGTCCCTAATATTATTGTTGTAGTGTCTGATGCTGCCACTCAAAGTGCAGAGAGCAGGCAGTTGTGAGGAAGGGAAGACAGATGTAAATGGGGGAAAGCTAGCACAAGCTGGAACAAACTTGCTTCTGACCTTATTGGTATGAATGCCCACAGAAGCTGGAGCTAAACACACATATGGCCCAGGAGTTTCAGAAGTTGATGGAAGAGCCAAGGGAAGGTGCAATAGTTGCTGACCTGGCTGCTGCCCTATGCAAACACAATGTGCCAGCAGCCAGCCAGGGACAACTTGCATGACTGGCAAAATGTCAGCTGCCTCACTTCTGGATTTTAGACATTCTAATTGATATGTAGAAGTATTCCATTATTGTTTCAATTTGCAACTCCCTGATGACATTGTGTTGAACAAGTTCTCGTATGCTTACTTGCATTTATCTGTATATTTTCTTTGGTGAGACATATGTTCATAATCTTTGTCCACTTTTAAACTGGATTATTTTCTCATGGTTGAGTTTTAAGAGTTCTTTGTATATTTGGGGTACAAGTCAATAATCAGATATGTGTTTTGCAAATATTTTCTCCCAATCTGTGATTTGTCTCTTTATTCCTTTAACAGTCAATACTTTCTAACACCCGTTGAAAGGCTCAGAGACCCATGGCAAACATGCTGTCTAATTGCTTTTTTTAATAGCAAAACAACCCACAAAAGTTGGAAGGGTGAAGACGTTTGAAAGAAATCAAAACTGTTGAGATATCAAAATGGTGAAGTAGAAGCTGCTAATCTTTCTTCCAGGAAGCCCATCTGGATTTTACATCAGCCCCAGGCACCCTCTTCTGCATCTCAGCCCATAAGAAGCATTTGAAGCTCAATTCAGCTTCTTCCTGAAATCTGCTATCTTGGTGGAGACCTTGTAGTCCCCTTGTTCCTGGAGCAGAGACTCAGCTCTGACCCTTGGACACCTCCTTGACTCCTCACACCCATCGAGTGTGTTGATAACACTGTTGTCACCATCTCCTCCAAAGCTGTCCCTTCTCTCATCTCCCCGTATCAAGGTCTGTTCCACCTAATCCCCAGCGTAGAATGCTGTATTTCACCCCTCTATAGCCAGTCAACTTCACATGAGATCCACTCAGTTACCTCTACTCAACATCCCTACAGTTGTCCAGCACTGTCCTCAACACCCTCTTCTCCCTCACCCTGCTCCATCCTCTTCCCTGGGTTCCCAGCTTTTAGTCTCACCCCGCCGTCTTTCTCCCCCATTTGTTTATTCAACAACTATTTATTGATCCAGGCTCTGTATTGGACACTGAAGACAATGACTAATGACACAATCATATTGAATGAGAGGTACCATTTCTCAGGACCATGTCTGAGGCTGAATGGGCTCTCCAGGATTCCAGCCCTAGTATTACCGCTTTCTGGGAGCACTCCACAGACCTCTCACGTTCCTTGACCCCAAAGTGACCCGCCCCTGCTGCTTATGTCCTATGCATCCCTACCTGGTGATGGGTCTACGTCCCTCACTGAACCGTGAGCTCCGTAGCATGGAGACTGGGGCTGTCTCAGCCACCGGGGTGTCCCCAGCACAAGGTGAGCTCACGAATGTTACATATTGGTAAGGACGAACGAATACCTAGAAGAAAGCATGCCAGGGAAATACTAGGCTCATGCCAACTGCCCCCGTCCCTCACTCAGACCTGACACCGTTTCTGAAATCAAAGGGCAGTAATTTGGCATCCCCTCGCCTGATTGTCATCCTNCTTTTTTAGGAGTCTGTCCTCTAGCAATACTTAAATAAGCATGAACTCGTTCAAGTTTCATTGCAATAGTTTGTGTTAGCAGAAAATTGGAAACCATCTAACATTCTTCAATGGGGCTTTCCTGGTAGCTTAGCTGGTAAAGAATCTGCCTGCAATGCAGGAGATCACAGTTCGATTCCTGGGTCAGGAAGATCTGCTGGAGAAAGGATAGGCTACCCACACCAGTATTCTTCAGCTTCCCTTTTGGCTCAGCTCGTAAAGAATATGCCTACAATGTGGGAGACCTGGATTCAACCCCTGGATTGATCCCCTGGAGAAGATCTTCCCCCTGGGAATATTCCCTGGAGAAGGGAAAGACTACCCACTCCAGTTTTCTGGCCTGGAAAATACCATAATTCTATGATGTTATGGAATGCAATGTAATGGCAAATAAAGTCTGTGTGTATTGACGGGGAAGTTTTCTAAGACAATGATTCACAGGATAATATGTGCAGTATGCTTCCCATTGTGTGTAAATGAAAATATTGGCCCAGGTCATCACTAATTTCTCTGGAAACTGGAACAAGATTAAGAGAGATTTAATTTTTTTCAAATGAAGGAATATTGTGTTTGTTAGCATAAAAAAAAAAGACGAAAAGGAGTAACAGATATATTTTCCTTATAGAATAGTCCCAGTACATTTTTGGTATATAGTTGTTCCAAAATTTGACCCTTTAGTGACACTCCTAATTTAATGGAAATAGCCTAGTCATCAAGTAAAAGCCTAAATGAGAGTATTCATTTCTACTTTTCTTGACTTATGATTCAGTATTTAAAATATAGCTTTTCACCATAATCATTGAATATTGACTCTTCCATTTTCTTATACTTCTAGATTAATTTCCCTATTCATGTAAAAATCAATGGGTAACTTATTAAAGTTTTACATTCTTTTTTATTCCTTGATCTTCCATAATTTTTTCCTTTTTACATAAATCATACATGAATACACTCTTGATTTTTGTGTTTCACCTTGCCGCTCACTCTGCTGGTTGAATTTGTTACCTCTTAGGTAGGCCATGGGGTTTTCTGTTGGCTCAGTGGTAAAGAAACTGCCTGCAATGTGGGAGACCCAGGTTCAGTCCCTGGGTAGGGAAGATCCCCTGGAGAAGGGCATGGCAGTCCATTCCAGTACTCTTGCCTGGGAAATTCCATGGACAGAGGAGCCTGGTGGGCTACAGTCGATGGGGTCACAAAGAGTCAAGCACGACTGAGCAACTAACACTTTCACTTTCAGTAGGCCGTGGTGTCTGGAAGTCTCTGCTCATGAAGCCTGCACCTAGATTTTGGGACTTGAATGCGAACTACTCTCACAGGTTTCCCGATGGTCTCACAGGTGGGTCATGGTGGGTGCTCAGGGGCTCCCTGGGCTCAGTCTTCCCTTTTATATATTTATTTGACTATCCTGGGTCTTAGTTGCAGCATGCAGGATTTTCATTACGTCTTGTGGGCTCTTTCGTTGCAGTGTGTGAGCTCAGTCACTGTGGCACACAGGCTTAGTTGTCCTGCAGCATGTAGGATCTGAGTTCCTCAACCAGGGATTGAACCCATGTCGCTGCCTTCACTGGACCACCAGGGATGTCTCCATTTTCCTTTTCTTTTTGATGTCTCTTTTAGGGTCACACCCTCCTGGACATCCTGCCAGAGAACTTGGAGTCTTGTGCAACCAGGTGGGGAACTTAAGCGTTTCTAGACTCTCCCAGGGAGCCCCACAAGACCAGCGAGTCCATCTCTTTTCCTAGAATCAATAGCATTTCCCAGCTGTCATGATACTAATGTCTTCTCCAGGAAGTATACTAGCTGGGGAAAAAAGAAGGCCAAGAAAGGAAAAGCAGACCTCTGTTTTTGCCACAGCCGATGAGGATGTAAAGTGAAAAGGAACAGAACTGTGTGATGGAAGAGAAGGGTGTGTGGTCCAGGCAAAGAAGATGATCAGAACAAAGGAACACTTTGGGGAGGCGTGAACTCGCCAGACACCCCTTCTCACCCCACCTCCACCTGCTTCAGTAAATGCCTGTCAGGGACCTTGTCAAAGGTTGTAGACCCTGACATCACAGAGTTTTTCTCTTTGCCACAGTCCCTTCATCTATAAAATGAGACCAATGCTAGTGTATTGTGAGGATTTAATGAGTGAACATTTGTAAAGTGTTTAAAATAGGGCCTGGTGAGCCATGAGGGCCGTGTAAGTATAGGTATTAATATTGTGATGAACAATCTGTGGCATTTAATTATTTTTCTTTACAGATGAGCTGTCTGTTTTTAAATTTTCCTTAGAATATCTTCTTTTCTGTTCAGGGAGAGAAAAGAGCCTGTCAGCTTTGTACATTTAAACAATAAAGTGGTTTTATTTCAGAAACAGCCCCTATCATCCAGTCCTGGCCAAAACTTTTTAGGCCTTTGCTTCTCTTTATCCTTTTTCTTTCTTTTTTTTTTTTTTTGCCATACCACAAGGCTTGTGGCATCTTAGTTCCCCAACCAGGGATTGAATCTGGGCTGTGGTGGTAAGAGCACTGAGTCCTAACCATTGGACTGTCAGGGAATGTTTAACAGGAAGATTCCTACGTGCTATTTCTCACAAGTCCTTTGTTTCTTTTTAAGCGAAACAGCACGCTGCTCCCAGGAACTGGGGTCATTGTGTGAGACAGGCTTAAATCTCCTTTAGTAAACATTCTCTTTATGACAAAACTGCTTAGTCTCGATCCCCTTTCTTGAGATATGGATTGTCTCCTGACCTTGTGACCATCATCATCCCTTGTTCCCTTGGTAACGGTTACTGTACATTTGGTTTTCTGATCTTTATCATTGACAAAAGAAACTTCTTGTACGACAGCCTATATATACTCACAGAAAAATCATTAAAGTACCTTTGCTCCATCAGAGCTTGGGTCCCCGTGTCTTTTCTCTCTCTCTCTCTCTTTCTCTCCCTCTCACTCTCCTTGGCTGATTCCTTGGAACACAGAGACCCATCTTGCTCACTCTCCTGCCCAGGCTTCTAAGATTCTCTTGAGAAGGCGCCCCGTGCCTTCACCCCCCTCGAGAGGACACCCGGTGCCTTCATGAGAGATGCAAGTCCTGTGTCAAGGACTTTATTGGCTTTCTGCGTAAACCAGGGAGTGTCAGCCTCTTTCTTTCTTTCAGTTTCTTATTGTTGCCTCCAGACCGTCAGGTCCCAGTCCATTAAAGGACCCCAACATTGGACCACTAGAGAATTCCCAGCATTTGCTTTCCAGTTGGGTTTACCTGATCTGAGAAAGAGTTGGCTGGCCTCTGGGTACATGTTCTTTTTTGTTGGCTTTTCCTGTCATTGGAGAATCAGCGATGGCCGCATGGGAGCTGTTGGGAAGGCTCTGTATAGTTTGGAGAGGAGCTGTGCCTTAGGTCCAAAGTTCTCCACAATGTCCAGCCACCTGCCCATGGGTTCTGGGTGGGGTCTGGGTAAGTAGCTTGATGGATAAGTGTAGCCTGCCAGCAGGGTAAGCAAATAAACAGGTCTCAGGATGGGAGCTTTGATGTGTAGCATTACCAGTTGCCATAGTGTAAACAGTCCTGTTGCTGCTAAGTTGCTTCAGTCGTGTCTGACTCTGTGTGACCCCATAGATGGCAGTCCACCAGGCTCCCCTGTCCCTGGGATTCTCCAGGCAAGAACACTGGATTGTGTTGCCATTTCCTTCTCCAATGCATGAAAGTGAAAAGTGAAAGTGAAGTTGCTCAGTCGTGTCCGACTCTCAGCTACCCCATGGACTGCAGCCTACCAGGCTCCTCCGTCCATGGGATTTTCCAGGCAAGAGTATTACCATGGCCAATTTCAGACAGCCAGCATGAGGTCCCTGAATGTGGAGCTATGAGGAGATGATGCTGGTGGGCAGGAATTGACCTGAAAGCTGGTATGAGCCAGCTGGGGCTACCACCATCTGCTCAGGAAGAACATAGATGGAGCAGAAGAACACTTACTCCCATAGCAAAGGGGCTGTGGCTGGCAAGGTCAGGAGTGTTCCTCTGGGGATTTCTTTCCGAGCAGGGAGTATTGGCCGAACCGGAATGGATTAACATTGGCTGAGCATCTCCAGAGTACTTTCTGAGCTCCATGCTTTGCAGACATGATCTCATTTGATCTTTGTGATGACATTGCGAGCCGGCTAATGTCAACCCCATTTTCATAGGAGGAGACAGAGCCTCAGAGCTTTAAGTATCTTGCTCAAGGTGATGCAGTGGTAGAACAGGGACTTAAACAGTACCAGTGAAAGCGTAATGACTCCTGAGATGGGAAGCAGCAGAGAATAATGCTAATGAAGAAATTATAGATAATTCTCTATGGGTGAATCCATTTTCATGTTACTCTATCACTCTGACACAAAACCCATGGATTTAAGACTTGAAAGGAGGCTTTATTGAGTTTATCAAACAGATAAGGAAATTGGGCTAGAGCTATTGAAATAGATGGCGTGAGCACATGTGCAGCAATAGTTAGGAATATAGTCTGTACTCTTGGAAGAAAGAAGGAAGAACTGATTTTACTTCCCCAGGTCCCTTCCTCCCACTCCAGAGCAAGAGGCAAGGGCATTCTGTACCCTAATTTTGGGAAAACAGAGTGACTCCTTGGGCCAGAATTGTACATAAGCCCATGGGAGGATGTACATCCTTCCTTCCCTGAGATGCCTTCCCATGGGCACCTGGGCCATGGATTCAAGCCCAAGGAGAGAGACACTGCTGAGGATGCTGGTCGCTTCACACCTGCAGGTGACCAGCTGGCTGGGCACACGTCCCATGGTCTCCATCTGAGGAGGAGCACTGCCTTTGAGAACAGCACTGTGGGACTTCCTGGTTTGGCTATCACTTCCGTGCAGAGGGACTGGAGAAAGTTCTGGCCCTCACCTTGTATTTCAGCTTTTGTTTATTAGGGAGGAGCTAAGGTGGTGCATTTAAAACCTGCTGCTCATTCTGCATTGGTTTCCTCTATGAATGTAATGACGGCCTCTGGGTCAGATGGGGTCACCACAGGGGCAGGGTCACCACGCCTTCGGCCTGCAGGCAGACTTCACCATCATGTCCTGGCTTCCTCTCTCTCTCTCTGTGGCCCCTGGGCAGAGTGTGGTCAGCTTTGGGCCACACCATCTTTTCTCCACTTCATAAGATCATTCTGGTGGTAGAGGCATAAAACAGATGTTTGGTTGAGGTGAATAGACCATTTTTTCCTACCTACTGCCTTTTAGGGTGTCGCTTATATGCCTATAAAATCTGCTGTTGTGCTAACCATAGTTATTCACTCATTCATTTTTTAAAAGTTAATTTTTCCTTTTTTATAAAACTTATTTTTAATTGGAGGATAATTGCTTTACAATATCGTGTCAATTCCTGCCATACCTCAACATGAATTAGTCGTAAGTATACATATGTCCCTTCCTTCTTGAAATCCTCTCCCACCTTCCACTCCTCTAGGTTGTCACAGAGCTCCCTGAGTCATACATCCACTTCCCCCTGGCCATCTAGTTTGCATACGGTAGTATATGTGTTTCTGTGCTGCTCTCTCTATTTGTCCCACGCGCTCCTTCCTGCTGTGTGTCACAAGTCTGTTCTCCATCGCTGCCCTGATTTTATCAGTACCATCTTTCTAGATTCCATATATATGTGTTAATATGCAATATTTGTTTTTCTCTTTCTGACTTACTTCACTTCGTGTAATAGGCTCTAGGTTTGTCCACCTCATAGAACTGACTCAATTGTATTTCTTTTAATAGCTGAGTAATATTCCATTGTGTATATGCACCACAACTTCTTTATCCATTCATCTCTCTTTTTAAACATTTTTCATTACAGCATAGTTGATTTAAAATGTTGTGTTAGTTTCTGCTATACAGCAAATCAAATCAGTTATATATGTACATATATCCACTCCTTTTTAGATTCTTTTTCCATATAGGTCATTACAGAGTGTTGATAGTGGCTTAGGTGGGTGGTTTTTTTTTTTTTTTTTTACTTTATTTTACTTTACAATACTGTATTGGTTTTGCCATACATCAACATGAGGTGGGTGGTTCTTGTTGTAGTTCTTTTATGAGGTTGCCAGCAAGACACTGGATGGGCCATATGAAGGCTTGACTAGGGCTGAAATGTCCACTCACGTGGCTGTGGGCAAGGGCCATCACTTCCTCTCTGGCTGTTGGCAGGAGACCTGGGTTCCTTGCCACGTAGATCTTTCTTTAGGGCTGCCTGAGTGTCCTCTGACGGGGTAGCTGGCTTTTCCCAGAGCAAGAGATCCAAAAGAAAGCAAGATAAAACCCACTTACCCTCGAGTCGCACTCTGTAATTTCTACCATATTCTATATATTAGAAGCGACTCACCAAATCCAGCCCACCACACAGTTCCCCGATTTAGCTCCACCTGTTGAAGGGGGGAGTGCCAAATAACTTGTAGACATATTTTAAATTTATCACACTGAGTTTGACTGGATTCAACGATGAAAATAAGGTCTCTTTCTCACACTCTCAGTCTTTTTCTCCTGCTTCCTTTTCACCAAAACACATGTCAGAAATGCCTTGGCTACTCTTGTTAAACCCTGCCCTCTGCTCATCATTTACTCAATCATTGCTTATAAGGCACTTACACAAGGCAATGATTAAGCCAAAGGAATGAATTTCTAATGATAAGATATCAGACATCATAGCAGGTTGATAGAGGAGATATTTTGGAGGGGAGAAGGATAACTATGTCCTTGTTCCAGGCATAAAACTATTACATCTCATAATAATTAAATGCTAGGGACCACTGCTTTTCATATCTTTTTTTTTTTTTTTTTCATCCTCATAGCTCTTACTGGCTATGCCCTTATACCAAGCACCAAGGGCTGGCTATATGAGTGTGGCCATCAATGCACAGAGTTCAACACCAGTTACAGGCTTGCAAAGCTGGGCCGGATAACACCACCACCAACAGCAAGGATACCAATTTTTAAAGTCCCAGGCTCTCTTCTAAGTGTTCTACATGTATTATCTTGTGTGATTCTCACTACAGTTCCAAAAGGTTAAGTACTGGTACTATCGTCATTTTGCAGCTGAGAAAACCGGCTCAAAGAGGTTGTGTACTCAATTGCATCCAACTCTTTACAGGCAGAGAGAAAATGCATTCTGTTATGTTACATTCTCGGACTGTAGCCCACCAGGCTCTTCTGTCCATGGGATGTTTTCAGGCAAGAATACTGGTGTGGGTTGCCATTTCCTTCTCTGGGAGATTATCATGACCCAGGAATCGAACCTGTGTCTCTTGCACCTCTTGCATTGGCAGGTGGATTCTTTACCGCTAGCCCCACCTCAGAGAGGTTGAGGTTAAGTCAGTTTTTCACAGTCACATGCTAAAAAGTGATGGCTTTGAAGCAAGGTAATGTGATTCCAACTCTGCACTCTGCAACCTGACTTTGGTTAACACACTACAGCCTAGGTCAATGCCATGACCCTCTGGGTGGAGACTTACTTGTATGGGTGACATGTAGCATCTCTATGTGCTCTGTGGACCTGGCAGTTCACTACTGTGAACTTCCTCCTTCCCCCATCCCCACTGGGGAATATTTTGATCTCTGTGAATCTCCAGGCAAGACTAGGATTTCAACTACTGTCACTCCTCTGGGAAATATCTTACAAGAAATAGCAAAGAAAAGCTTAGCCAAAAAAAAAAAAAAAGAAAGCAACACATCAGAACAGGAGAATGTAACATAACAGAATGCATTTTCTCTCTGCCTGTTCATACGGGTACATTGCATTGAGAAGGGGCTCTGAAAGCATCCCTGAGCTGAATTCTAGGAAAGGCCAACCCCACTGTGGTCACTAGGAATGCAGTCCTCTGATTTTCTTCCATCTGGGGCAGGACAAAGTCAAAGTTGCACACACTTGCCCCTTTGAGGTCAGGTGTAGTCATGGCATTTTTGTTGGCTGGTGGAATGTGAGCAGAGGTGACATGGCTCACTTCTGGATGGAAGCCATGCTCCGCCTCTTTGCCTTGGGGCTGGCCAAGCTGCAGATGGTGCATGCTGTCAGCCTGGGTCTCAGAGTGGCAGAACCCAGCCCGTCTGTGATACACATGCAGTGATGCAGTGAGAGATAGCTATACTTTTCTTAGGCCATTGATTTTGGAATTTTTGTTACTAGGATCACGATGTTATGAGTGATTAGTCATGACTGATACATCAAGTCTCTCTGTCTCCCTAATGTCTCTAACTGAACCTGATCAAGAGGACAGGTCATGCTTAGGAGACTGCAGTAGTTGGATTTGGGATGGACCCATTGTTTATCTTAAAGTCACCCGAACCAAGTAGATTAAAAACGGGAAATTGAGAGGCTTCCCTGATAGCTCAATGGTGGAGAATCTGCCTGCAAATTCAGGAGATACAGGTTTGATCCCTGGTCTGGGAATATCCCACATACCACAGAGCAACTGAGCCTGTACACCACAGCTGTTGAGCCTCAGCTCTAAAGCCTGGGAGTCACAGCTACTAAAACCTGAGTGCCCTAGAGCCTGTGCTCCAACAACAGAAGCCACTGTGATGAGAGGGCCGGCATTGCAACTAGAGAGTAGACCCGCTCGCCACCACTGAAGAAAGGCCTGAGCAGCAAGGAAGACCTAGCACAGCCAACAATAAATAAGTAAATGATGTTTTTTTAAAAATCGAAAATTGAACTGAGGCTCATAATGGAACTTGGTAGATACATGGGAATTTAATTTTCCAGACAAAAGTTATATGAGACAGATTCTACTTTTCTGTATCTAATATCCCATTTGCTCTTTTGCAACGTGATCTTGCCCTTCCCCTAACAAGAGATGAGGTTGATTTCTCAGTTCTTGATTCCAGGCTGGACTTTGAGTACTCTGACCAAGAGAATAAATCCAGTGGAATTTGTGCTTCGCCAGTTCTGAATGTAACTCTTAATTGATTGCATTTTGCCTGCTGTGTTCAGGTTCTGAGATATCATGTTGGGAGAGAGAGAGAGAGAGAGAGACTAAGAAGTATTACTGTACCAGATAAGTGAGTGATAGAAGCATCATGGAACTGGATTCTCCAGCCCCAGCTGCCGCTGCTGTTAAGTCACTTCAGTCATGTCTGACTCTGTGTGACCCCATAGACGGCAGCCCACCAGGCTCCCCCGTCCCTGGGATTCTCCAGGCAAGAACACTGGAGTGTTGCCATTTCCTTCTCCAATGCATGAAAGTGAAAAGTGAAAGGAGTCGCTTAGTTGTTTCCGACCCTTTGCGACCCCATGAACTACTGCCTACCAGGCTCCTCCATCCATGGGATTTTCCAGGCAAGAGTACTGGAGTGGGGTGCCATTGCTTTCTCTGCTCCAGCCCCGGAGGCCCTGGTTAATCCCACATAGGGCTAAGGTGAACCATCCAGCTGGGTCTTTCCCCAGATCCATGACCCATATAATCATGAGCGAAATAGATGGTTGTTTTTAGCCACTGTGTCTCATGGTAGTGTTAGGAAATACTAGATAACTATACATGAAAAAGACAGACACCTGGAGGTAGCTAAAGCATGACCTATTTTATTATTTTAAAGATAAGTAAACTGATGCTCAATGACACTAACTCTTTTGCTCGGGATCACAGTGCTCCTTGGTGCCACAGAAAGGGCTGAACACATGTTTGATTATCAGCCTTGCTCAGAGGTTTTTCTACAACAAAAGACATCGGGGCACATAGGATGCCTGTGGCATATACTGCAAGTGGATCTACATAAGAAGAAAATGAAGCCTGGAGAGACCGGCGGCCTAGCTCAAGGTCACCTGGGGAGTCTGGGCCCCTGAACAGGCAGTAGTCCCCATCTTTTAACTCCAGGTCCAGTTCTCTGCCCTACAGGCTTCTGAGTTCTCTATTATCTGAAAGAAAAAGAGCCAAATTGCTTGAACAATTAAAATGTGTTTTGTTGCCTTTGTTTCTTGGTAATACCCTGTAAAAGCAAATGATCATTCTCAGGGGGATGTTAAATAAAAAGCTATAAAAGTATCTCATTGCCACAGGCTGAACATTTGAAGGGAAATTTGCTGAGCATGAGCCATGTTGTTGAGCCAAGGGAACTGCAGAGAGAAGGCAGCAGTCTGTTCCCACAGCCAGAGACCCCTCTCTCACCCACCCTGCCCAGACCCACCTCTGGCTGTTGGTTTTCTCAAAATAGAAATAAAAATATAAATCTCAAGTGACATGCTTAATAGAGGCTATTTAATAGTTATATATTATAACATAAACTACATAGTTTATAAATGGTTTAAAGCCCCATCATTGTCTTCCAAATTGTTCTGTCTCATCTCTTTCTCCCTCCCTAACGTAACCACTAGAAGATTTTACAGCTTTCTAGTCACTTCTTGGTTATAAGAACCCTGCTTTCAAGTGTTAAAAAGGTCTAGTCAAATCTAAATAAAGACTCTAATTTCACATCTCCTCCCAGGTTAGAATGAGCCAAGCTGAGGGCTCTGTAATGGGAAAGGAGGGCATGGTGACCTTGTCACATTTCCTTGCCGTTCATTCAGATCCTTGCCACTGGTTCCTGCTCCCACTGCTTTTTCCTCCAAAGGTGCACCCACAGCCTCTAACTCACCTGGCAGACACTGCTTTTGAATGAGATTCCATCAGGCTGCCTCAAGCCTTCTAACTTGTGCCCTCTGGAGTTGTGTGGGAATGTATGGGAATCTCATACGTCCTTGCCCCTCCAGACGGCGGCAGTGCAGCCCACCGGCTATGTCGCATCTCTCTCTCTGTCCTGGCATTATGGGCAGCTTTTGCCAGATGCTGCCTTCACAATTTTCCAGGTGTGAATCTCTAGGCTCATGTATCAAACCCCAGAGTAAATTATCAAGGTGTCTGAAGAAGTCTCACCATTGTATCAGTCAGCTAGATGTACAATAATTCTGTGTAACAACTCACCTCCAAACTGAGCAACATGTAGATTACTACATTTATTAAGCATTTATTTTCACAATCACAGGACTTCTGTTCAACTGATATAAGTTTGGCTTGTCTGGCAGCTCAGCTTCAAGCGATGGTTCTAGGTGGTCTTGGCTCCTTGCTGCTGATTGGGCTCAGGTTTGTTTTATGTATGTTTTTTCAAGGCCAAAACTAAAGGGGGAGCAGATTCCCTGGGAAGTTAAGCCCAAGAGATGACAGAAGTACAAGAGAAAAAATCAAATCATGCCTACACACATCGTAATCTGCTAATTACGATGTCTGCTAATGTATCATTGGTCAAAACAAGCCCCATGACTGAATGCAAATCCTGAGATAAGGAGGGAGGCATACTCTGCTCACTATGGTGTCAAAACAAGTCACACGGCCAAGTTCAAACTCCATGGTGAGGGAAATAACACTCCCATGGGAACGGTTGATTGGAGGGAATATTTGCTCAATAAAAATCTAGTTTACCACAGTCACGAAGATTGGATTTTGTTTCTGGAACTCAGCTTCTAGTTGAAGAGAAAACTGCCAGCCCTCCTTCAGTCCGTCCAGGAAGTTCTCCTCCTCCTGCCCTGAGGCGTCACACACATTCTGCTCCAGGCAGAGGAAGGGAGGAGACCAATGCTCTAATTCTACTTTACATTCAGTGAGCTCTCTCTGATTAATTCATCTTCTAATTTATAATTTGGGTGGAGTAGTGGTCACTGAATAGGTCACTGTCTTTTAGCAAGACCTATATGGATGTATCTAGAGATTCTCTAAAATGGGTGCATACATATCATCTTTGGTTCTCAGCTTTGGAGCTTCAGCCACCCAGAAGAAAAGTCCAGTTAACCAGTCTCTTTCAAAATGATTATGCTATAATTCCCCTCAGATTGTCTGTTTCTCCCCTGCCTCCATCAATGGACACCTTTCTGTGCCAACATTCCTTATGACGATTTTAGAGTATTTTAAAGTATGGAGATGTCATTATTTAAATATTCAAGCTCTTAAATGGTAAGTTTTTAGCTTGTCTTTATTGTTTTATTATTTTGAACAACTTTGCAATAAGTATTCCTGACACGCATCTTTATACACTTGTTTGTTTCCATAGGATATATTTCTAATGGTGGGATTGCTGAATTTGCAATAAATTCTAAAAAAAAAAATTTTGTTTTTTTTATGGAGAAATTAAAACCTAACATAATATTTCCATACAATATTTCTTTACAACAACTATTGCTAAAGGCATCACTCTTTTACATTTTGGTAGACTGGCTAATTCTGATGTGAAAGTAGAAAGTCCCAAAGGGAAATCTGATTTAGAGTTGAGAAGACACAGGAAAGAAAAACACTTCAGTTGCTTCTTTTCTTTTCTCTAAATTTGTTCTACATGTGCTGACCAATAGTGCCAGGTTGAAAGATGTCTTATGATCAAAGCAGAGACCAGACATTGGAGTTTCTGTTTCCTTCAGGGTCTCCAGATTCTTTGCAGCAGCAGCATTTGGTGTCTTCTGAGCCAGACTAACATGCTGAATGCAGGAGTGACAAGGATGACTGTTCAAATAATAAATGGCCTCTTAACGGGATAGGCAAGCTATATATCATGATTGCATCCAGATTCCATGAAGTCATCATGTAAACCATGGAACATAAACTCTTATATTGAATGGTAGTAAAAGATAATATCCCAGCAACTATTTTTCTGTGTTTGTTCTTTGAGTGATATTATTACATTGTAATAATTTTAAAATATTTTCAATTTATTTCTTTTCTGGTTATCAAAGAAACATATTCTCTTCTGAAAGTAGAAGAAATGTATAAAGATGCAGGAAAAGATTTACCCCATAATTGCACCACTTACAGGTTTATAGAATAAATATTGATATCTTGGCCCTGATTTATACTAATATTATTGCTGAGTCTGCAAAATGGGGTATCACCCCCTGGTGGAAGCTTCCTGAATTGCAGGTAATGCAGGTGACCAATCATTTACTAAGAGAGAAACAAGGAAAGAAGTTTATCAGCTAGGAAGCAGTTCCAGAATGGAAATGACACCCCTTTCCCTTGGCAACATAATTCTCCTAAAAGAAAAGGGGGGAGTGTGAGGATATCAGGCAGAAAGGCTAGGTGTCTTCAGACAGAGGAAATAGGCTGCAAATGTCAGACATTTTTCTCTCTCTCTCTCTTAAGCAGCAGGAGGAAAGAAACTACAAATGTCATATTTTTGGCTTCCCTGATAGCTCAGATGGTAAAGAATCCCCATGCAATGCAGGAGACTGCAGTTTGATTCCTGGGTTGGGAAGATCCCCTGGAGAAGGGATAGGCTATCCGCCCCAGTACTCTTGGACTTCCCTTATGGCTCAGCTGGTAAAGAATTCACCCACAATGAGGGAAACCTAAGTTTGATCCCTTGATTGGGAAGATCCCCTGGAGAAGGGAAAGGCTACCCACCCCAGTATTCTGGCCTGGAGAATGTCCATGGGGTCGCAGAGAGTTGGACATGACTGAGCAACTTTAAATGTAAATGTAAAAAAGGAAAAGGAAGTAATAGATCTCTGTTCACCTTTCAGTTCAGTTCATTTTAGTGACTCAACTCTTTTCAACCCCATGGACTGCAGCATGCCAGGCTTCCCTGTCCATCACAAGCTCCTGAAGCTTGCTCAAACTCATGTCCATCGATCTGGTGATGCCATCCAACCATTGCACCCTCTGTCGTCCCCTTCTCCTCCCACCTTCAATCTTTCCCAGCATCAGGGTCTTTTCCAGTGAGTTCTTCGTATCAGGTTGCCAAAATATTGAAGTTTCAGCTTCAGCATCTGTCCTTCCAATGAATATTCAGGACTGATTTCCTTTAGGATAGACTGGTTGGATCTCCTTGCAGTCCAAGGGACTCAAGAGTCTTCTCCAACATCACAGTTCAAAAGCATCACTTCCTCAGTGCTCAGCTTTCTTTATAGTTCAGCTCTCACATCCATACATGACTACTGGAAAAGTCATAGCTTTGACTTGATGGACTTTTGTTGGCAAAGTAATGTCTCTGCTTTTTGATATGCTGTCTAGGTTGGTCATAGCTTTTCTTCCAAGGAGCAAGTGTCTTTTAATTTCATGGCTGCAGTCAGCATCTGCAGTGATTTTGGAGCCCCAGAAAATAAAGTCTCTCACTGTTTTCATTGTTTCTCCATCTATTTGCCATGAAGTGATGGGACTATATGCCATGGTCTTAGTTTTCTGAATGTTGAGTTTTAAGCCAACTTTTTCACTTTCCTCTTTCACTTTCATCAAGAGGATCTTTAGTTCTTCTTCACTTTCTGCCATAAGGGTGTTGTAATTTGTGTATCTGAAGTTATTGCTATTTCTCCTGGCAATCTTGATTCCAGCTTGTGCTTCATTCAGCCCAGCATTTTTCATGATATACTTTGTGTAAAATTTAAGTAAGCAGGGTGACAATATACAATCTTGATGTACACCTTTCCCTATTTGGAACCAGTCCATTGTTCCATGGCCAGCTCTAACTGTTGCTTCTTGACTTGCATACAGGTTTCTCAGGAAGCAGGTCAGGTGGCCTGGTATTCCCATCTCTTTAAGAATTTTCCACAGTTTGTTGTGATCTACACAGTCAAAGGATTTGATGAAATCAATGAAGCAGATGTTTTTCTGGAATGCTCTTTCTTTTTTTTTTTTTTATGATCCAATGGATGTCAGCAATTTGGTCACTGGTTCCTCTGACTTTTCTAAATTTAGCTGGTACATCTGGAAGTTCTCAGTTCATGGACTGTTGAAGCCTGGCTTAGAGAATTTTGAGCATTACTTTGCTAGGATTCAAGATTGTGCGTAAGTTTTTGCAAGAGATTGTGCAATTGTGCAGTAGTTTGAACATTCTTTGGCATTGCCTTTCTTTGGGATTGGAATGAAAACTGACCTTTTCCAGTCCTGTGGCCACTGCTGAGTTTTCCAGATTTTCTGGCATATTGAGTGTAGCACTTTAATAGCATCATCTTTTAGGATTTGAAATAGCTCAACTGGAATTCCATCAGCCCTACTTGCTTTGTTCTTAGTGATGCTTCCCTAAGGCTCATTTGACTTCATATTCCAGGATGTCTGGCTCTAGGTGAGTGATCACACCATTGTGGTTATCCGGGTCATGAAGATCTTTTTTGTACAGTTCTTCTGTGTATTCTTGTCACTTCTTCTTAATATCTTCTGCTTNCATGGACTGCAGCATGCCAGGCTTCCCTGTCCATCACAAGCTCCTGAAGCTTGCTCAAACTCATGTCCATCGATCTGGTGATGCCATCCAACCATTGCACCCTCTGTCGTCCCCTTCTCCTCCCACCTTCAATCTTTCCCAGCATCAGGGTCTTTTCCAGTGAGTCAGTTCTTCGTATCAGGTTGCCAAAATATTGAAGTTTCAGCTTCAGCATCTGTCCTTCCAATGAATATTCAGGACTGATTTCCTTTAGGATAGACTGGTTGGATCTCCTTGCAGTCCAAGGGACTCAAGAGTCTTCTCCAACATCACAGTTCAAAAGCATCACTTCCTCAGTGCTCAGCTTTCTTTATAGTTCAGCTCTCACATCCATACATGACTACTGGAAAAGTCATAGCTTTGACTTGATGGACTTTTGTTGGCAAAGTAATGTCTCTGCTTTTTGATATGCTGTCTAGGTTGGTCATAGCTTTTCTTCCAAGGAGCAAGTGTCTTTTAATTTCATGGCTGCAGTCAGCATCTGCAGTGATTTTGGAGCCCCAGAAAATAAAGTCTCTCACTGTTTTCATTGTTTCTCCATCTATTTGCCATGAAGTGATGGGACTATATGCCATGGTCTTAGTTTTCTGAATGTTGAGTTTTAAGCCAACTTTTTCACTTTCCTCTTTCACTTTCATCAAGAGGATCTTTAGTTCTTCTTCACTTTCTGCCATAAGGGTGTTGTAATTTGTGTATCTGAAGTTATTGCTATTTCTCCTGGCAATCTTGATTCCAGCTTGTGCTTCATTCAGCCCAGCATTTTTCATGATATACTTTGTGTAAAATTTAAGTAAGCAGGGTGACAATATACAATCTTGATGTACACCTTTCCCTATTTGGAACCAGTCCATTGTTCCATGGCCAGCTCTAACTGTTGCTTCTTGACTTGCATACAGGTTTCTCAGGAAGCAGGTCAGGTGGCCTGGTATTCCCATCTCTTTAAGAATTTTCCACAGTTTGTTGTGATCTACACAGTCAAAGGATTTGATGAAATCAATGAAGCAGATGTTTTTCTGGAATGCTCTTTCTTTTTTTTTTTTTTATGATCCAATGGATGTCAGCAATTTGGTCACTGGTTCCTCTGACTTTTCTAAATTTAGCTGGTACATCTGGAAGTTCTCAGTTCATGGACTGTTGAAGCCTGGCTTAGAGAATTTTGAGCATTACTTTGCTAGGATTCAAGATTGTGCGTAAGTTTTTGCAAGAGATTGTGCAATTGTGCAGTAGTTTGAACATTCTTTGGCATTGCCTTTCTTTGGGATTGGAATGAAAACTGACCTTTTCCAGTCCTGTGGCCACTGCTGAGTTTTCCAGATTTTCTGGCATATTGAGTGTAGCACTTTAATAGCATCATCTTTTAGGATTTGAAATAGCTCAACTGGAATTCCATCAGCCCTACTTGCTTTGTTCTTAGTGATGCTTCCCTAAGGCTCATTTGACTTCATATTCCAGGATGTCTGGCTCTAGGTGAGTGATCACACCATTGTGGTTATCCGGGTCATGAAGATCTTTTTTGTACAGTTCTTCTGTGTATTCTTGTCACTTCTTTTTAATATCTTCTGCTTCTGTTACGTCCATACCATTTCTGTTCTTTATTGTGCCCATCTTCGCATGAAATGTTCCCTTGGTATCTCTAATCTTCTTGAAGAGATCTCTAGTCTTTCGCAGTCTATTATTTTCCTCTACCTCTTTGCACTGATCACCGAGGAAGGCTTTCTGATCTCTTCTTGCTATTCTTTGGAACTCTGCATTCAAATGGGTGTATCTTTCCTTTTCTCCTTTGCCTTTAGCTTCTCTTCTTTTCTCAGCTACTTGTAAGGCCTCCTCAGACTACCATTTTGCTTCTTGGGGGATGGTCTTGATCACTGCCTCCTGTACAATGTCATGAACTTCCATTCACAGTTCTTCAGGCACTCTGTCTATCAGATCTAATCCCTTGAATCTATCTGTCACTTCCACTGTATAATCATAAGGGATTTGATTTAGGTTAGGTCCAGTTGACCAGGTTTTGTTCACCTTTGCCTCAAGACTTTTGTGTTCACCTTTGCTTGAAAGATCCAGTAAGAGCTAGGGAGAGGGGCTGGAAGAAGTACAGGTGTGGAATCAGAGGTGATGGAGAGGGCTTTAGAAAAAAAGCTTCATTTATTCAGCTCGCTTGCCCTAAGGCATCTTTGCTTTTTATTATTATTAAATTTCTCCCTATTTTCATTGGCTACAGTATAGTGAGTTGGAGACAGTGTAAACCTACTCATTTGAGTAGTTCTTTGGAAGAAAATGGAATCATAGGCTTTCCACATTTGAAAATCAGACAAAACTATTTAATCATTCTAACTTTAGCTTCTGTGACTTTGAGAAAGATGAAAGAAAAAGAAACAAAGGCAAACCAACCCAACCACAACCTCTTTCTTTGTGTATGAGAGTCTAGTTATGGGGAACTGGTAACGTGGCTATGAGGAGAATCTATGACCAGGGGATCCTGGAAATGGGATTTATATGCAGGGCCTAAATAAAAGGGCATGATATTCTTCCATTTAAACCGTGCTCTAAAAGATTTCCACTTTAATTAGGTTAGTGGCCACAGGAGGCCCAATACTCAGGCATTGCTAGGCAACCCTCCGTCACAGATGCTGATGCTGGGTTGGAGGCCGGTGGAAGGGCAGCTGGACTGTAGCAGGATTTCTGACCTTGTCAAGTTTGTGGGTTTCCCTAAATGTCAGGCTGTTTCTGGTACCTGCACAGGCTGTTGCCTGTGCTTTCAGAAGCTCTTTGTATCTTGCATTTGTTCATTGCCACAGCAGCTTCAAGTTCGAAAAATGCAAGCTTGCCTGTGGAACAGGCGCTGCTATTTTTTCAGGCTGCACTCACTGCTTGGTGAGCATGGTGATTCCAGGGCTTTTTGGTTGCCGGGTGGCCCAATAGGGGGCTTCATGGCAGCGATAGTGACGGGCCTCCTAAAACTGCCCTGGGAAAAAAGTGCCAAGAGGCACCTTACCCTCATCTTAGGGCAAAATGAAGGAGCTCAGAGATAGGCAAATTCTCCTGAATGCAGAGCCTTTGAACTTGGAGCCCCCAGACTCCTACAGGGCTCAAAGGTGGGATTATGGGCTTCTGGACTCTATTGATATCCTGTTCTAAATTTTGTGGGTATGTGCTTTATGCCAAGGTCTGTCATTTCTCCATATTCTCAAAATTGTTCTTGTTCAGTTGCTAAGGTGTGTCTAAGTCTAGGAATTTTGAAAAAATTCAGAACTTCTCTGCCTTAAAAGAGGCAGTTCTCATCCAGACATGGCTGAATGGAATGATGGCAATTGTGTGGATTATTATTGCAACTGTAGCAACACATCCCAGTTACTGAGCATCCAACATAGGTCAGGACTTCACTTGAGGTTGTGGGGATATATTCTCCTTATATCCCATGATCTTCATGAGAGTCCTTTCCGTGTTACTCTCCCCTCTAACAGTGAACTCCTGAGGAACAGAGAATATCGACACCCTGACAGAGTCCTGCAGACAGAGAGTGGCCGAGACTGCACAGGGTCCCAGCTCTGGTGCCTCCTAGGCTGTGCCACTCTGGGGAATCACCCAGAGAAGGTGACAGTTGTTCAAATGAAGTGTCCTCCTGGGAATCTCTGCATATGTGTGAAGGACCTCCCCTTCCTGTCCCAGCTCTTCCTGGAGAGCTGGGAGGGAGATCATGTTTTTGGAGTTGGGATCAATCCCCTGAGACAATCCACACGTCACAGGCGAGGTCCAATCAGCAGGTGGCTTCTCACCTTTAAACCCACAGAGCACTGGGCTGGTCCCAAGAGACCATTTCTCTACAGCTTAGCCCTTCAATTTTGCCCACATAAGACCTCAGCTGCTTTTAAAGTGGAAAACACACACTTGAGCTCGGAGCCCTAATGTGTGACGCTGGACCTCGGTGGTCCTTTCAGTGTCCCTTGTGAGGGGCCACGCCCAAAGCCTCTGCTGAGATGAGACAAGAATGCAGGGGAAGACCCCATCTGAACTTGGTCTTGAGATCTTAGTGGGTGTCTCTGGGTCCAGGCCAGGACCTGGGCCCCTCTCCCAGTGTCCCTGTTCCCCCAGGGCCACCTGGCAGACCACCCACCCTCCTCGCCTGTCTCCTCTGAGAGCCTTTTCCTACTCCCAGGGCATCTTGGACCTGCTTAGATCATGACCCGCCTAGGCTTGCACTTGAAGAGCCTCAATCTGAAAACAGTTAACAATGAAGTGAGAGTTTATGTACGTGGCAGGACTGCTACTCCAACCAGAGGATTTAAGAGGGTGGTGTGGATGCTGATCAGACCCAGAAGCATCCCCAGGCACCCATCTACCTCCTACTTTTCAGCTTCATTTTCAGAATGGCTGTGCATGAGACAGGGTGCAGAGTGAAGGCAGGGCAGACCCCTCACCCATCAAGTCTCCAGGGCCAGGCTGCATTCTGTCTCAACTTCTCTGTGCCACTTATAAGCTGTGTCACCTTGGGCAAGTTATTTAACCTCTCTGTGGCTCAGTTCCTCCCCAGTGAAATGGAGATGATAATAATAGTTCCTGCTGTGCTAAGTCGTGTCCGACTCTTTGCAGCCCCATGGACTATAGCCCACCAGGCTTCTCTGCCCACAGGATTCCCCAGGCAAGAATACCAGAGTGGATTGCCATTCCTTCTCCAGGTCATCTTCCTGCCCCAGGGATTGAACGTGCATCTCTTATGCCTCCTTTATTTGGCAGGTGGGTTCTTTACCACTAGTGCCAGCTGGAAAGCCCTAATATTAGTAATAGGGCCTACTTCATAGAATTATGTAAAAATTAAATGACCCCATACCTGTAAAATGCTGGGTACAGTGCCTGGAAGGAATCATAAGTATCAGCTCTTTCGGTTATAATTACTACTATTGTTCATTTCCAGCTTAACAACCTCATCAGCCATAGGATAAACTTGAAATTTGTTTTTCATTGACCTCTCTTCAGTTCACTTCAGTTCAGTCTCTCAGTCATGTCCGACTCTGCGACCCCAAGAACCGCAGCACGTCAGGCCTCCCTGTCCATCACCAACTCCTGGAGTTTACCCAAACTCATGTCCATCGAGTTGGCGATGCCATCCAGCCATCTCATCCTCTGTCGTCCCCTTCTCCTGCCCCCAACCCCTCCCAGCATCAGGGTCTTTTCCAGTGAGTCAAATCTTAGCATGAGGTGGTCAAAGTACTGGAGTTTCAGCCTCAGCATCAGTCCTTTCAATGAACACCCAGGACTAATCTCCTTTAAGATGGACTTGGATCTCCTTGCAGTCCAAGGGACTCTCAAGAGTTTTCTCCAACACCACAATTCAAAAACATCAATTCTTCGGTGCTCAGCTTTCTTCACAGTCCTCTTATCTGGCCACAAATGCTCCATCTAGGCTTTCCTCTCCATCCTTGGAGAGGAAAAACACATTCCTGTGTATTTTTTCCTTCAGTGTGAGGGTTTCCCAACACCAAGTAATTCTCCATGACGTCAGCTGGGTGTCCTCTAATTCACTTCAAATCTGACCCTATCTCCCTTCAGATCCCAGCAGTGAGGGGCTCAGTCCCACCAGACTGCCTTCGTAGTTCTCAGGTGGTCACTGGCCACCTGAGAGGTCATTTTTGAGCCACTGGCCAACCATCAGGGTTCCCACAACTCCTCCTTGGGCTTGATCATTTGCTAAAACAGCTCACGGAACTCAGGGAAAAAATCCCCTATGTTTACTAGTTTAGTATAGGATAAGGCCTATCATAAAGGATACAGATGAACAACCAGATTGAGATACAGTAGAGAGGCCTGGGAGGGTCCCAAGTTCAGGTGCTTCTCATGGAGTTGGGGTGCATCACCCTCCAAGCACATTATTCACTAGCCTGGAAGCTCCTAGAACATGTACTATTGGGATTTTTATGGGGCATCATCATGAAAGCATGTTTGCTTGTTAACTCCATTTCCAGACCCTCTCCCCTCTCTGGAGGATGGGTAGGGGTCGGGCTGAACAATTCCCAGCTTCCAAACTTGGTGTGGTCTTTCTGGTGATCAACCCCTGTTGGGAGCCACCCAGGAGCCCACCCAGGGTTGTCTCAATAGAACAAAAGATGCTCTCATCCCTTAGGAAATTACGAGGATTTTAGGAGCTGTGCATCAGAAGCTGGGGTCAAAAGTTAAGTGTCAGACTAGAAGATCCTTCCTGCACTCCTATTTACAAGAGTTTTAGAAGCTCTGTGTCAGGAACTGAGGGCAGAGACAAATGTATGTATTTCTTTTTGTTTCACGTTCATGCATTTGATACACTAACCTAGCTTCTTCCTCTTTCTCTGTGCTGTTCCCCTACCTGCCCCTGCCTACNTTTTTTTTTTTTTTTTTTTGCCAGCTGACTCCGTGATGCCCTGCTACTAGAGGACACCAGGGGAAGACTGGGCTCCTGGGATGGGGTGTAGGAAGAAGTTTCTTCTGGCCTTGCCCCCTCTTTGGGGCAGCATCACCTTCCAGGCGGTGGCAGTTCAGCTGTCTCTAAGAGTTTTCAGCTTTTCTCCCCATACCCTGGAACTGGCCTCCCAGAACTCTCCCAGAGATACCAGCGCCAGCCTGGCCCTGACCCTTGCTCAGAGATCTGAGTCCCAGCTCAGCAGGGCTCCTCCCTCCAGCCTCTGGTTCTGGCAACCACACCTTCTTCCCTCCATTTCCCTGGCCATGGGGGTGATAGTGGCACCTAGGGATGATAGTTGCCACCTCTGTGCTATCCCAGTGGCTCTTTTCTGTCCTGAGTCTTCCAACATCTGTTGACCAATTCCTGTACTCAGTTCACTCTGTTAAAAGGGCTGGTGTGGTTTCTGTTTTCCGGACTGAATCAGATTGACACAACACCCAGATGCCGCTGATTCCACGAATCCTTCAAGCACCATCTTTCACCCAAGGCAGAACTGTAATGTTTCCCTAAAACTGAAACTTGTCTCTTCTTCCCTTTCTGGATCTGTCATCCACCCAGTGCTTAATCTGGAATCTCGGACACCATCCTTGGTTACTTTTGCCTGCTCACCCATAGGCACCATTGGTCAGAAAAGGCTCTTGATTCCACCTTGAGTCTGTCCCTTCAGCCCAGGTAGCCACACTGGTGGTAACAGTCCTCCTGCCTTTTCTCTTGGCTCCTTGCAGCTCATTGTCCACACAGAACTGAAAGTAACACTGCTAATACATAAATAGGGGTGTGACATTGCCTGGGTTACAGCTTCCTTACACGCACACCCTCTGTGATGGCCTTTAAGTTCTGCCAAGGCCATTTACCACCCTTCTCTTCTCCTAATTTCCTGCCATTGAGCCTCGAGGATGGCTGTGTTTCTGTTTTCTTCCTGCCTCAGGGACTTAGTTCTGCTGCCACTCTATCTGGGATATTTTTCTCTTCTGTTGTCACATGGCTGGTTTCTTCCCTTTCTTAAGGAGATAGCTTTAAATTCACTTCTTGGGGAGCCCTTTACTTACAAAGTATCATAGACTGAGTGTCTTATAATAACAGAAATTTACTTCTCACAGTTCTAGAGGCTGGAAGTCCAAGACTGGGGTGCCAGCATAATCAGGTTCTGGTGNCATGGCTGGTTTCTTCCCTTTCTTAAGGAGATAGCTTTAAATTCACTTCTTGGGGAGCCCTTTACTTACAAAGTATCATAGACTGAGTGTCTTATAATAACAGAAATTTACTTCTCACAGTTCTAGAGGCTGGAAGTCCAAGACTGGGGTGCCAGCATAATCAGGTTCTGGTGAGGACCCTTCTGTGGGTGTAGACGGTTGTCTTCTTGTTGTTCCCTCAAGTGATAGACAGTGAGTTAGTTCTCTGACTTCATCTTATAAAGGCACTAACTCCATTCTTGAGGGTCCCACCCTCACGACCTAATTACCTCCCCAAGGCTCCACCTCCAAACACCGTCACATGGGGATTAGGGTTTCAACAGATGAATTTTGGAGAATGCAACATTCAGGCCATTTCACCCTCTTTTGAATTGATACCTCCCAGCTACATGCTCCTTTCCTCCCTAGCACTTTTCATCATTTCTAGTCATCAGCATACTTATATCTTTGTCTTCCTCAATAGACTGTAAAATATGTGTGGCAGGACCATGCCTGTTTAATTCCCCACTGTGTTCCTTGTATCCAGGTCTCATTACAGATGTGTTGAACGAATGAATGACTTTACAGTGAAAAGAAAAGAAAAAAGAAAGAAGAGGAGAGGTGCTAGAAAACTACCATTTTCTTGGCTAGCAACTATAGTAATAAATACAAAGTCTTTTCAAGTAGACACAGACACTAATTATCTGTTCCTGAACTCAAACACTGTTCTCTAAAGCAAGACTGATAAGGATGTTGAAATATGCAGATATACAGTGAGATTATTGCTCAACATAGGGGTGTACATTTCTGAATCTCTTGGTTACATTAGTAGCACACACATCTATGTACTACTGTGCACATGCAGAATTATAAATCACTGTATTTTATGGCTGTAACTTATGAAATACTGTGCATCAAACATACTTCAATTTTAAAAAGCCTTCCTCTTTAGAACAGACTTGTAGACACAGTGGGGGGTGGAGAGGGTGGGACTTGAGAGAGTACCACATTACTGTATGTGAAATAGATAGCTAGTGGGAAGTTGCTGTAGGGCACAGGGAGCTCGCCCCAGTGCTCTGTGACAACCTACAGGAGTGGGTTGGGCTTAGAGGGTGGGAGGGAAGTTCAAAAGGGAGCGGACATATGTGTACTTATGGTTGATTTACGTTGTAAGGCTGAAACCAGCACATTGTAAAGCAATCATTCTCCAATTTTAAGAAGAAACAAACAAAAGCTTCCTCTTTAATAGTATTTTCTGCTTTGTTACATGCTTTCATGTTTATTACTCATTTGCATTTGACAATAGTCCTAAGAAGTGGGAAAAGGAACATTATTCTTATTTTATTAAAGATTAGCTGTAAAATATCTAAACAAACCACATCATCATATAGACAATAAAGCTGACATTCAGCTTTATAAGATGAGAGGGACTCAGGCAAGGTGAGAGAGGAGCCATGGAAGGCCACCCGGTAGGTTAGGGAAGTGCCGGTTTTACACCAGATCCTTGCCTCCCTCTTTATACAACAGGAAGAGTCCTGGGAGGGTGCACTATGTGTAAAAACCATAACCCAGGGACCCAATGATATGCAGGGATTTCTACACCATTAAGAAACTCCATCTTGCATTTGGGAGAATAGTTCAGCTACCAGTGAAGTGGGCTTCTCAGAGAATCCCACTGACTGTCTTGGTTGCTGAACGCAAGTTTACATGTTCTTTAGAGAGGCAAGATGGGGTGCTGAGGCTTATCTGATGCTGGTCATTCTTCTCAGCTCTGAGTAGGTGTGATCTTTGTAATGCAAAATTGATATCATTCTTTTTTTTTTTTTTCATCTAATTTCATTTTAGTTTATCAGTAGTAAAATCCCTGCTGGCATGTCATTTAATTTGCTCCCTGTGCTAATGATGATTCTGAAGCCTTTTACAGAAATGATTATATGGTAATACCAAATCTGATGGTGGATTCAAGCCATCATTTATAGTAATACGATCATGACGAAGCTCCCTGCGGTACTTCTTCTAATTCTGTTGGGGGGGACAGGGCAGGAATCAGCTGAGCTTCATCTCACATTATTAGAAGATCATCACCAGGGACTTTTCACAGGGAAAGGCCCTTTTCTGGCTCTGATGCTGAGCCTTTGGGCAAAATTATGGGTTGCAAATACCATGGTCCTATGGGTGAAGCTAGGTTGGCTGGCCACACATGCCCGTGGGACAGGGCATGAAAAGGATGGGATTAGAGAAAGGGGAGACCACTGACCACCTGTCCCTTTCCATGCCCCCTCCCACTTCTGTGTATAGACCCTCACGGTGCAATTTAACGTGTGGGAGGGTGGCGTTCACAGGAGGGTCATTCTGTGCACCTGTCTTCCAACACTAGTTCCTCTGTCCCTGGTACTAATGTGAGCTTCACTAAATCAGCCATTGGAACAGAATAAATGAGATGCTGTCCCTGCCCTAGAGACTAGGGACTAACGAGTGCTTCTAAGCATCATGGACTGGAATAGATGACTCGGTGGGGGACGGGGTGAGGAAGAAGTGCTCTGTGTTTAGTGAGAACCCAGGGAAAACAAGAAGGTATCATCCCAAATTAGACCACCTGGAGAATCAGCAAAGACTTCCTGAAGGAAGTGGTTGAGCTAAGGCCTGTAAGACTGGTGGTGTCTTCTAACCAGCAATGGGGTGGAGTTCAGGAGAGGGTCATTCCAGGCATGGGTCCTTGTCAGGCAAGGAGCTCTGGAGGCTTCACGTTATCTGAAGGGCCTGGCCAAGTTCAGTGAGGTTGGAGCTGACACACAACTCTGCCATTCTTTACTGCCTTACTTCAAAGAACTGTAGGGGGGCCTCCTACCAGGCATTCTACTGCTCCCCCTTTGCTCTGGGGACCAGAAGGAGTGAAGAGAAGAGGGAGTGCTCTCATCCTTTTGGTTCCGAGGCACGCCTCAGCCCATTGGGTTAAAGTTATGGGAAGGCAAGTCCAGGCTCAATAATTAGGAAGTGCATTCCAACAATATTGGCTTTTTCATAATAAACAGACTGAATAGGAAGGCAGTGATAGGCATATGTTCCTATGTGCTGCGTGCTTAGTCGTGCCTGACTCTTTGTGACCCCATAGACTGTAGCCTGCTAGGCTCCTCTGCCCATGAAATTTTCCAGGCAAGAATACTGGAGTGGGCTGCCATTTCCTATTCCAGGGAATCTTCCCTACCTGAGATCAAACCTGTGTCTCCTACGTCTTCTGCCTCCCCATCCATCAGTGATTTGCCCAAACATTAGTTCTAGTACCTAGAACTACTTAGGCCAGGATCAGAATGCACACCCAGGGACCTGACTTCAAAGAGAGTGACTTTTTTTTTTTTTTTTTTTAATCAATGCTGCCTCCCACAAAACACTACAGAATTCTGAGCCTAGGGTTAGACCTGAGATAGTAAAAGATACTGACTTGCTGACTGTTTTGTATCTTAGTTTCAATTTAATGAGCAAACAGCAAGCCAAGACATCAGGCATTTCCTTTTATTAGCTCTTAGTAGACTCCTGCTGAAATGGCTCAGAAGTCCAGGGAATATTGTCTACAACCTCACTGAAGAATGTGGTGAGAAAAATACTTTTACATATGTGTGTGTCTCTATGTGTCTATTTTATGTTGCATCTCTGCGGTTGCTGCCTGCTCTGCGGGGCTGCTCAGAAGCGTTTCTGGAGGGCAGTCTGGATATTCTTCAGCAGGCCCCACTTAGCTCGGTTCTTTCCACGCCCATCTGGTGTTACCACCTGCAATCAGAAGCAGAGAGCCCTGGCACCAACCACAAGGGACACAGCAGCTCCCAGAAGCCTGGCCTCTGCAGCGGGCCAGGCACTACACACATTATCTGATTAGCTCCTCATGCCAACAATCACGAGAGGCAGGTGCCATTGATTCCATTTCAAAGACGAAAAAACTGAGGCTCAGAAGAACCAAGTAGATTTCCTAAAGTCTCAGAGCTAGTATGTGGTGGGTTTGGGATTTCACAGAGAAGGTCCCACTTCTTTAAGGCAGCTCATGGGACTCAGTGCTGATTACTGTGTTGAGGTTGTGACCCAGGTGGGCTTCACCAGAAAGTAGCCCCAGGGTGCTCCCCACCCAACCCATGGAAATTGTTTCTGTCACAGATCTTATCATTTGTACATTTCAGCGAGTGTGCTTCATTTTCTTACCAGAGTGTGGGCACCTTGATTGGGATGTGAAGGCAATGACAATCTTTCATCTCTATTGCCAACATCGGATACGGTACAGAGAAGTGTCTTAGAAAATTAGATGAAAGGAGAGTAGAACCATAATTTGTACATCTGCCAACTGCTTCTCTTTGATGCTTCATACCATCCCTGACCACAGTGCATAGTCAGTGCTCCCTAGAAAAGGCAGCTTGCATTGGGTAGCAGGACTTTCCTAGAAGTCTCACTGACTCAGCTTAGACGTGGAGCTCCATGCCGTACCTTGAACATGATGGACNTTTTTTTTTTTTTTTTTTTAACCAATGCTGCCTCCCACAAAACACTACAGAATTCTGAGCCTAGGGTTAGACCTGAGATAGTAAAAGATACTGACTTGCTGACTGTTTTGTATCTTAGTTTCAATTTAATGAGCAAACAGCAAGCCAAGACATCAGGCATTTCCTTTTATTAGCTCTTAGTAGACTCCTGCTGAAATGGCTCAGAAGTCCAGGGAATATTGTCTACAACCTCACTGAAGAATGTGGTGAGAAAAATACTTTTACATATGTGTGTGTCTCTATGTGTCTATTTTATGTTGCATCTCTGCGGTTGCTGCCTGCTCTGCGGGGCTGCTCAGAAGCGTTTCTGGAGGGCAGTCTGGATATTCTTCAGCAGGCCCCACTTAGCTCGGTTCTTTCCACGCCCATCTGGTGTTACCACCTGCAATCAGAAGCAGAGAGCCCTGGCACCAACCACAAGGGACACAGCAGCTCCCAGAAGCCTGGCCTCTGCAGCGGGCCAGGCACTACACACATTATCTGATTAGCTCCTCATGCCAACAATCACGAGAGGCAGGTGCCATTGATTCCATTTCAAAGACGAAAAAACTGAGGCTCAGAAGAACCAAGTAGATTTCCTAAAGTCTCAGAGCTAGTATGTGGTGGGTTTGGGATTTCACAGAGAAGGTCCCACTTCTTTAAGGCAGCTCATGGGACTCAGTGCTGATTATTGTGTTGAGGTTGTGACCCAGGTGGGCTTCACCAGAAAGTAGCCCCAGGGTGCTCCCCACCCAACCCATGGAAATTGTTTCTGTCACAGATCTTATCATTTGTACATTTCAGCGAGTGTGCTTCATTTTCTTACCAGAGTGTGGGCACCTTGATTGGGATGTGAAGGCAATGACAATCTTTCATCTCTATTGCCAACATCGGATACGGTACAGAGAAGTGTCTTAGAAAATTAGATGAAAGGAGAGTAGAACCATAATTTGTACATCTGCCAACTGCTTCTCTTTGATGCTTCATACCATCCCTGACCACAGTGCATAGTCAGTGCTCCCTAGAAAAGGCAGCTTGCATTGGGTAGCAGGACTTTCCTAGAAGTCTCACTGACTCAGCTTAGACGTGGAGCTCCATGCCGTACCTTGAACATGATGGACTTACACAGATCTTGCCCTGGTGGCATTTCTGTTCCTTCCCAATACACATTTACTGAGAAAGCACTTAGGGAGTGAGGTCAAAATCTGGGTGTGATAGACAGCACACAGGATCAATGAGCTTAGTCTCAATGGATCAGGACTCATGGGGGGGGGTAGAGTGGGGGTGCAGTTTGGACTGTGAAGAGCAATGTTTGTACAAAGCACAAAGTCTGTCTATATAAAGATTTGTATGTTTGTATTCAAGGGGAAAGGACAAAAAATAGACACTATTACCATTATGCTCTCTAGTTTTACAAAATTTATTTTTAGTTTTCGAGAAAACAGGGCTTCATGCAAGATAAAGATTATATGTATGGTGTTAGATTACTCCTTCCTAGATAAGAATGGAAATAATACGTGGTGATAACCCTGATAAGGGTTATATAAATGTGTAAGATACACACACAGAGCTACTGGGGGCAATGAAGAAGAAATAAGAGTGTTGTGACAGGTTGAGAATTGACTCATAAAAATGAGGGATTTAAGCTCTGTCTTAAAGGACAGGATCTTCAGAGATAAAGCTTGAGTATGACACGTGACTGGGGCAGTGGGGACTGAGGTGGGTCTATGAACAAGAGGATCAGATGAAACAGGACAGAAGCAACAGAGAACTTGAGATACTAAAGACACAGAAATGATAGCTGATGGGCCTTCCCTAACCCCAAAGCCTCAGATGGCTTTCCAAATCAATTCTATCAAATTTTGAAAAAGAGTACTTTTAGAAAATAGAAAAAGAGCAATAGTTTCCTAGCTCATTTTATCAAGCTAGTAAAATATTGGTTCCAGAAGCAGATAAAACCACATAAGCAAAACAGTATAGGTCCAGTTCATATATGATCATGGATGCAATACTACAAAGCAAAACATGAGCTAACTAAAACCAAGTATATTATAAAAATAATGCATTATGATCATAGAGGGTTTATTTCATGAATTAAAGTAGAGTTTAACATCAGAAAAATTAACATGATTTATTTCGTTAATGCCTACAGGAGAAAAATCACATGATTATCTTAAATGATATAAAAATTTATAAAGTTGCATAAGCTCTCAAAAATTTAAAAGTAGAAAGAACTTTCCTTAACTTCGTAAAGATTATACATCACAAAAACTAAATAGAAAAACCATCAGGGTTCAGTGTAAAAACATTAGGAATAAGACAAGGACATCAACTCTTACAGTTGCCATTTCTACAGGACTCCTAGCCCTGGCCAAAGGTATAAGGAAAGAAAAAGAAATCAATGAATGTTCAAGAATTGCAAGGAAAGAGATAAAACTATCATTGTTTATAGCTGATATGCTTGGGAAAAAAAGCAGAATCAACAGATAGACTCTCAGAATGATGAGAGATTACTGAGATTGCTGGAATCATGATTAACCTCTCAACACAGTAGTTTTTTTTTCCTAAGTCAGCAATACATTAGAAAATATAATTAAATAAAAATAACATTAATAATATAAACTAAGTCTGTAAAATATATAGTTTAACCAGAAACATGTAGTACCCTCTACAAGAATTTTAAAACCTTAGTAAAGCACACAGGAGGTGATTTGAACAAAAATCAGAACTATTAAAAAATATTGTCTCCAAAGTAGAGAGTCAGTGCCTCCCCAACTGAATTCTACTTGTTTTATCTTTTCTTTCTTTCTTTTTTTTAGGAATTCAATTTACTTACTCCAAAATGGAGTTGGCTTTCAATAAATGAGACCTTTAAAAAGCATTAATTTTCATGCTTCATGTAAAGGAATGCATTTTTATGATTAACTAAGTAGACCTTAAAAAAGAAAGAAGGACAATAGGGAGACTTACCTTAGCAGTTCATTATGATATAAAACAAAAATGAAATCAACAATAAAGTAGTGTGGTATTGACATAAGAGGAAACAGAACAATGGAATACAACAGAGGGCTCAGAGAAATGCCTCTGAATATATAGCAATTTAATACCAGATCACAGTGGCATCCTCTTTGTGTTCTAATAGAGAGGATATTGCTAGGTAGATGATACTGGGAAAACTGGCCCACTCAATGTCCAAAAACATAGAACATACATACTTAGCACTACACACAAAGGTGGACTCTGAATGGACTAAAGTCCTGAATTTCAAAGGTGAGACTAAAGTTAATAAAAGCTGTGGAAGACTACCTTTGTGATCTTCTTACGGATTTTTAAAACAGAACTTCGAAAGGCCAAACCATGGTGACACTGATCACATCAAAATGGAAGATTTCTGCTGTTTCATGAAATACACAATGAACAAAGTTAGTAGACAAATGTCAGAACTGAGCAGATATTAGTGAAGTGAAAGTCACTCAGTCGTGTCTGACTTTTTGTGACCCCATGGACTATAGAGTACATGGAATTCTCCAAGCTGGAATACTGGAGTGGGTAGCCTTTCCCTTCTCCAGGGGATCTTCCCAACCTAGGGATTGAACCCAGGTCTCCCACATTGCTGGCAGATTCTTTACCAGCTGAGCCACAAAGGAAGCCCAATTAGCAGTATCTAAAACCATGATCTAGAATATGTAAGGTCATACTGCAAATCACCTAGAAAAAGAAAAATGCAATGGAAGGATGAGCACAGATATTTAGCAGGCTATCTGCAGAAGAAGGGATCCTGAAAACAAGCATACGAAATGAAATTTTAAATAATAAGGAGACAGCACTTTCTACCTATTGGGTTAGCAAAATGGTAATGGGCTAGGTGGGGTCTAGAATATAGGGACCCTCATTCACTCCTTATGGAATGTACTTGCATCCAGTCAGATCAAGCACACACACACTCTATCCCCAGCAATTTCACTCATGGTATATGTCTGATAAGGGCTGAATTGTGTCTTTTGAAAATTTTTATGCTGAAGTTCTATTCTCAGTATTTCAGAATGTGATGTATTTAGAGACAGGGCTTTCAAAGAGTTGATTAAGTTAATATGAGGTCGTTATGGAGGGTCTTAAAAAACCTAGACAGGGTATTAAAAAGCAAAGACATCACTTTGCTGACAAAGGTCCATATAGTCAAAGCTATTGTTTTTCCAGTAGTCATATACAGATGTTGAGAGTTGGACCATCAGTTCAGTTCAGTCGCTCAGTCGTGTTCAACTCTTTGAGACCCCATGAATTGCAGCACGCCAGGCCTCCCTGTCCATCACCAACTCCCGGAGTTCACTCAGACTCATACCCATCGAGTCAGTGATGCTATCCAGCCATCTCATCCTCTTTCGTCCCCTTCTCTCCAGCGCCCAATCCCTCCCAGCATCAGAGTCTCTTCCAATGAGTCAACTCTTCGCATGAGGTGGCCAAAGTACTGGAGCCTTAGCTTTAGCATCATTCCTTCCAAAGAAATCCCAGGGCTGATCTCTTTCAGAATGGACTGGTTGGATCTCCTTGCAGTCCAAGGGACTCTCAAGAGTCTTCTCCAACACCACAGTTCAAAAGTTCTTCGGCGCTCAGCCTTCTTCACAGTCCAACTCTCGCATCCATACATGACCACTGGAAAAACCATAGCCTTGACTAGACGGACCTTAGTCGACAAAGTAATGTCTCTGCTTTTGAATATGCTATCTAGGTTGGTCATAACTTTTCTTCCAAGGGGTAAGCGTCTTTTGATTTCATGACTGCAGTCACCATCTGCAGTGATTTTGGCGCCCAGAAAAATAAAGTCTGACACTGTTTCCACTGTTTCCCCGTCTATTTCCCATGAAGTGATGGGACCGGATGCCATGATATTTGTTTTCTGAATGTTGAGCCTTAAGCCAACTTTTTCANCTCAGCCTTCTTCACAGTCCAACTCTCACATCCATACATGACCACTGGAAAAACCATAGCCTTGACTAGACGGACCTTAGTTGGCAAAGTAATGTCTCTGCTTTTGAATATGCTATCTAGGTTGGTCATAACTTTTCTTCCAAGGAGTAAGTGTCTTTTAATGTCATGGCTGCAGTCACCATTTGCAGTGATTTTGGAGCCCCCAAAAAATAAAGTGTGACACTGTTTTCACTGTTTCCCCATCTATTTCCCATGAAGTGATGGGACCAGATGCCATGATCTTCGTTTTCTGAGTGATGAGCTTTAAGCCAACTTTTTCACTCTCCTCTTTCACTTTCATCAAGAGGCTCTTTAGTTCCTCTTCACTTTCTGCCATAAGGGTGGTGTCATCTGCATATCTGAGGTGATTGATATTTCTCCCGGCAATCTTGATTCCAGCTTGTGTTTCTTCCAGTCCAGCATTTCTCATGATGTACTCTGCATATAAGTTAAATAAGCAGGGTGACAATATACAGCCTTGACATACTCCTTTTCCTATTTGAAACCAGTCTGTTGTTCCATACTTAAGCTGTTATATTTATTCTTTCTTTGGTGAAGTTTCTGTTCAGATATGTGATCATTTTTTAACCAGGTAATTTGTATTCTTACTTTTGAGTTTTAAGAATTTTTTTGCATTTTCGGTAACAGTCTTTTAACAAATGTGCTATTTGCAAATATTTTCACCCAATCTATGGTGTCCTCGTTCTGTTAAGCTTACATTTGTTAAAAGTATAACTTTTCTATACAGTCTCAAATACAACATTTATTCTTCTGAAAATATTAAGTATAAAATTTTTTGTTGTGAATATATCCTAATAAGAAAATATGGAAAGAAATGCATGTTTCAGAACTCATTGTACTTTTAAAATCTTGATTTAGAGATAATTTCACTTATGAGAAATTTCAAAAAGGAGAATAATGAAAAAAGACTTATAATCTGTCACTGATTGATTCCCCATCTATTTTCCATGAAGTGATGGACCCAGGTGTCATGATCTTAGTTTTTTGAATGTTGAGTTATAAGCCAAAATTTTTACTTTCCTCTTTCACTTTTATCACTTTCATCAAGAGGCTCTTTAGTTCTTCTATTATTTTACATAACCATAGTATAATTGCCAAACCCAGTACACTTACCATTGGTGTGTCATTTTTGTGTAATTACTCTCCATGTTCTAATTTGGCAGGTTTACACAATAATGTCCCTCACAGTAGTATTCTTTTTTCCTTCAGTATAAAATACAGTCTAGGGCCAGGAACTGCATCTGAGAAAAAAAAAATAGCATCTTAGAACATACCTATATTATGCTTCATTTTGTTTTTATTTTAATTAGAGTTTTCTTATTGAATAAGTTTAGATTCAGATGCAGCTACTAGAATAATATGGGTCCATTTACCCAGTTCAGTTTCTCCAGTGCTAACATAGTCCAAGATGGGACAAGACAGAATTTGTGACAGCTCAAAGGAATATGTTAGTAGATCTTTTATCCTTAAATTTCACAAACCTCAAGGAGTTTCTCTAAAGGTAGAAGAGTCTTTTCATACAAAGCTGGATTAGTCAGATTTATCCAAGTGTTTCTATCCTCCTCATTATTGAAGAACAAACAAACACACAAAACAAGAACATTGGGTTAAAATAATATGATTGAGAATTTTCTTACTTTCATTGGTATAAAATATAGATTAATAATAACTTTTACACTTAAAAAAGCAAAGCAAGTCCATCTGTCTTTAGAATAGATAGAAGACTCAGATAGAGCTCATATTTGAAGTTAATACTGATGATTTTTCTCCTTGATATACTGAAGCATGGCTTTGATCATGAAAGCTCATATAGTTGCATTTGAAAATCAAGTATGATCTAACAACATAATTATGCATGCACTTGTTCATTTCCAAGGCAAACCATTCAAGGTCAAGGCTATGGTTTTTCTGGTAGTCATGTATGGATGTGAGAGTTGGACTGTGAAGACAGCTGAGCACCAAAGAATTGATGCTTTTGAACNTTTGAATATGCTGTCTAGGTTGGTCATAATTTTTCTTCCAAGGAGCAAGCATCTTTTAATTTCATGGCTACAATGACCACCTGCAGTGATTTTGGAGCCCTCCAAAAAAGTCTGTCACTGTTTCCACTATTTCCCTATTTCCTATGAAGTGATTGGACCAGATGCCATGACCCTCGTTTATTGAATGTTGAGCTTTAAGCCAACTTTTTCACTTTCCTCTTTCACTTTCATCAAGAGGTTTTTTTAGATCCTCTTCANTAATTTCATGGCTACAATGACCACCTGCAGTGATTTTGGAGCCCTCCAAAAAAGTCTGTCACTGTTTCCACTATTTCCCTATTTCCTATGAAGTGATTGGACCAGATGCCATGACCCTCGTTTATTGAATGTTGAGCTTTAAGCCAACTTTTTCACTTTCCTCTTTCACTTTCATCAAGAGGTTTTTTTAGATCCTCTTCACTTTCTGCCATAAGGGTGGTGTCATCTGCATATCTGAGGTTATTTATATTTCTCCTGGCAATCTTGATTCTAGCTTGTGCTTCTTCCAGCCCAGCGTTGTTCATGATGTACCACAGAAGTTAAATAAGCACGGTGACAATATAAAGCCTTAATGTACTCCTTTTCCTATTTGGAACCCGTTTGTTTTTCTATGTCCAGTTCTAACTGTTATTCCTGATCTGCATATAGGTTTCTCAAGAGGCAGGTCAGGTGGTCTGTTATTCCCATCATTTTCAGAATTGTCCACAGTTTCTTGTGATCCAGTCAAAGGCTTTGTCGTAGTCAATAAAGCACAAACAGATGTTTTTCTGAAACTCTCTTGCTTTTTCGATGATCCATTGGATGTTGGCAGTTTGATCTCTGGTTCCTCTGCCTTTTTTAAAACCAGCTTGAACATCTGGAAGTTCATGGTTCACATATTGCTGAAGCCTGGCTTGGAGAATTTTGAGCATTACTTTACTAGCATGTGAAATGAGTGCAATTGTGTGGTAGTTTGAGCATTCTTTGGCATTGTCTTTCTTTGGAATTGGAATGAAAACTGACTTTTCTAGTCCTGTGGCCACTGCCTAGTTTCTCGAATTTGCTAGCATATTGAGTGCAGCACTTTCGAAGCATCATCTTTCAGTATTTGAAATAGCTCCATCAGAATTCTATCACCTCCACTAGCTTTGTTCATATTGATGCTTTCTAAGGCCCACTTACCTCACATTGCAGGATGTCTGGCTCTAGGTGTGTGATCACACCATCGTGATTATCTTGGTCTTGAAGATCTTTTTTGTACAGTTCTTCTGTGTATTCTTGCCACCTTTTCTTAATATCTTTTGCTCCTGTTAGGTCCATACAATTTCTGTCATTTATCAAGCCCATCTTTCCGTGAAATGTTCCCTTGGTATCTCTAATTTTCTTGAAGAGATCTCTAGTCTTACCCCTTTTGTTGTTTTCTTCTATTTCTTTACCTTGATCACTGAGGAAGGCTTTCTTTTCTCTTTTTGCTATTCTTTGGAACTCTGCATTCAGATGCTTATATCTTTCCCNATCTTTTTTGTACAGTTCCTCTGTGTATTCTTGCCACCTCTTCTTAATATCTTCTGCTTCTTTTAGGTCCATATCATATCTGTCCTTTATCAAGCACATCTTTGCATGAAATGTTCCCTTGGTATCTCTAATTTTCTTGAGGAGATCTCTAGTCTTTCCCATTCTGTTGTTTTCCTCTATTTCTTTCCATTGTTCGCTGAAGAAGGCTTTCTCATCTCTTGCTATTCTTTGGAACTCTGCATTCAGATGCTTATATCTTTCCTTTTCTCCTTTGCTTTTTGCTTCTCTTCTTTTCACAGCTATTTGTAAGGCCTCCCCAGACAGCCATTTTGCCTTTTTGCATTTCTTTTCCATGGAGATGGTCTTGATCCCTGTCTCTTGTACAATGTCACGAACCTCATTCCATAGTTGGGCCATAAAGAAGGTTAAATGCCAAATAATTGATATTTTTGAATTGTGGTGCTGGAGAAGATTCTTGAGAGTTCCTCGGATAGCAAGGAGATCAAACCATTCAATCTTGGGGGAAATCAACTCTGAATACTCATTGGAAGTACTGATGCTGAAGTTGAAGCCCCAATACTTTGGGTACCCAATGCAAAGAGTGACTCATTGGAAAAGACCCTGAGGCTGGCAGAGACTGAAGGCAGGAGGAGAAGGGGGTGTAGAGGAGAAGGCAGAGGATGAGATGGTTACATAGCATCACTGACTCAATGGACATGAGTTTGAGCAAATTCCAGGAGATAGTGAAGGACAGGGAAGCCTGGTGTGCTACAGTCCTTGGGGTCACAGAAAGTCAGACATGGCTTAGCAGCTGAACAACAACAAATCCAACATGACTGTCCTTATAAGAAGAGGAAGTCTGGACACACGGAGACACACCTGAGGTGCACTTGCATGAGAAAAGACTTTGTGCGTCTTTTCTCACAGGGAGAAGGTGGGGAGAAAGTAGACATCTCGAAACCATGGGGAAGGGTCTCAGAAGAAACCAGACCCTCTGATACCTTGATCCTGGACTCCTGGCTTCCAGAACAGTGAGACAATGCATTTCTGTTGTTTAAGCCAACTAGTCAGTAACATTTAGTGTGACAACCCTAGTAAACTAATAAAATGTCCTAGAGAAAGTCTCACATCCCCATTCCCCCCATGAATAAGGCTGTTCACCGAGCATTATTGGAGGTCACCTGAGTGTCTATTCTGCTGAGTAAACAGGTAAAACGTGGTGAACACCAGCTCATTGTAAAGGATGGGCAGTGTTAGGAGTTAGGGGCTAAATGTGCCCAACAAAATGGATGGTTCATAAAAACAGTGTTCAGAGTAAAAAGGTAAGACACAGTAAGTTATGTAACACCATGATGTTTGCGCAAATTAATAACATTCAAAACAATACACACCATGTAAGAACTCATAAAATCAACAAGATGCACAGAAAACATACTGGAATGGATATTTAGGGAGGAATAGTCACAAAAGGAATTAAATACATAAATAAGAAAGGGCTTGAAGTCCTAAGATTTTTTGCCCAAGAAAACATAACTCTCAAGAACAAAAGCACCCTCTAACACGCAAAAATCAAACAAACAAAAAGAAAAGGGCCTTGTAATGGACCATGGATTGAGGTGTCTGACTAATTCCACCTTCTGTGTGTGAGGTTAAAAAATGATAGATCAGGTTTGAGCCTAAATTATACTCATTCCAGGGTTCTAACTTATTGGCAGGGAAAACAGGAAGGGACCAATAGGGTTCTGTTTACATGAACCACCAAGGGGCCCTTTGGAAAATAATGAACTCTAAGGAGACAGAGCATACAGACCGCTTCAGCTTCATTTCAGGGCACGGAGTCACTGTGAGTATGTGGGTGAGCGAGAGAGAGGGTGGCTTCGGGGTAGTTATTTCAAATGTGGACTAGTGTTGGTCACGCCAATTATCCTCTAACTCCAGGCCCTGAATATGTATGTGTTAGAAACAGTGTCAGACTTTATTTTGGGGGGCTCCAAAATCACTGCAGATGGTGACTGCAGCCATGAAATCAAAAGACGCTTACTCCTTGGAAGAAAAGTTATGACCAACCTAGATAGCACATTCAAAACCAGAGACATTACTTTGCCGACTAAGGTCCGTCTAGTCAAGGCTATGGTTTTTCCCGTGGTCATGTATGGATGTGAGAGTTGGACTGTGAAGAAGGCTGAGTGCCGAAGAAATGATGCTTTTGAACTGTGGTGTTGGAGAAGACTCTTGAGAGTCCCTTGGACTGCAAGGAGATCCAACCAGTCCATTCTGAAGGAGATCAGCTTTGGGATTTCTTTGGAGGGAATGATGCTAAAGCTGAAACTCCAGTACCTCGGCCACCTCATGAGAAGAGCTGACTCACTTGAACACCCAATGGACATATAAGCAAAGTGAACAGAAAAGAAAGGAAATCATTGAACATTAAAATACTTTCACATNTGATGCTGAAGCTGAGGCTCCAGTACTTTGGCCACCTCATGCGAAGAGTTGACTCATTGGAAAAGACTCTGATGCTGGGAAGGATTGGGGACAGGAGGAGAAGGGGACAACAGGGGATGAGATGGCTGGATGGCATCACTGACTTGATGGACGCGAGTCTGAGTGAACTCCGGGAGATGGTGATGAACAGGGAGGCCTGGTGTGCTGCAATTCATGGGGTCTCAAAGAGTCAGATACGACTGAGCGACTGAACTGAACTGAACTGAACCCTAAGGCAGGGAGTCTGCAGTAGGGACAGAAGGAAAATCAGGAGGCTTTTGTGAAACTGAACATGTCCAGGAAGGCGAGGTAGCCCTGCTCTGTGGCTGGACTTTCAGCCTAAGTGCAGCCTGAGCTGGAAGGAAGCAGTGCTGTGGATACTCAGGGTAGCTGGCAGGACCACTTCCTGAGCACAAATGAGGCACAATGAGGGGCGGGACCCAGTACAGACTTAGGAGGAATTTGAGAGTATAGGTGGGGACAGGGATTGGTGCATTTCCTTAAGAACTATAGGGAATGACACAGAACAGTACCAGTTTGTGATTATTCTGGGGACTGAATATCTATCCTCAGACCTGATGTAATCTGGGACATCTGGTTTATGTCAGACTGGTAGGCAGAATCATGCTCCCCACAAAGATGCCCACGTCCAAATCCCAGGAGCCTGTGAACATCATGTTACATGGCTGTGCTGTGTGTGCTTAGTCGCGCAGTCATGTCGACTCTCTGTGACCCCATGGACTGTAGCCCGCCAGGCTCCTCTGTCCATGGGATTCTCCAGGCAAGAACACTGGAGCGGGTTGCCATGCCCTCCTCCAGGGGAGCTTCCCAACCCAGGGATCGAAGCCAGGTCTCCCACAATCCAGGCAGGTTCTTTACCGTCTGAGCCACCAGGAAAGCCCTGTTATATGACAAAGGGGACTAAGGTTGCTAGTCAGCTGGTTTTAAGATAGGGAGATTAAGGACTTCCTGGTGGTCCAGTGGCTAAGACTCCACGCTGTCAATGCAGGAGCCTGGGTTCGATCCCTGGCCAGGGAACAAGATCCCACATGTTGCAATTAAAGATCCTGTGTATTGCAGCAAAGACTGAAGAGCTCATGTGCAGCAGCTAAGACCCAGTGCAGCCAAATAACTATTAAAAAAAAAAAAAGAGGGATTATACTGAATCATCAAGTGGATCCAATGTGGCCGCAAGAGTCCTTCCGAGTTGAAGAGGGAGAGGCAGAAGGGACCCAGAGAGATGATGACGTGAGGACTCAGCCTAAAGTTGCTGGCGTTGAAAATAGAGGAAGAGGCCATGAGCCGAGGAACGTGGCAGCTGCCTGAAGCCCGGAAAGGCAAGGAAATGAATCTTCCCCTGGAGCCTCTAGAAATCACATAGCCCTGCTCACACCTTAGATCTCTGATCCCCAGAATTGTGAGTTAAGAGGGAAATGTGTATCGTTTAAGCTACCAATTTGTTACAGCAGCAATAGGAAACCAAGGCACAGGGGAAAAGTTAGATTTGTCATGGAAAGACTTTCCAGAAGTTTGAAGACTTCCCTGGAGATGTGAAGTCAGAAGGAGACAATGGGGTGAGAATAGGGGCAGTGATCATTAGGTGCCCTGAGGTCTAGAGGAAGAGCAGGAGGAGGGACGGAGCGCACAGAGTACATGATTGATCCAAACCCACTTCTCCATTCCTACTCAAACATCAGTGAAGCTCTTGGATGTTAGAAGCTCTCACCTGGGAACTAGGGGCCAAGAGGGGTGGGCAAGGCCGGCACGATGTCTGTCCTCACTGAGTGGGCTGCCTAGTACACTTGGGGCTTGGACCCAGGTACACTGCTCAAGCCCAGAACTCTTTCTGATGTATGATTTCGCTTCGTAAAAAAAAGCCCCACTCACTGCTGTTGTTTGGACGGCATCCTTCCAGAGTGTGAGGCCAGGTCCCCAAGGCTGATCCCACCCTGCCCATACTTCACTGCATCTGATTATCTGATTATGGTGCATGGGACGAAGAACTCCTGCCTTGGATGAGACCTAGGTTCCCACTCAACGCCTTCAGGTCACATGAGGCCAGTCAATTTCCCAGTCTGAGCCTCAGTTTCCTCTTCTGTAAACTGGAGGCAGTAACTCCCTGCTTTGAGCAGCTGGGATGATCACTGATAATGAATATACAGTGTTGGACACAGAGTCAGCCTGCAATGAATGAGACCTTTAAAAAGTGTTAAAGTTAATTTTCATGCTTCATGTATTAGGCTGAAAATAAAATCCCTAAAAAATAAAATCAACAAGCCACAGACTGTGAAAATCAAATATAAATGGCGTTATTTCACTTCCTTAACAAAAGGACGGGAATATTGCATTTGGGATAAGAAATGATTCTGCTGCCTTGTTATGGCATTTTAAATGAAACCTTTCAGGAATACCTGCAAAGTACTGATGCTGAAGGGAAAATATTTCGATTTTATAGGGAAGAGCTGAAGTCATTACTTTTATGAAGCTTTATAAATGTCATTCAAACACACCATCTTATTTTCATTTGCTATTGAAGCCTTTACTTATGCAAATCATGACAAATGTTAAGGAAAGCTGAGTTTCCCCTGGAATGCTAATATAATCACAAAGAAGGAGGAAGAATTACTTCTGAAGGAAAAATCTATATTGCAGCTCTGTGAGTCAGATAAAAATGAAGCTTCCAGAAAAGCTCATTAATTAGTGCTCTGCTTATTTAGAAGTTGTGTTAAAAAGAAAAGAAACTGGAATGAGTTTTCTTCCTTTATAGGGAGTGCAAATGCTTGACATAAACAGATATTGCTTCTCGATTGTAAAATAGCACATAACAACTTTTAGGCCTTTTACAGTAGTTTGCAGTTATTAATTTTATATATCAGTTTCTTTTCTTGCTTTTTTATGTAGACATTTGTTCATATATTTATTTGTTTGGTCACATTTTCACTCGTGTATTCATTCAATAACCATTAAGAACCTGCTCTATGCACAGTGCTTTGGTAAGCACTGTGGGAGAAAGAATGATGAATTAAATGTGAATTTTGTTTTCAAGCAGTTCAGACTGTAAGAGGGATGACAAAATATCTGCCTAAGGAAGGCTGGCACTCTTTGGTCTCTCCACCCACATCTTTGTCCCTTGCATCTAAAAGTGACTTAAGATACATGTAAAAAAAAACAAAAACAAAAACTAATAACAGCACTGAGTGCCCTTCATGGGCAAGACATTTCAGAGGAATTTCTAAAAAATGAGAAGGCAGATGGAATTAGATTGAAGGAAAAATCCATAGTCAAAAGGACATGCTGTCAAATGTGGCAGCAGCAGTGGGTGTTCTTTGCTCTGGAGAGAAGGGTACCAGCAAGAACTGGGCTGTGGGGCAATTGACCGACAGGGTACCTGGCTGGGGTCTAACAAGGGGAGCAACCAGGCAACTTTCTCATCACTCACTCTGCCTTCCCGTGTGAGTATCTGACCTCCGTGGAGGGGCAGGGGATGCACAGGGGTGCTGTGCTCCAGAAACAGCGCATGGGGTGGAGTAGAGGCCCCCACCTCCAGGAGACTTGCTTCTAGTGTAATAAGAAACAGCACAATCCTGCCCCACCCTATCTCCCATTTCCTTTAATCACTAGAAGTAGCAACCAGTCAGATTCTCTTCTGCAAACATTTGACCAGAGTCCAAGGGCATGGAGCTAGTCAGACTATGTTGGTCACACACAGATTGCACCACAAACCTCCAAAGCCACATGCAAGTTGAATTTAGGGGAGGAGAAATGATGGGCTAGCTAACAGTGGTGCAGATTTGGACAGAAGCAGCAATGGAAGAAGGGTGTGTGTGGAGGGAGTAGAACGAGAGATATTGATGGAGAGACTGAGAAAAACTGATGACTTGCCAGTTTTCTTGTGTATCAGGTGTGTGTCTACCTGGAAGTGGTCATGAGAGTCCTCTCTCTGTACTATAAATTTCTTTTTTCAAAAGTCAAAAGGCATGGATTTATTCTCTTTAGTTCTAAAGAATCTCTGATTAAGATATACTTTACTCTGATTCCTAAGGGCACCACTCATGGTTGTACAGTAAGATAGTTCTGGGCAGTCTTGGCACTTTTCTTCCCTTTCTCTTTTGAATGTCAATAAAATTATGCCCCTGAATGTATTTCCCCTGGAGATACAAGGAAGAACCAGCCTTGCGTCACAAAAAAAGATAGGAATAATCTTATCCCTTCCTTTTTGGGAGTCCTTCCTAACTTGCTCACTGGCAACTCTTTGACTTTCAGATACACAACAAATACATTTTTTAGTATAAGTATTTCCTAAATATGGCATGGGATACACTAACACTAAAAAAATTGTTCATTGCAAGTATCCTGTATTGATATTGGTTAAATCTGATACACTATCTTTGCTTGAGTCATCACTGGGGAGAATGTATCACTTTTTTTGTCCTTCTTACACCAAGATTATTTGTTTTCTAGACCTTGAGCTCCTTGAAGGCAAGAATTATGTCTTATTTTCCTTGGAACCTCTACATCCTAACCTGATACCTGGCACGAATGTTTTCTGAATAGACTGAAGTGACGATTCTCAGGCCTCATTGGCAAAGTTGGTTGTGGCCAGGGGCCCTCTCTGTGTCCTTGAGTAGCAAGTTTTCTGGGAGTAGAGGGGCCTGTCACAGGGTGAGTTCCATGATCTCACGATCATCCTGACAGCTGCATCCAAAGTGGATCAAGAACATCTGTCTGAGAAACAACGTGTACAGTACCTTGCAAATGTCACTCCACTGCCCAGGACCATTATCATTGACGGCTCGCACTTTAAACAGATACTCAGTGTTGGGGGTCAGGTTGTGTAGCTCCAGATTCTGCTGCATTATGTCCCGAATTTGTCCACAGAGCTCTGTCCGCACATTGTTAGGAGGGGAAGTAATGAGTTCGTAGAATTCCATCTCGAAAGAGTCCACATCTTCTGTAGGGCATGTCCAGTAAACCTAGGAAGAAGTGGATGTGTTAGTGGGGTATTAGCACACACCATGCCGTTTTCTTTTCCTTGAAGATCTGTGTTGTTGACCCCATGGGGTAAGTTTAAACTGACTCAGCCCCTCTAGCTGCTGAAGACCTTGTGCAACCGTCTTGAAAGGCTGGGTGATGAGTCCTGACATGATGTTTACCATGCATTTTAAGAACAGATGGATGCTCCTCTGGCTTCTGTTCCTGTCTGTCAATGTGGAGGTGATCTTGCCCTCTGAACACTAACCAAAGTGTCTACCATTTACTGAACACCTATTACACATCAGATTCTGTGTCAGACATGGCCTGACTCATGTGGTCCTCACAACTCCCTCGGAGGGAGATTTTATTATCCCATTTTACAGTGAGGGGCTTCCCAGGTGGTACCATGGTAAAAAAGCCTGCCTGCCAATGCAGGAGACACAAGAGATGTGTGTTCAATCCCTGAGTCAGGAAGAACCCCTGGAGTAGGAAATGGCAACCCACTCCAGTATTCTTGCCTGGAAAATTCCATGGACAGAGGAGCCTGGAAGGCTGTAGCCCATGGGGTTGCAAAGTCGGACACAACTGAGTGACTGACCACGTATGCAGGCATTTTACAGTGGAGCTCAGAAAGTTTACATTTAGCAATTTCAACTAGAAGTTGAAAAGTGTATATATTTCAACCCTTCATTTATATACAAAAGAGTTGCAAAGAGGTGAAATGACTCATCTAAATAATGGAGAATATATTTTCACACTCAAAGCATAAAATGTCTACTCTTGGGAAGAGAAGTATTAACAAATGTTAATTAGTAGATTGTGCCTGATGTATAAATATTTTATAATAACTGTGTTTTTAAATAGACATTGCAAACTTTATTTAAATTTTCATAAAATTGAGTGTTACTGTGTGTACAGGGAGCTCAGCCCAGTTGCTCTGTGATGAGCTAGGGGGGCACGATGGAGGTTGGGGTGAGAGGGAGGTTTAAGACGGAGGAGATGTATGTATACTTATGGCTGATTCACGCTGCTATATGGCNAGTCAATGAGATCCTCTTGTCTACACTGGTGGATATACACACAGAAATTCTTGGGCTCTTTGCTGATATCTGTAAAATATCATTGTACCGGGTTCCATCATGAGAACTTGAGTCAGTTTCCCTTATAGAAACTGCAACTATGGTATATGTAGTATTTACATACACCATGAGCAGGCATGCAGAGGACTAGCAAGCTGTGGACTAGAATATTATTGGCTATTTCTGGGCATTTGCTACCAGTTCATTTACTTTACTGCTTGCAGCTTTGGGGGAAATTGAAAATCAAAGTAACTCTCAACATCACTTAATTCTTTTCCCCTTCAAATTGGGAAAATACTGCAAGAAATTCATCCTTAAGGACAAAACATATTAGACAGGCTCACAGAACTTCAGAATACTACAGGATGAAGTTCCTTCATTCTCCAAAGAGCAATATGAGGCCCAAGGTCATGAAAATTATAAGCCAGATTATAGAATCTTAATGCATTTACTATGTGTGAGATCTGTTTTTACATGTTTTAGATAGAGTAATTCATTTAATCCTCACAAGGAGTTATTACTATTGTAACAGGGAAGAACAAATCTGACTCCATATTAGATCTGTTCCTTTCGTTTTGTGTTTTGTTAACCTGTGCTTAGTCCTGATGACTCTGCAAATTTTGTTAAAGAATATTGCCTGTAGCCTGAAATATAAATGATAGCCTATTCTCAAGACTGGGATCTTCAAGAGTCCATTCATATAGAGATTAAAAGTTGCAGAACAGAGAATAACATTTGTTTTGTTGCAGATTTGCAAGAACGTGGTGACCTGATCTAGGTGGACTGTTGCAAGAACAAAGGATATAGACACCAAGAAGTTTGCAGCATCCAACCTTGCCCCTCCCTTACTCTGCCTTTAGAAAAGTGCTTTGCTGAAACCCTTTGGAGAACTTGGGAGTTGGGTGGGGCAGGAGCCACCTGTCTCCTTGCATGACCCTGCAATAAACCTTTCTCTGTTCCAAACGCCAACATTTCGTTGGTTTGTTTGGCCTCACTGTGCGCTGGGCACATGAGCTTGCATTGGGTAACACTATTATTCCCATTTTCCAGCTGAGAAAACCAAGGCACAGGGAGTTAAATGGCTGGCAGTAGTTGCCAGATGTGAATACCAGGCCACTGATTTGCCGACTGGCTCAGTGTCTCCCAGGGCTTGGACCCCTCCACCAGGTGGCGCTAAGACTCTGTTGAACAGATCCTCCCAAATCACCTTCCCCATCAGTTCCTGAACTAGGAGTAGTGGAGGGAGAAAACGGGATCAGGACCTGCTTTGAACTTGGCGATGGCGCTGAAGAGCGCGGCAGCCCTCTCCGAGCAGGCGTCGATGAGGCTGATGGTGTCGTGGCCGTTGTGGAGGGCGGTCTTACAGAAGCCGCAGAGCAGCTCGTTGTCGTGGCGGCAGTACTCTATGATGCGGCTGGACGGGTGGTGGATGCAGATCTTCTCGTCCTGGTCCTCCGTGCTGGTATCCGCGAACACGTGGTCCTGCATGGTCACGTCCGAGTGGAAAGTCTTGAGGCACTCGTTGCACAGGTTGAGGCGGCAGGTGAGGCAACGCTTGTAGGCCACGCGCTGGCTGCGGCAGACCTGGCAGACAATGGGCCCGCTGGAGCGGTCGAAGCGCCACTTAAGGTAGCCATGCTGCTGCATGTAGCGCTTGGTGAGGCGGCCGCGCAGGTAGTTCTCGGGTAGCTGCATCTTGTGGCTGTAGGGCATGCAGTGCGAGCGGTTGCACACTGGGCAGATGAGGATGAAGAAGTTCTCGGTGACCTCAGCGTGCTTCTGCAGCCGCCGCAGGCACTTCTCACACAGGCTGTGGTGGCAGGGCAGCATGAAGGAGTGCAGGCGCAGGCGGCCGCAGATGGGGCACGACAGGTGGCGGACCAGGTTGCTGTTGGCCGTCGGCACCATCTTCACCTCCTCCAGCTGCGTGTCGCTGCTCCCGATGCGCAGCGCCGTCTTGGAGCTGCAAGGAGAAGCAAACGTGCGAACTCAGGAGGCGGCCTCCGTTTCTCCCTCTTGGAAGGAACAGGTGCAGCGCTGAGTCGCAGCGCGGTGTGATGGGGAGGAGCGTGGGTTGGCCGACAGACCTAGTTCTAAAGCCGCCTCCACCATCCTTTAGCTGGGCTCAGGCATTTAAGTTGATTAACCTCTGTCTGCCTGTCTCCTCGTTATAGAATCACTTGATGGGGCTTCCTGAGAAAATTAAAATGGAGCTGAAAACCTGGATGGCCTTTGAGCAGTCCCTGGAATGCTGTACCTGATATGCAACTGCTTGTTGTTATTTTTGAGCAAGAGAAAAAAGCCCAGAGGGGCAGGCACTTTCAGCTGGGTATTGGAATTCTGTTGGCCATAGATAATATCACAGAACACCCACAGCAGACAAGGCCATTCTGGGACTGTGGTGAAGCAAAGCAGAAACAAAGCACTTTCTCATGTTGGAACTCAGAGGCAAGAACATTGTCCAAATCACAAAAATCACCAAACATCCCCTGTCCTGATTAAAAGCAGTGACTGCTGCCTTTTTTTTTTTTTAACCAAGAACAGGTTCAACCCAGTTATTTCCATCTTCTATGCAAGATTTATTAAGACACCCAATAGGAGATTTACCCCTGTGTCCTCACCTACCATGGGCATAAATCCTGTAATAACTTAGTGATGCCTTCCTGCTGAGACAACTCACACTTGCTCATGGTGTATCTCTCTCTTGTTTCAGTGCGACAGTAAGTTCAGTCTCCTCCAGCTACAGGTGTGTTCTTCATGGGTTTTACCTAGAGGGCACTGGCATCATGACTATTGTTATGTGTGAGAGGGAACACAGAGATGGGCAAAGTGTTCTTCCCAGGACACCAGGCGATCAGTCTCCCAGCCCAGCCCAGAACTTGAGTGTTCTAATAATCAGACCAAAACTGTGGCTTAAGGGGGCACAAGCCCCCTTAAGGTCACACATGATGGAATGCACTGCTTTAGAGTTGCACCACTGAGATGTGTGATCACCTCTCTCATCCTCAGCTTCCTCCTCTATAAATCAAAGCTCACAATACTACTTCCTTCATGAGGATTTTAAAGTCTTCATGGGATAATCCATGGTAAGTGCTTAACTGCTTGGACACAGTAAGCATTCAATAAATGTACACTGTAATGACTTCATTCTGCTCCTAGCCAGCCCATGTCCACAGCAGAGAAAGACAATGGTCAAGTCTGTGAGGAGTGTATATTTCTACTGTATGTGTGTGTTGAATGTTTATCTAATATCTGAGGCTGATTTCATATATTGTAAGAACTGTGGATGAAGTAAGTGCATACTTATAAAATTCAAGTGCCTATTCTAAGAAATTACAATCAGGGCAGAAGCAGTTTGTGAAAATAAGTGAATTAGATGGAAGTATGATAAGATACTTAATTTGTGACTATTCTGATCTCTCTTATCCTCTGTATTAGTGATGTCTGGAGGTTGAGTTTGACATTGTGCCTGTTTTTGTTTTTTTGACTTTTGCCTTTTTGCAGTCCCTATATGCCTCTGGCTTCTTTCCCCTTCCCTTATCCAGGGACCTAGGTCTCAGAGCCCAGACAGTCAAGTGTGACGCCCAAACATGCTGGAATGGAGTGGCCTTTTGGTGACAGTGTCCCTATGGAGACTTGGGCACCTGGGAAGCTCTCTCTTGGAGATTTGAATGCTAGTATCCAAGCCTGCTAGCCTCAATTTTCAGTCTCATTCCTTCTCTGCTTTCTCAGCCTCTCTGCTTTCTCCTGCCCAGGTCCTGAAGGGGTCACCTGGAGAAGCAGGCTAGTTTTACATATGACAGCTGGATAGACTACTCTAGTTTGATAAGGTGGGACTCTGAGAATCAGGGTGTGATATAAAGAGAAATAGCAAGAGAATTCAGAAAGAGAGAGGGAGAGACAAGGGTGTTGGTAGAAGAGGGAAAGAGAACACAGTGAGGAGACAGGGGTTAATGGCCCAGGGAGCTTGCATGGAGGTGAAAATGAAAGTGGGAAAGGAGATGAGTAAGGCAAGGAGAGATGAATGAGCTCAGAGTGAGGAGGGATGAGGAAGATGCTGAGCAGGAAGCCATGATGAAGAACAAGGGAGGCCGGGATCAGACACCAGGAGGGAGGCCAGATGGAAGGAATATGTCTCAGTGTACCCAGCACAAGCCACCTGACACTTGTGGTAGCATCTCTGACCATCATCAGAAAGCCTCAGTCCTGGACTCGGGCATTCAGTGACCATCATTTCTGCCAAAACAGTTACCAAGCCAAGCAGCCTTGTCTTCTTGTTTAGATAACGGCCTCTGCTCCTCTGTACAATGACTGCCTGCTCCCAGATTTAGGCCTGTTCCTTTTGTGCTTGGGTTCCCATCATATCACCTGCAAGTCTCTTGTCTTCCCTTCTGTTCCCTCCAGGGGAACATTCTGCACTGTAGCATCACCTGGGGGTGGGGGTGGGGCTTTTCAAATCCTGATGTCCAGGTCCTACCCCAAGCCAATGAAATCAGAATGTTTGGGTTGGGGGCCAGGCATCAGTAGTTTGTAAAGATCCCCAGTTGACTCTCATACAAAACAAAGTTTGGGAGTTCCTGGTCTAAGCATCCCCCAAAAGACCAATGTCATCCCCCTCTTGTTGGAATGTCTCCAGGATGCTCCATTGCTGATTTGCAGAAAATGGGGCAGTTGAGAGGAGAGAGGGGGTGGAAGATACTTTCTGCTCCTTAGACCTTCGGGACTTGCATTGAGAACCCCTGGGTTCTCTATTCATGCAAAAATCACAAGAGGTGAGTTGAGAGTAACCTTTACTAAGCATCTACTAAGTGCTGACCTGTGAGAGAGAGCATATCCTTCCCTGAACTCCCTGAACCTTTGCTCACAGGATTGTTCTTCCAGCTTGCCTCCCATCTTTCTGCCTTTCCAAATGCTGTCATCCTAGAGGGCTGAATTTTGGTCTTTCTCCTGTAAGAAGTGTGTCTCTGCCACCCCAGGCAAAGTGACATGTCTGCTGTGGTCAGAGCAGGAAGAGGCTGTTCAGTGCCTGACACGGCGGGTTAATGCTCTGAGTGAGTAATTGAGACTCTCGATGCTATGACATCTGGTTAGGAGCAAAGAGAAGGCTGGCAGGAGTTCACGGCCATTTGGATATTTACTCAGGCCATAGGGTCAAAAGCAGCCTGTGGAAGCTATTGCTTTTCCAAGAAGTGTTGCAGATATGAAGGGTTCAGAGGAGGAAGAGGAAGAACAATTTATATTTTTATATCACATAACAGATTTCAAAACGATATTAATCCTCATACCCCCTGAATCACTGCAGGTACCATACTCTGCATTTTGAAAGACAGCATTTCAATTTAATTTTAATTTAAGCACACAAACTCTGGGTTCAGATTCTGACTACATCTTACTAGTGGTGTGATCTTGGGTCATTCAGTGTCTTAAATGCTCAGTTTCCTCATAGGTGTGGTGGCCATGGGGCAGGGATTACCTGGGGTCATGCATATGGGTCCTGGCAAGTTGTTTTTGCACTAAGCATCAGCTATTATTATTTTGTAAAGGTGAGAGAGGTGGAGTTCAGGAGAACTCAGCACTCATACAGGGTGGGGCTTTGGAACTCAGGTCTATACTGGTTAGTGGCTGTTTAGGGACACCTACAATTCATTGCTTCAAAAAATTCTTTTTTGAAGTGGAAGTAATTTTTATTGCTACATTTTGAAATGCAAAGAAAAATATTTAAAATAATAACATCATTCAATATATATTTTAATTGTTACATTAAGTACAAAACAGATTATTTGTAGTATTTTTTAGCTCTTCTTTCCCCTTCTAGTTTTATTGAAATGTAGCTGACATTTAACAATGCATAAGTTTAAGGTGTAGAACATAATGATTTGATTTAGAAGCATCAGGAAGTGATTATCACAGTAAATTTAGTGACCATCCATCTTCTCCAACAGATAAAAATTAAAGAAATGGAAGAAAAATTAAAAATTTTTCTTGTGCTAAGAACTCTTAGGAGTTATTCTCCTAACAGCTTTCATATATAAGTGACAGAAGCATTAATTATGTTTAATCCTCTTGTATATGATATCCCTAGTTCATATCTTTTTAAAAATTTTATTTTATTTTAATTGGAGGATAATCACTTTACAGTATTGTGATGGCCTCTGCCATACATCAACATGAATCAGCCATAGGTATAGACATGTCCCCTCCCTCCTGAACCCCTCTCCTTCCACTTCTCTCCCCACCCCATCCATCCGGGTTGTCACAGAGCACCGGCTTTGGGTTCCCTGCATCATACGCCAAACTCCCACTGGCGATCTATTTCACATATGGTACCTATCTGTCTTATAACTGGAAGTTTGTATCTTTTGACTGCCTTCATCCAGTGCCACATCCCCACCTTCTGCCTTTAATAGCCACACATCTACTCTTTTCCTGTGTTTCTTTTTGAAGTGTAACTGACCCACAACATTATGTTAGATCCTGTTACACAACATAGTGATTTGATATTTCTGTACATTTCCAAATGATCAGCACCAACATCTAGCTACCATCTGTCACCATACAAAGACCATGTGATATATTTGTACCATGACAAAGTGTAACTAAGATTTCCCTCGTGGCTAGATGGTAAAGAATCCACCTGCCAATGCAGGAGACATGGGTTGGATCCCTAGGTGGAGAAGATCCTCTAGAAATGGCAACCCACTCCGGTATTTTTGTCTGGGAAATCCCATGGACAGAGGAGACCAGGACTACAGTCCATGCGGTTTCAAAGAGTCGGACATGACTGAGCAGCTAAACTAGAGTTAATTGCTAGCAAGTTGTTGGCCTCTCCTTTTCAGATAAGGAGGTGGACCTGGGGCGGGGCGGCTGGCCTGCCCTGTCCCTACAGTTGGTAAGGCACTCCCCAGGGGTCCGGAGTCACAGTGGCCCGTGTCGGGGGTGCAGCACTTACGAGGTGCGGATGCTCCGGAGGCGGCCCCGGCGGAAGGTGATGGTGGCATTGCGGCAGCAGCGACTCTCGTAGTAGTAGCACTTGAGGTTGCTGCTGGCCGTGCAGCAGCACTTGCAGTTGGGGTCATTGGCCCAGGAGCAGCAGCACCAGTGGCAGTTGGGGTTCTCGGAGCAGGTGCAGTGGCAGCACTGGCAGTTGCGCTCATCTTTGTAAGGGCAGGGGAAGCAGGTGCAGTTGCGCTCTGAAGTGAAGAGGAACTTGCAGCACAGGCAGGAGCACAGCCGCGGACAACATCTCTGCCACGTACAACATGGAGAGCAAACACACATAGCAGTATCCATGGCTCCTACATGATGGCCACCCGCTCCTCGGACGTTTTGAGGCCTCCTCTACCAGAATCCTGTGGAGGGGGTCCCTTCTCCCCCTATGAGGCCCGTCAGCTTGGAGGTTGCAAGAGGTTGGCTGTTATGAGGCCTTCACAGGTGGTGTACCTGCTAGGAAGCCCACGGGCTGGCATTTACATAGATCAGCCCCAGGCCATTTGCTTATGTCATAATCCCTGTCTCCCCACCGTGTCTCACCATAAAGGGGAGGAGGGAGGGTGGGATCTGGGGGGGAGTGGCAGGAAGGCTGATGGACACTCCCTGCTTCCAGAGGGCCAGCTCCAGAAGACTGTCAACGCAGAGAGCATCCTGGAGGTTTAGCTGTCGCTTGGCACCTTTGGGGTTATGAGTTGGATTTCAGAAGCTATTTCTCTTTCCTTGGAACTTGGGCAAGTTGATGCAGGGGTATGTCTTCATGGGCCGAAAGGCCTGGGTATGGTGGACTGGAAAAGTGACATGATATTCCTCTCCTTGGGCTGCTTTTGCGTTGCTAGAACTCTTTATTTGATGAACAAAGCGCACTGCTTACAAATAATAATGCCATATATAAAGGGAATTACCATTTGTAGAAAGAATTAAAGGAAAAAAAAGAGATATAGGTTCGTTAAGGCCCTTCTTTCTGTAGACACTGAGTTTGTTAGTAACTGCATAGTCTCTGCTGATTTTCATGAGGCTTCTGGCATAAATCACTCTGAATATTTCTTGGCATTTTTTTGCAGGCTCATGGACTTTGGCTGAGACTCAGGCTGTTTTCTATGCCCTTGGCCTCCTCTCCAGTCCCATCCTACTCTACCCCTTTTATCAGGAGGCTGGAATTCTACACAAGACTCTTTATCTCTGCTTTTATCATTAATATATGCTCAGTATCTCTAGAAATGACCTTCTATTTTAGGGGAGAATTTTGCTTTCCCCTTTATGCAGCTTGCAAAGATTAAAAGAGCAGAAATTTCATGATCATACCATATATATGGTATGAACACTGTCTTATTTTTTGTCCAAAAAGAAACAGAAGTGAGAGCCAATTTGGCTGCAGGAATTTATTGCATAATATATTATCTCTCCCTACGATTATCACCTTTATAATAAGAAAGAACATTCACTGAGTGCTAGCTGTTCCATCCACACTTTGATTTTAGGTTCCTACAGATGAAAATTTTGGATCATAGGCTATGTGCTTTATGTATTTATTTATAATTAATAAATTGTTTACTTAAATGAATATGCCAGTTCATACTGATAGCAGCAGTGTATGAGACACTTTCCCCCACGTAGTTTCCCGAATTCAGTTTTGTCAGTATTCTTATCTGTTCTCCAAGCACAAAGATTTGCATTTCATTCCTGAATTTACTTTCATCATTGCTCTCAGCAAGACTTCCTCTTCTTAAAAAAAAAAAGTTTTTAAAATTTTTATTAAGATGTAATTCACTGACTACTAAACTCACTGTTTTATTTATTTATTTATTGGCCGTGCTGGGTCTTCATTGCTGTGTGGGCTTTTCTCTAGCTGGGGTGAGCAGTGGGGGCCACTCTTCATTGCAGTGTGTGGGCATCTCAATTTGGTGGCTTCTCTTGTTGCAGAGCACAGGCTCGAGGCACATGGGCTGTAGCAGTTGCAGCACGTGGCCTCAGTATTCGCGGCTCCCAGGCTCTAGAGCACAGGCTTAGTGGTTGTGGCGCATGGGCCTTAGTTGCTCCGCAGCATGTGGTATCTTCCTGGATCAGGGTTCGAACATTTGTCTTCTGCTTTGGCAGGCAGATTCTTTACCACTGAGCCACCGGGGAAGCCTAACCTCACTGTTTTAGAGTGAATAGTTCAATGGTCTTTAATATATTCACAATCTTGTGTAACTACCACCACTGTCTAATTCCAGAACATTTTCACCACCCCCAAAGACACCCTGTACTCATTAGTTGTCATCCCCATAGCTCCTGGCAACTATTAATCTATTTTCTGTGTATGTAGATTTGTCTATTCTGGACATTTCATACAGATGTAATGATATAATGTGTGGTCATTTGAATTTGATTTCTTTCACTTCGTATAATGTTTTCAAGGTGCATACATGTATCAGTATTTCCCTTTTTATGACTGAACAATGTTGTATGGGGGGCTTCCCTTGTGGCTCAGTGGTAAAGAATCCGTCTGCTAATGCAGGAGACATGGGTTCAGTCCCTGGGTCAGGAAGATCCCCTGGAGGAGGAAAGGGCAACCCGCTCCATATTCGTACAAAGGAAATCCCATGGACTTTTGCGTCTGTCTAGGTTTTGGTGGTAACCATTGCCCCACCACTACCTGAACTTGGTGTAATCTTTCAGCGTTAGTTTCCTAAGCTCCCAAATGGGGAAAAAGTACTATTCTATTGCAGGGTTGCTGTTCTAAAATATTAAAAANAATGTTTTGAATGGTTGCTCAATGAATCCTAGGTTTTGGAGTAGTACCTTGGGGCCATGTAAGAGTTCAGGAAACCCTAAATGGAGGAACTCCCAGGGATTCCTGCCCATTCCCATGCCTACACCATTTCTCACTTTATCCAGAAAATTCAATATCTATGGTTTGTATGAAAGTATTAGTTGCTCAGTTGTATCCAATTCTTTGCGACCCCATGGACTCTAGCTCGCCAGGCTCCTCTGTCCATGGAATTCTCCAGGCAAGAATACTGTAATGGGTAGTCATTCTTTTCTCCAGGGTATCTTCCTGACTCAGGGATCAAAACTGGGTCTTATGCATTGCAGCCAGATTCTTTATAGCCACCAAGGAAGCCCCATGGTTTGTATTGAGGGGCACATTCAAGAATTTCATTTAAAAGCAAGAAGATTTCTGCTTTTTAAAAGTAACCCATTGCTTCAGAGCATTTCTTTTGTCTGAGATATTTTAAAACCCTCTAACTCAAAAGAAATAAATCTTTAATGGTCGAATTTTAGATCATGGTTCTACTTGTTTTGCGGCAAACAGATTTTTTTCTAACTTCACCCAATAATGATGATGACGACAATGATAACCAATATTAATTCAGGGCTAAACTTGCCCTTGTTTAGGATCCTGCCAAGGAATTATAAAGAACAAAGCTATTTATAGTCAAAGCATAGATTTGTGAAGCCATTATGTTAGAGCTTGGAGAGCTCTTAACAATACTCTAGTTTCAACCCTTTCATTTTATTAACAAATAACAGAGAAATGTTGATTTGATCAAGTTCATCTAAGGGTGGCTGGGTCTAGAATCCAAGCAACCTATGTCCCAGGTCCCCAATTTTCTCATCATATCCTGCTAGAAGGCAGGTGTCCTCAGATGAGGATAAGGAGTGCCGTATCACAGCTGTTGAAACAAAGGGTAGACATGAAATGAATACTGAAGACATTTGATGTGACATTTACCATCCCTGGGAGCTCACGTTTATAAGCTCCACCACATTTAAGAGCCTTTTAAAGTCTCTAATTGCTCATTTATCTGATGTTGCAAAAACAGTCTCCACAGATACAAACTGGCAGGTAAATAGGTTCCTGAGAATTTATTTAAAGTGATAAACTAGCATAATACATCTTCCCTTGAGAGAATTATCAAAAGCACAGGATTATACCACCATTTGTAGTCATATTTCTTTTGGAGTCATTATTGGCTGTGGCCTCCTAATTTTCTTGGGGAAATATATCATTTCTTACTCCATGAACGACTGCACTGTAAATAAATCTGCCAGCTCCCATGGGGACACGTGAATCAGAGCAACCTGGTGAAGGGTAAAGAAGACAATTTGGGGATTGGCCAGATGTGGCTGTGGATTCTACCTCTGCCTCTTAGATCTCTCTTACTTGGGATGAGTGCTTTAGTTCTGGATGCCTTAATTTTCTCTTTGGTAAAATGGGAATTATAATATCTGCCTCATAGGATGGTTGTGGGGATTAAGGGAATGAAGGCTATAGGCCATCTTATGCCACGGCTGGCTATGGGGGTGGTTTAGTTGCTAAATTGTGTCCGACTCTTGCAATCCCATGGACTGTAGCACACTAGGCTCCTCTGTCCATGGGATTTCCCAGGCAAGCATACTGGAGTGGGTTGCCATTCTCTTCTGCAGGGGATCTTCCCAACCCAGGGATCAAACCTAAGTCTCCTTCATTGCAGGCAGTCTCCTGCATTGCAGACACATTCATTACTGACTGAGCCACAAGAAAAGCCATGGTAGGTGATAAATAGGGAACTGCTCTGTTGGGAGGCAGAATAGAGATGTGACTTACAGGCCAAATATAGCCCCTGGACCAGCAGTTCCAGTTTGGGGGCTTTGGCATCAGTCTGGTTGGATTCAAGCTTCAGTGTGGTTAGTAATTAGCTATGTAGCTTTGGGTGAAATCACTTTCTTAAAGTTGATGTTTGTTCACTTATGAAATGGGAAGGATGACCATAGGAATACCTATTTTGTGGGTCATTTTTACCTACCAGTGAGATGCTGCAGTCCCTCACCCTGGCTGGCATTTGAGGAATCACTATTAGAATTTTCTAGAGCCTGCTGTCCAGAAGTAGTAAGCCTGTGGTGAAAGAAAGTGAAAGGGAAGTTGCTCAGTCGTGTCTGACTCTTTGCGATCCCATGGACACCAGGCTCCTCCGTCCATGGGATTTTCTAGGCAAGGGTACTGGCCTGTGGTAAATAAAACTAGTAACTGTGACAGTTAGGGCAAAGGAAAGCTATTTCTGTGTTCCTGTTTCAAATCAAAGTATGAGATGGATCTTTGGTTTCCAAACCACAATCTACCACATTTGTGTTAGCACTAAGTCTTAACAGTGATTAGTGCACTTCTGGAGCAGATGCAGAGGAGGTAAGGGGCTGAGAGGACTGGAAGTTGGCTCAAGCTGATAACAAGAGGCTTGTACCAGCAGGATTGGAATAGACCTTGATGGTCATCTGCTCCAAGCCCTGTTGATATGGGAACACCCCCCCAGCATCCCTGACTCATGAACCCTCAGTTTCTCCTTGTACTCCTCTTGTGTTGGGGAGCTTCTTCCTTCTGCCAAAAAAGGTCCATTTTTGTTCAATTTGTGAGGTCTCTGGTTGGGAAGTTCTTTTAAGTTAAGATGTTCAGTTCTGTTCAGTTGCTCAGTCATGTTCAACTCTTTGCAATCCCATGGACTGCAGTACACCAGGCTTTTCTGTCCATCACTAATGCCCAGAGCTTGCTCAAACCCATGTCCATCAAGTCAGTGATGCCATCCAACCATCTAATCCTCTATCATCCCCTTCTCCTCCTGCCTTCAATTTTTCCCAGTTGAGNGTCCATTTTTGTTCAATTTGTGAGGTCTCTGGTTGGGAAGTTCTTTTAAGTTAAGATGTTCAGTTCTGTTCAGTTGCTCAGTCATGTTCAACTCTTTGCAATCCCATGGACTGCAGTACACCAGGCTTTTCTGTCCATCACTAATGCCCAGAGCTTGCTCAAACCCATGTCCATCAAGTCAGTGATGCCATCCAACCATCTAATCCTCTATCATCCCCTTCTCCTCCTGCCTTCAATTTTTTCCAGTTGAGATGTAGTGAGTTAAGATGTAGTAAGGCTCAAAGAAACATTGAGTCAGTTTGGAATTGCTGTAGACTGTTTGTGTCACCACCAAAATTCATACATTAAAACCTAATCTCCAGTGGGATGGTATTTGGAGATGGTGTCTTGGGAGGTGATTAGGTCATGAGAGCAGAGAGTTCACAAGTGGGATTAGTACCCTTAAAAAGAGACCAAACAACACTTTGCCCCTCCTGCCATGTTGAGGACACAGCAAAGACTGCTGTCCTCAACATGGCAGGAATGGGTCCTCACCAGATCCCACATCTGGGCCTTGATTTTGGACTTCCCAGCCTCCAGAACTGTGAGAGATAAATGTTTGTTATTTAAGCTACTCTGTCTATGGTATTTTTGGTTATAGCAGTGTGAATGGATTAAGATAGGGATCATGTCTCAGGGTTGGGAACCAAGTTTTCCAGTGTGATGTTTCCTTCTTATGAAATCATTCTAGTGTGACTTTTATTCATTAACCAATCTTGGGGGACATTTATACTCTCAAAAGGTGAGCCACATTTTTTATGACGTATTCATATGTTTAATTTGCAAGGAAAGGTTTTGAATTCCACAGGAAAATAAGCACTTTCTTGATTGAATTAAGTAAATAAACTATTTACTTTGTTTTAACCCCAAGCTACTCTCAAAACCTCAAGTTTCTCTTGTGCTGATTATATGAAAGGGAACATTATCAGCCTTATTATTCAGAGCCCTCATTTTATGACAGCCCTGACTTAGCTTAACAGTAACTGGTCAATGTCATTTACTGGAACAATCTGAATCCTTGCCAGTACTACAAACCCTGTCTTTACTGGGTAGAAAAGGTTTAGTACTTGGGTTCCAGGCATTGACGCTCCTTGTGGCAACCAGATTTCTCCTCAATAGATAGGATTAATCATTCCGGACAGAATTGTGATCCACTTCTTTGCCTGTTGGATCACCGGCATGCAGAGTCCAACCCAATCAGATCTCCATCTTGACTTCTAAGTCAAAGGAAATGTGGTGTCACGCAGCAAGATTTCCCTCTTAAATCTGACTATTTAAGCTAGTAGAGTCCAAAGGTGTAAGGACAACAAGTAAAATTTCTCTTAAGTGGATTATCAGGTATACNGGAGTTGGTGATGGACAGGGAGGACTGGCATGCTGCTTCCTCACAGAGTCAGACATGACTGAGTAACTGAACTGAACTGGACAGTTAGTGATAGAATCAAGATTTGAATCCAGGTCCTTCTGACTCAGAAGTCTATGCTCTGCCCTCTTTCTTGTGCCTTGTCTAAATGCCATTTCCCCTCAACAATGTTCCATTTCCTCATCCTCTTCATGTATTTATGTTCCTAGTTACCACACTTTCTTCTGTAGTAACAAAGCTTTCACAAAGAAGAGCAAATGATTGACAACAGTTTAAAGTCAGTTATTTTCTCTGCAAGGAGATGTGGATTTTAATGACGTTAAAGTCAGAGGCTAAAAGAATGCAAGTCTAGTGGTGGAATTCTGTTCCTTGTTTAGAGACAGGAGTCTAGCAACTCTTGAGAAGTTTCACCTCGAGCTGAACTGAAGGCTGGCCTCCCTCTNTCACAAAGAAGAGCAAATGATTGACAACAGTTTAAAGTCAGTTATTTTCTCTGCAAGGAGATGTGGATTTTAATGACGTTAAAGTCAGAGGCTAAAAGAATGCAAGTCTAGTGGTGGAATTCTGTTCCTTGTTTAGAGACAGGAGTCTAGCAACTCTTGAGAAGTTTCACCTCGAGCTGAACTGAAGGCTGGCCTCCCTCTCATCATCTCTGTTTTTCTTTGGTTTCCTATTCCTGTTGTTCCTTCATTCACATAAATCCCCAGCTCCTCTGTGCTGAAGAGTCCTAACCCATCTCCTGTGACTGAATCCACACTGGAATCTTGGACCTCTGGGAGGAAGATGCTGAGAAGGGACACAGGCTTCAGTGAGTGAGAGCCAAACTTTGCTCAGTTTACAGTTTTCTAAAGCTGTTCTGGCTTATGTACAGGTTCTTCCTTCATTTACAGGTCTTGTGAGGACTCCCTTCTCTTGGAGTCCAAGGCCTTCCAGCTCTGCATGGTATTTTGAATCTCCAGGAATACTTACCTGACCTGTGTCAGGAGGAAGCCAGCTTGTTCCTGCCGTGGACTTCTGGCTCTGAATGAATTTCTTCCATAAATTCATGCTGCCTCTTTACCCCGCATTCCCACACCCCTTTGAGGTGGGAGGCACTCTGAGGTCCTGAATCTGATTGCTTCCTGCTCCAGAGGCCCATCTGCAATGGGGAAGTGTGAGTGATACCTATCAGGACTCTTACCTATCAGGACTCTTGGTCCTCCCCAGTCTACAGAAATTGATAAGATGCCAGACAAGACATTCAGGCAGGGCTTTATTGGTACTCCTGCAGCTACAGGAAGGAGTGAGAACAAACAACAGATTCCTTTGCTTGCTCCCTGAGTAGGGTGTTAGTTGGTTCCTTACGTAGGGTTAGAGTAGGGGTGTGTCCAGGGGGTCAGGTTGGAGGGTGGCTTAGCTGGTTTGCTCACCACTTTGGTGGTGTTGAGTGCAATGGACATGCACTCAAATAGTACCCTATGCATGCAAATAGTACCCTATTTTATTTAGCTCCTGGCTCTTCATAAGTGGTAGCTGGGTTTTAGGGGGATTTTTGTATCTTGTCCAGAATTCACTCCAACTGCACATGTATGCAGTTATTTTTAGTCCCTTGTAGTTTCTTTGTATTTTGTTGCCCAAGGAGACATTTGTCCAGGTGCAAGCACTGCAACGAAGAGTCCCAGGTCCCAGCCTGTCTTGAGAGGGAAGCATTCCCTTAGGTTTCGCTCTTCTCTCTTTGGCCTTGTCAAGAGTCTGGCCAGTGAGAGTACAGGAAATGCAGAAATGTAAGCACTTTGTTACTCAGTTTATACTTTTACCATCACTGAATGTATTTTTCAAACTTAAAATCAGTGAACATGGTGGGGCACTCAGGATTTTTTGTTTAGTTTGAAGTAAAATAATACCCAGTCAAAACCTGCTTAATCAGAAAAAAGGAAATTTGGACTCATTTAACTCATTTAATTGAACCACCCAGATGGTTTCAGACATCTATAGATGGATTTATTTCAGAGTTATAGATGGATTTAAAGATTCAAACAGTGTTATACCAGACTCAGTTTCTCTCCACATCTCAGCTCTGCGTTTCAGCTCTGACTTGGCTAACAGTCTCAGGTTCCATATGGTAACATGACGGTGGCAACAAGTCTCAAACTCTTTCTTCCTCACAGTTTAAATCCAGAAACGAAGACACTTATCTCTCTCCCAGAAGACCTGCCATGCTTGTGTGTGCTATGTCATTTCAGTTGTGTCTGACTCTTCGCAACCCCATCCATGAACTACAGCCCACTGGGTTCCTCTATGGGCAATTCTCAAGAATACTGGAGCGAGTTTCCATGCCCTCTTCCAGGGGATCTTCCCAACTCAGGCACCGAAGCTGCTTCTCTTACGTCTCCTGCATTGGCAGGCAGGTTCTCTACCTCTAGAGCCACCTGGCAAGCCCTAGCAGCATCTTATTGGCCCGGGTTGGGTCATGTGACCATTCCTAAGCCAATTGCTGTGGCCAGAGGAATGCACTGTGCTGAAGGACTTAGGCCTAACTCCCAGCTTACATGTTCACTTCTGAAGGTGAACATGGGCTGAACCTACCAAGAGCACATGGACTGAGTGTGGGAGGGCGTGGTTTCCCAGAGAAATACAGGGATGGGGTGGGGTTACCAGTACATCGGAGGTAGATGGTAAGGAGCAAAAGTACAGATACTTACCACACCTGAACTGATCAAGAATTTTGAACTTCCAGACTTAAAACCAGATTGAGAGAAGTAATATGATGCCAGTGTATTGTCATTTCTGGAACATATTTTTCATTCAGTGACAAGCCTGTCACAGAGTATCAGTGATTTATGGTTACTGAACTGTTACTGCAGCCCCTATGGTCTTTATACGTATTTGGTAATATCTCCCAGGGGAAACCAACAGAGAAAAAACCGAATCTCATCCAATCTAGATAATGTTGGAAATTTTAAGAGAGATTGTTTTGAAAACCTGTTTATTATATGGGCTGAGAGCCTATAAATTGCTCTCAGTGTTTTCCAGAGAAGTGTGAAGTGCCCTGAAGGCTGCCAACAAAATGTCAAGTCAGCCAGAGAACGGTAGAGAAACCTTTGGAAAAGATGTTATTGTTTCCCGTTAGCTTTCATTCCATCTGAATTTGAGCAGGTGACCTGAGGAAAGAAAGAGAGAGAAGAAAGGCATGGAATGCTGAATAAGCCCTTTACCAATAGTTTCAAAGGGAAAGATGCCACCTTCATCATTATAATTCTAAGGGAAGCACTCATGGTTTCAAAGACTTTGGAGTGTCTCTGCTTGCAGAACAGAACTTTACAGTGTGAAAAAGAGATCTCAGCACAAATTTTGGGTTGCGGGGGAGGGGACATCTTTTATAAGTAAACTCAAGCTAACCAAGTGATTTCCTCCAAAGCTCATCAGATTTCTAAGAAGGCAAGCAAAATTATTAATCATGGTACATATTTTAGAGTGAACACAGAACAGTGACTTTGTTCCATAGTGATCTGATAGTGTTGGGGAGAGAGAACCAGGCTGCACAGACCAGACAGCAGGGTAGCAGAGGAATGGATACAGGTGAGTGGAAGCCATTTAATTCAGGAACCTCCCTGAGAAACTTCCATTCCACTAGAGGAAGGGTCTCCCTGCCACCAAAGGGAAGTGTTTGGGCAAATTCATTAAAGCAAAACCTTGGTAGTTCCTAGAGAATCATAGGCCCATAAACTTTGAGGGGCCTTATCTCTTGGGGTCTTGGGTGGCAAAAACACCGAGCTGGGTGGTTTTTGTGTTTCATTTTTTTTTTATAAATTAAATTAACATGATGTATTACTTTTTGGAAAAGTTTTATGTCAAAAGGCCAAAGGTCATTCCTAGGGTCCTGAGGTCTTCTAAAGGACAAGTTTAGGGACTTAGGTGGCCAAGAAAAAGATTAAAAGCAGAAGATGCTAGTGGCCTTTTCTGATCTAGAGCTGTAAGTCCTAAAGAACTAGTCAAGTTTTATTTCTCCTTTCCCACTTCTCTCACGTCCCTACATGTAAAGGTCAGGGCACCTTCTGCCTGGAAAGGGCCTCACCTAGAAAAGGCCTGGGTGGTGACCTGAGAAGGGCAGTTCTACTCTTCATGTTAGAAATTTCTTTACAGCTATTTTTGGGGTGGCTTCTTTTGAGAATACCTTTCCTCCCCTTTGGAGATAGATAAGACCTTAAAAGGAAACATCTCAGATGGTTTCAGTTACAACTGTGTCTTTCTCAGATGACAGAAAACCTCTCCATGGTTCAGCGTAGTTTACTGAATGAAATTTGGGGCCATAGTCTCATGATTACACATAACATGTCTTTATAGGAAGTTGCTCCTGGGAATATGACTTCTGGGATATATGTAGGCAGGAGNATGGTTTCAGTTACAACTGTGTCTTTCTCAGATGACAGAAAACCTCTCCATGGTTCAGCGTAGTTTACTGAATGAAATTTGGGGCCATAGTCTCATGATTACACATAACATGTCTTTATAGGAAGTTGCTCCTGGGAATATGACTTCTGGGATATATGTAGGCAGGAGGGGAAACTGAGACAGATGAATATGCAGAAATGGATCCTGAATATCTTGTACTCTCATTCAGACACATTCAGCCTCTTTCCATTATTATTAATTACCCTAAGTTGAATTTAAACCCAAGTCAGTCTGATGTCAAACTCATGCCCTTTTCCTTTGCTACTTAGAAGTGAGGCTTTGAAGTACAGGCAGAATTTAGAAAAGCAGAGGGATGGGGAAAGAAGATCCGGCAGAGGGCAGAGGAGCAAGAACAGGCAGAATGATGAGAAGGCCCTGGGTGTGCTAAGGGTGAAAGGTAGAAGGCTGATTGAGGAGTATGTCGGTGCTGGGACAGGAGGCCCACGGAGCAGTGGAAGTGAAAAGTTATGGTGGAGAAAAGGTGACCAGGATGGGACTCTGTCTTTAGGAAGCAGATGGATCATCTGGGAGCTTTGAACAGATGGGGGATGTGATGGCAACAGAATGTCAGGGGCAGCATCTTACTGAACTTAGTGGTGGACGCCTTTATAGACAAGAAGCCTATCCACTGGGCTCCATTTCCATTATTGCCTCAGAGAAGACTGTGCTGTTGACTCTTTTTTTTTCTTTTTTAATTTTAATTTTTTAGTTTGTTTTGCTTTACAATACTGTACTCATTTTGCCATACATTGACATAAATCAGCCATAAGTATACCTGAGTTCCCAATCTGGACCCCCCCTCCCCCTCCCTCCGCACACCATCCCTCCGGATCATATCTGCCCATCAGTCCCAAGCCTTCTGCATTGAACCTAGACCGGCAATCCGTTTCCCTTATGATATCACACGTGTTACAATGCCATATTCCCAAATCCTCCCACCCTCTCCCTCTCCCACAGAGTCCAAAAGGCTGTTCTACACATCTGTGTCTCTCTTGCTGTCTTGCATACAGGTTTAACACCACCATCTTTCTAAATTCCATATATATGTGTCAGTATACTGTATTGGTGTTTTTCTTTCTGGCTCACTTCACTCTGTATAATTGGCTCCAGTTCCATCCACCTCATTAGAACTGATTCAAATGTATTCTTTTTGATGGCTGAGTAATACTCCATTGTGTGTATGTACCACCGCTTTCTTATCCATTCATCTGTTGATGGACATCTAGGTTGCTTCCATGTCCTGGCTATTATAAATAGTGCTGCGATAAACATTGGGGTACACGTGTCTCTTTCCATTCTGGTTTCCTCAGTGTGTATGCCCAGCAATGGGATTGCTGGGTCATAAGGCAGTTCTATTTGCAATTTTTTAAGGAATCTCCACATTGTTCTCCATAGTGGCTATACTAATTTGCATTCCTACCAACAGTGTAAGAGGGTTCCCTTTTCTCCACACCCTCTCCAGCATTTATTGCTTGTTGACTTTTGGATCGCAACCATTCTGACTGGTGTAAAATGGTACCTCATCGTGGTTTTGATTTGCATTTCTCTGATAATGAGTGCTGTTGTGTGCTGTTGACTCTTTCTGCTGCTTTGAGGACCTGTGGGCCCATGCCTGAGGAGGTGCAGCTCCCAGCCTGCCCTCAGCACTGTCAATCAGAGGAAGCTGAGAGTCCCAGGGCTCTTGGTGGATGTTCCAGAGTCCCCACAGTCACGTTATCGCTCGATTTAGTCGAATCTTAAGTGTGGAAGAGATCTTGAAAATAGAAGAAAGGGTTTAGAGAGGGAAAAAAAAAAGGTTCTTTATTAGCTGCTGCTGCTGCCGCTAAGTTGCTTCAGTTGTGTCCACCTCTGTGCGACCCCATAGATGGCAGCCCACCAGGCTCCCCCATGCCTGGGATTCTCTAGGCAAGAACACTGGAGTGGGTTGTCATTTCCTTCTCCAATGCATGAAAGTGAAAAGTGAAAGGGAATTTGCTCAGTCGTGTCCGACTCTTAGCGACCCCATGGACTGCAGCCTACCAGGCTCCTCCATCCATGGATTTTCCAGGCAGGAGTACTGGAGTAGGGTGCCATTGCCTTGTCTACTGCAAATGTGCAAAGATAGTTCCTGGAGGTAGGGTGGCATTCTGGATAAACAAATGGGGAAGATGGCTTCCAAGACATAAATTGCCTCCACTCCACTTCCTACTTATTTTTAAGCACTTTGGGACTAGTGTGGCAAAGATACATTTGGTTTCAAGTAATGTGGGGAAAAAAAAAGACTGGCTTTAACAAATAGTGACTTGCATGACTGAAATGTCTAGAGGTAGAAAATTACATTTTCAGGCTCAGTCTGACCAGGGTGCTGGCTGCATTTCTCCAGCATTTCTTCTGCTCTGCTGTGGATCAACTGCATTCCCAGACTGGCTTGCTTGAGTTCAGCCTGGCAGCAGCAGTTGTAGGTGTCATATCCATACACCACTCCATCCAGAGCAAAAGAGCTGTTCTTTTCCAAATCATCCAAAGTCCTGAGTTGTATCTTAATTGGATCAGTTACTGTGGTGACAAGGAGGGAGTTGTCCTGATAGATTTAGGACATTTGGGGCTGATATCAATAATGAGGGGCTTCCCAGGTGACTCTAGGTGGCCTGCCAATGCAGGAGATAAAACAGACCCAGGTTGGATCCCTGGGTTGGGAAGATCCCCCGGAGGGCACAGCAACCCACTCCAATATTCTTGCCTGGAGAATCCCACAGACAGAGGAGCCTGACAGGCTATGGTCCACTGGGTTGCAAAGAGTTGGACACGACTGATGTGACTTAGTGCGTGCATGCATGCGCACGCACACACACACACCAGGAATGAGAGTGGTAAGTCAACCATAGTCAGATCCTATGCCTACTAATACAATGGGATGGTGAGCGATAGATATGGTGGGTAGAGGGGGCAACTAACAATGTCCTGTGCAAGGCTGGTCACTTTCTCATTAGGGTAGAGGATGAATACATCCAATTCGTGGTGAATGTGTGGAAGAGATTACCAACCCCCCCCCATGTTTATACCAATACAGATTCAGGACCACAGGTGGAATGGACATGCATTGCAATGGAAATGCCATACAGTTCACAATGCATTATTCTTTTTTGAAATTAATGAATTGCCTTATAAACATAGTAAAAGTGAAAATGTTAGTTCTTCAGTCATGTCCAACTCTTTGCAACCCCATAGACTATAGCCCACCAGGCTCCTCTGTCCCTGGAATTCTCCCGACAAGAATACCAGAATGGGTAGCCATTCTCTTCTCCAGGTGATCTTTCTGACCCAAGAATCGAATCCAGGTCTCCTGCATTGCAGGCAGATTTTTTACCATCTGAGTCAGCAGAATTCATATTAAATAGTTGGTCTAGATGTGCTATTTACAGATGAGCTGTTTGCTCAACGTAAGTTATTACTTGAGTATATAATGGTATTTGCCAAGTCATTGAATACTTAAAGTGAGTAACAAAAATTTACTATGGAAATGAAGTGTCTAAATAAATAATATTTCTTCCCCCGCAAAAATATACCATTTGCAGCAAAAGCAATGATACAGAATTATCTGCTCTATGACACTCCCATACCCTTGTTACAGAGATAGAGAAATGAATGGATAAGGTGAATTGCCTCCCGCTACCATGTTTTTCCTAAAGATCTTGATAGACATAGGCTTCCGGTTGCTTCCTTTTTGATGAGACACATAAAAGTTGATGACAGCTGTTCACCCACCCAAGCTAGAGCACAGCATCTCTCTATGTAAAGTTAATTTGAAAACTAGTATGTTTTCCTTGGGGCTGCCCTCATAGCTCAGTTAGTAAAGAATCCGCCTGCGATGCAGGGGACCCTGGTTCTATTCCTCAGTTGAGAAGAACCACTGGAGAAGGGATAGGCTACTCACTCCGGTATCCCTGGGCTTCCCTTGTGGCTCAGCTGGTAAAGAATCTGCCCGTAATACAGGAGACCTGGGTTCAATGCCTGGGTTGGGAAGATCCCCTGGAGAAGGAAAAGGCTGCTGCTGCTGCTGCTAAGTCACTTCAGTCGTGTCCAACTCTATGCGACACCATAGATGGCAGCCCACCAGGCTCCCCCATCCCTGGGAATCTCCAGCCAAGAACACTGGAGTGGGTTGCCATTTCCTTCTCCAATGCATGAAAGTGAAAAGTGACAGTAAAGTCACTCAGTTGTGTCCGACCCTCAGCGGGAGGTCCATTGCCTTCTCCAAGGGAAAGGCTACCCACTCCAATATTCTGGCCTGGAGAATTCCATGGACCATGCAGTCCATGGGGTCACAAAGAGTCAGATACAACTGAGCGGCTTTCACTTCACTTCACTTCACGTTTTCCTTGGGCTTCCCAGGTGGCGCTAGTGGTAAATAACCTATCTGCCAATTCAGGAGACATAAGAGATACGGGTTCAATCCTGGGTCAGGAAGATACACTGGAGAAGGGCCTGGCAACCCACTCCAGTATTCTTGCCTAGAGAGTTCCCTGGACAGAGGAGCTTGGCGGGCTACACTCCATCAGGTCAAAAAGAGTCAAATAAACGTACACAATGTTTTATTTAGCACACACGTACACATGTTTTCCTTGCTCTCTCTGTCTTTAAGGTGATTTGATACAGGTAGAGAAAGTCATAGCAATAGGCCCAGCAGGTGCAACAGANCCTGGACAGAGGAGCTTGGCGGGCTACACTCCATCAGGTCAAAAAGAGTCAAATAAACGTACACAATGTTTTATTTAGCACACACGTACACATGTTTTCCTTGCTCTCTCTGTCTTTAAGGTGATTTGATACAGGTAGAGAAAGTCATAGCAATAGGCCCAGCAGGTGCAACAGAAGACTCACAAGTCCCTCACTTCTTCAGCAGAAACTCAAGATGGATTTTCCTGTTGTAGGTGTGGAGAGGCTTCCTTTATGTGCTCAAGAAAATCAAAATGAGAGGAGTTTGCAATGGTGTTGGATTTTTAAGCACATTTTTGAAATGTGCTGTTCCATAATGGTGGGATATAATTGTCAACATCAGCAAAATAGTGCCTCTGAAGAGACAGGACTGAGTCATGCGCTGGGGACAGAACAGGGCAACAAATCACCTAGATGATGGAGTTTGACAGTTTGTAGCTTTAGGTCGTCAAGGACATGGCTTTTTTCTTTCTCATCTGTGGAAGAGCTCCATAGAGCACCTGGGATCCCAAATCTGTCCCCTGCTAGTCTGTCTCAGGAGCTGAAATTTCATTTAAAATAACGTGTTTTTTTTTTTTTGGCCTTGAGACCCTTGTACTCAGACTTTGTTGATTACACCCTTCAGCTCAAGGCACATTATAATCCCCTGTTTGGTACAAACTCTCTTTCATTTATTTTATCTCCATTTTCCCTTTTATCCCTCAAGCCCACTTCATTTTCTTTATTCTGTAGGAGCCCATTCTAGAATATTTTATGTCCATCCATTCAATCTACCTTCCATGTGTTTATTCAGATAAGTCTGTTCTTAAAGATCTATAACGCAGTTTCTTTTTATTTATGTGATTGGTTCTGTGCTGTAGCTCTCCTTTTGTTGTTTACTTTTTCCACTCAATATGTTGTTTAGATTTACCCATGTTGCTGTGTTAAAATCAAATCTATTCCTCTCTCCTCCTTTAGAACATTCTATCATAGGCAAATTCCACAATTATTTATCCAGAGGGACAACTTGCTTTCTCTTCTTTGTTATCATAAACAATATAGTGATAAAGACTTTTGCATGTTTCTCCTTATACTTGGATTTATGTAAGAGTTTCTCCCAGATAAACATCAAGATATGGGGTACTTCTTGTCATTCAGACCTTCAAAATTGTCCTCAAACACGACAACACCAGTTACTTTTCCCAGCCAGACACTAGGGAGTAGTGGTTTAATTTATGTCAATAATTGGGTGTTTTATCACAGCAAGAACTCTTGTGTCCCACTGAGAGGGAAGCAACCAGAAGCTTGTGGCTATTGAGCTCATTGGGTAAAACGTGGTGTTTTCTTTCTTTTTTCATTTGGCTGAGAGGGTACTTCATTGCAGCACGCATGGGCTTCTCTTGTTTTGGTGAGCGGGCTTCTCTAGGTATGGAGCATGGGCTCTAGAACGTGTGTGCAAGCTCAGTAGCTGTGGTAGGTAAGATTCTCTAGTTGCAGTGGGCGGGCTTAGTTGCCCTGTGGCTTGTGGGATCTTAGTTCCCTGACCAGAGATTGAACCTGCACGCCTGCATTTGGAAGTGGATCAGCAGGAAAATCCAAAGTTTAACCACTGGACCACCAGGGAAGTCTAGTGTTTTCTTATTTTAACGNTAGTTGCAGTGGGCGGGCTTAGTTGCCCTGTGGCTTGTGGGATCTTAGTTCCCTGACCAGAGATTGAACGTGCACGCCTGCATTTGGAAGTGGATCAGCAGGAAAATCCAATGTTTAACCACTGGACCACCAGGGAAGTCTAGTGTTTTCTTATTTTAATGTGCAATTCTCTGATTACCAGTGAGACTGAGAGTTTCTTCATATACTCATCAGCAATTTGGGGTTCCCTTCTTGTGGTTTTCCCACATCATTTGTCTACATTTGTTCTTAGGTTTCTTACCTTTTAATCACTGATATGGTAGGGAAAATAAGGGGGAAGGGTATGTGCAAACTACCATGTGTTTAGCCATTATCCTATTGACATGTGGTCATTTCCAGCTTAGGATAAAGTAGCAAGTTGGTTTATTTAAAATCTTTCAGTGTAATTCACATATTAGTAACAGACTAGCACAGAAAAAAGATTCTCTCTTAATAGACACAGGAAACATATTTGATAAAATTACAACAACACATGATGAAAACACTCAGAAAATTAGGATTAAGGGAGTTCACTGGTGGTCCAGTGGTTAAGAATCTGCCTTCCAATGTAGGGTATGTAGGCCTGATCCCTGGTTGGGGAACTAAAGTCCCACATGCCACAGGGCAGCTAAGCCAGCACACTGCAACTAAAGAAAGCCCACATGCTACAAAGAAGAGCCAGCACAGCCAAAAGACAAAGAACAAAGAAAATTAGGAATAAATGGAATTTCCTAAACCTGATAGAGCACTTACAAAAAACCTACAGTTAACATCATACTCAGTGTTGAAAGACTGAATGATTTCTCTTAAGTTTAGGAAGTAAGGGAAGCATGACCCCTCTCACCACAGCTCTTTAACATTGTACTGGGAGTCATAGCCAGTGCAATAAGGCAGGAAAAAGAAGTAAGAAGAATTTAAATTGGGAAAGAAGAAGTAAAATTGTTTTTATTCAAGTATAACATTATTGTCAGCATAGAAAATCTTAATAAACCTATTAAACTAAAAGAATTTATAGGCTTGCAGGACAGAATGTCAATGCACAAAAGTAAATTGTATTTTTATATACTAGCTTTCCTAGTGGCTCAGATGGTAAAGAATCTACCTGCAATGCAAGAGACCTGGGTTTGATCCCTGGGATGTGAAGATCCCCTGGAGAAGGGAATGGCAACCTACTCCAGCATTCTTGCCTGGAAGAATTCCATAGACAGAGGAGCCTGGTAGGCAAGAGTCCATAGGGTCACAAAGAGTCAGACACGACTAAGCAACTAACACTTATACTAGTAACGAACACATCAGAATTAAAATTAAAAATGTTATTTAAAATAGTATTGAAAACACAACAGTATTTAGGGAAAATATAGAACACTGGGGGAAAATTTTAAAATACACACAAAATCTGTATATGCTGAATATATATTTAGTATACTGGAAAATTATTGCTGGGAAAAAATTTAGAAGACTTATGAGACTTCCAGTTTCCGGTTCTGCATGTAAGGAGCTTAGACATAATTGTTCTAGGGTTTCCCCGGTGACTCAGTAGTAGAGACTCCATCTGCCGATTGAGAAGACATGAGTTCCGTCCCTGGTCGAGAAGACGAAACTCTGATGAAACTCTTATTTGCCACAGGGCGAATCAGCCTATGTGCCACAACTGCTAAGCCTGTGCTCTAGAGCCCAGGAGCTGCACACGTGCCACGACTACTGGGGCACACGTGCCCTAGAGCTCACGCTCCACAAGAGAAGCCACCGCAATGAGAAGCCGCACACCGCAACTAGAGAGCAGCCCCTGCTCGCTGCAACCAGATAAAAGCCCTTGAAGCAACCAAGGCCTAGCACAGCCAAAAATAAAATAAATAAACAAAATCATAAAGGAAGTCATCCCTCTGTCTTATCAACAGGTAAAAAACTGACCAGACTGAAANCTCCACAAGAGAAGCCACCGCAATGAGAAGCCGCACACCGCAACTAGAGAGCAGCCCCTGCTCGCTGCAACCAGATAAAAGCCCTTGAAGCAACCAAGGCCTAGCACAGCCAAAAATAAAATAAATAAACAAAATCATAAAGGAAGTCACCCCTCTGTCTTAACAACAGGTAAAAAACTGACCAGACTGAAAAACAACTCTTCTGGAATCTGTAAAAGAGGAGAGGAGACAAGGAAAACGGGTGCTCCCAAGACTGAAGAGACAGGAATGCAGAGGGTCACGGCTCACTGCAGCAGAGACTCGACTAATGGGAATTGCCAAGGGAACCAGTGCTTGGGAGTAGGAAAACTTGAACTGTAATTGACTAATTGCCGGAGGCTTCCTGTGGACAAATCTGAAAGTTAAAATCTCTAAAAGAACGCAGTCATAGGGTAATGTGAGATTTACCTCCAGGAGCTTGACCAGCTTCCCACAGTGAGTAGAGAAAATCCCCTTGTGCTTCCCAGAGAAGCAGGGGAAGGAGTCATTTTGAAATCTGCAGACCACTTTATTCTTCCTAACAAAGCTTTCGTTCATGGGAAACTAGTTAATAAGAGCTTAACCTGCTGCGGTGTTTTCAGAGCCCAGCTGATTTAGGGAGAGAAAAACAAATCAGGCTAGCTCTAGCCTATCCTGTCCCACCTAATGGAAGAGAAAAAAATGGAGAAACTCTTATGAAGTCCACAGACCAGGAACATTGTCCAGTTGAACACTTCCCCTCCCCCACACCTTCCCATTTCATCTCTAAGGGCCTATTTACTAGAGTTTCTTTCACCCTGTAAATCATGTGCAGCTGTCAGGGAAAAACATCACAAAGCATACTTNCGATTCATGGGATTGCAAAGAGCTGGACATGACTGAGTGACTGAACTGAACTGAAGGTAGGTCATAGGGAAGGGCGGGGGCGGGCTGGGTATCAGATTGCTGAAAGGGTGGAGTTGTGGGGAACATGCCCCATCTAAAGAGCCAGCAGCTTGTCAACTCCGGCCAAGTTCTGCCAAGCAGAGTTGCCAGCTCCATGTGGCCAGCTCTTGTTTTCCAGGAGAAGCACACATCTGAATTTAAAAGTAATCTTTAAAGTGAAATATCCTGCGTTCTAATTTATAGCTTGAAAATTAAGAACGATTTTGTATGGACCTAGCTAAACACATTATGGGTTATATTGGGCCCCGAATTTTATAAGATCTGTCCAATATAATTTTTTTTGAATCTAAGATTAAGAACCAAAAAAAAAAAAAAAAAGAATTTTTTTTTTTTTTTTTGCTCC
>SJYA01000144.1:109812-223842 GCA_006410615.1 Neotragus moschatus
AAAAAAAAAAAAAAAAAAGAATTTTTTTTTTTTTTTTCTTTGCCATATGCTATATTCAAAGATCTGGAAGAGTGTATTGAATTTTTGGATGACATGCTACTTTAAACCATCTTGGCAGTTGCATTAGTCAGAATTTTCCAGAGAAGCAAGAACCAACATATATGAGAGATATATATTTATTTTAAGGAATTAGTTCATGTGATTATGAATACCCAGGAAAGAGCCAAAGTTGCAGTTCAAGTCTGAAAAATTCCTGCAGAATTTGCAAGAATTTGCTGCAGAATTCCTTCTTGTTCAGGGGAGGTCAGTCTTTTTTTTTTTTTTTTTTTAATTTAGGTCTTCAACTGATTGTATGAGGCCCACCACTCTATGAAGGACATTGTGCTTCACTCTAAGTTTACTGATTTAAGTGTTAATCTCATCCAAAAAAGAAAGAAAGAAAGAAACCCTTAGAAAAATATCCAGAATAATGCTTGACCATGTATCTGTGTGCTGTGGCCCAGCCAAGTTGATACATAAAATTAACCATCCAGTTGGTAATATGTATAATGGAGGGGCAGTTTTGACAGGTAGCTGGGCTTCCTTAAGGGCCTGGAGCAGGGACTGATCTGGGTTGTGAGCAGCAGTCTTACATTTGGGACTGTGTTCCATGCCAGCTGTCTCTAGAATGGAACCAGAAACACATCTAGGAAACTAGAAAGCAGGGACAGCAGCCTGTTATCTAGACTTGGCAGCTTTAATGTAATAACTTTCAAGGAAAAGGTTGAAGTCAGAAGTTTGTTGCTGCTTGGAACAACTTTGTTAATCAGTATAGAACTCAGGGCTAAAAGCCAGGAGGTTGGAGATTGAAGCACTTGTGAGTCAGTGAGTGAAGATTTTACCTGCCTGCAGGTCTGTTGATCATACTTGGTCAATGGACAGAATACCTTGATTTGCATGTATTTGATAAACCAAAGAATCATTTATTTGTTAAATCAAGCTTCAAATAGAAAAAAAAAAAAAAAAACAGCTGCCTGAAGAGGCTGAGTGGAAGAGCCAAATTGGACCCAACCACTAGTGCTCAGAGTATGAGCTGTGTCCCCATGTACAGTGCACACGCTGTGCTCTGCAAGGCTGGGGCAGGAGCCTGTGCTCAAGGGCTGGAGGTCCAGCTTCCAGCTCTGATCAGTTAAGAAACTGATCCACTCCCAAGAGGGTGTGAGTGGAGAACATGAAGCAACCACTTGACCCTTGGCATCCTCATCTCCTAAATAAGAACATTTCCTGAGCTTGTGTTGGTACATTTTTGGCTATACACTCTTTGATGGTCTTTTTACATGTTAATAACTTTGTAATATTGCTTACAGACTAAATAAGTGGTAATTCAGGGTTTCCTCTAGCATGGTGGATCCAAATTTGCTTTTTAATGTTGATTGTTTTAGAAATACTTCTTTTGGTTGAAGAATTTATTTTAGGACACGTCATGTAAATTTTTAGGGTTGTCACATTTGGAAACCTTCAAGGTTTCTTTTTTCACATTGTCTCATCTAATGATATATTTGCTTAAATATTTGTGTAAGATATCATAAAATTGAATAGTTTGGCCCTTTATGCAATTTCTCCATTCTTTGAGACATCTTTTTCTACCTTGTTTTAATATTTCTAAGAATTTTAACAAATCAAATTGATATGCCCTTAGGGGAATTGAGTAAAGTAGTATTTTCCAACCTTTCTGGCACCAGGGACCAGTTTCACGGAAGTTAGTTTTTCCATGGACCGGGGCGGGAGGATGGTTTCACGATGATTCAAGCTTATTATGTTTATTGTGAACTTTATTTCTTTTATTATTACATCAACTCCACCTCAGATCATCAGGCATTAGATCTTGGAGGTTGAGGACCCCTGGACTAAAGCATCCTTGAAATGCTTAACACTAAGCAAAAGAGAAAAAATAATGAGAATTTAAAAATGCTTTAAAGGAGCCGCACAGACTACATTGGGGTTACCAGGTGGGGTGGCGCTAGTGGTAAAGAATCCACCTGCCAATGCAGGAGACACAAGAGACACGAGTTCTATCCCTGGGTCAAGAAGATCCCCTGGAGTAGGAAATGGCAACCTACTCTTGTATTCTTGCTTGGGAAATCCCATGGACAGAGGAGCCTGGCGGGCTAGTCCACGGGGTCGCAAAAGAGCAGGACATGAGTAAGCGACTAAACAACAATGATTTTAGCAGGTTTCTTTTATATTTCACCTGTTACTCTGTACTCAGATTGGAGGAGAGAAAGAGGGCTTCAAATTAGGTACGTACAGTGCTACATTGACCCAAGTCCCATTCTCCTTTCTGTTTTAAATTATGGGATGTGAACACATGGTGGGTCAATGATCAAACTCACACAACTTATGGAAATAAAGTTCACTTGATTTGAAGGATGTGGACTGGAGGGGAATGGTAGGGACAGGGCCAGCTTGTACAACCCTTGTGCATGTGTGAGGCACAGTTGAAGCTCAGAACAAGACATAAACACCCTGCACAAGATACAAAACTACCTGGAAAGGACACACCTGTTAATTCAACTTACTAACACTTAAGGGCAGAGTTTAAGCCCAGATATACTTTCCATGTGAACCTGAGCTCCAAAGTCAACTGCCAAAGCCAGAAGTTTTGTTACTTAAACCCTGAGTTAGTTATGCTATGGTGGTTGTGGAGAGTATCAATACTTCACATTATTTAATTTTCACATTAATTACCTGGAATGTGACTTACTGTTTTGAAATGACTCTTGAGAATACCTTGGACAGCAAGGAGATCAACAGTCAATCCTAAAGGAAATCAACCCTGAATATTACTGGAAGGACTGATGCTAAAGCTGATGCCCTGGTATTCTGGCCACCTGATGTGAAGAGTCAGTTCATTAGAAAAGACCTTAATTCTGGGAAAGATTGAAGGCAGGAGGTGAAGGGATCGACAGAGGATGAAATAGTTGGATGACATCAATGATTCAAATGACAAGAATTTCAGCAAACTCTAAGAGGTAGTGAAGGACAGGGAAGCCTGGCACACTGCAGTCCATGGGATTGCAATGAGTCAGACACGACTGAGTGACTGAACAGCAACAAGGGGTAGATGTCAACCTTTTCACCCATAAATTCTTTTTTTCCCTGCCTGGTAGTTTTTTATGTCTACTCCACATGGCCTGGGATGGGGAGGGGGTTGTCAGGTGGAGGGAATTGGAGGGCTTTTTCTGTAACTTTCCTGTGGGAGGACATTTAAAAAAAAATAATTTTATTGAAGTGCAGTTGACTTACAGTTTAGTGTTAATTTCTGTTGCACAGCAAAGTGATTCGGTTATGCATATGCGTATTGTTTTTCATATCCTTTGCCATAATGGTTTATCAAAGGATATTGAATATAGTTCCCTGTCCTATACAGTAGGACTTTGTTGTTTATCCCTTCTTTGTTTTATTTTTGGCTGTGCCACGTAGCATGAAAAATCTTAGTTTCCCCACCAAGGATTTGAACCTGTGCCTCCTGCAGTGGTAAGCACAGAGTCCTAATCCCTGGACTGCCAGGGAATTCCCTATCCACTCTCTATATACTAGTTTGCATCTGTTAATCTCAAACTCCCAATTCACACCTCCCCCTCACCCCCATCACCAGAGGACATCTTTTGCGGATTAAGTTATCACACAGCAAGCAAATAACACTTTGAGTTTGCTGTACACCTATTTGTTTGTAACTGGCTTTTCTAGACCGGCTGGACCAGTTTTGGAGCAGAGGTGGGGTTATTTCAAAGGCTTTCTTTCAAAGCTTTGTTTTCAGAACTCATTTCCTGCTCTTACTCTCAAAGGGGGGAAAATGATAGCTCGGTATAGTTTATTTACTAGCAGCTTTTCCAAGGGAACTGAAGTTCAGCATTTCAAAGGCTTTGTTTTCAGGACTTTTTTCTTTCCAGTTTTTTTTTCCCTTAGAGATAAAAGTTAGATCTATACAGTTTACAAAAGAAGTTCTTCTATAGGGATTTGTGGGCAAGATCTTTCAGGGTTGCCAGAAGTATTCATTGTCAAATTTCCCCCAGTTCCTAGTCTGCTGGGTGCAAGCAGAAAGGGGCTTCAGCCTGTGACTTTGGGGTGAAGGGCTGTAGCTGCCATCTTATCGCCCCTCCTCACAGTCTGGTGTCCAGCTTTGCTCAGCTTCTGGCTGCTACCCAGGCCCCAACTCAGCCTCTGACAACATCCACCTTCATGTTCATGTCCATCCTGGCCTCTCGCCTGGTTTGGGATTGGCCGAGCACTACCTCAACCCCACAGCTCCTCAATGAGCTCCACGGCCTGCAGCATCCATGCCCCACCTTCTCATTTCATCAGCTGAAGACTGTGTCTTTGAAGTTATCTCTGTGGGAGAAGTGAAAGGCAAAGGAGAAAGGGAAAGATACGCCCATCTGAATGTAGAGTTCCAGATTATAGCAAGGAGAGATAAGAAAGCCTTCTCAAGTGAACAATGCAAAGAAATAAAGGAAAACAATAGAATGGGAAAGACTAACAATCTCTTCAAGAAAATTAGAGATACCAAGGGAACATTTCATGCAAAGATGGGCATGATCAAGGACAGAAATGGTAAGGCCCTCGCAAAAGCAGAAGAGGTTAAGAAAAGGTGACAAGAATCCACAGAAGAACTATATGGAAAAAGTCTTAATGATCTGGTTAACCACAGTCTGTTTAAACCAAATTTAACCACAATCTGGTCACTCACCTAGAGCCGGACATCCTGGAGTGTGAAATCAACTGGGCCTTAGGAAGTGTTACTATGAACAAAGCTAGTGGAGGTGATGGAATTCCAGTTGGGCTATTTCAAATTCTAAAAGATTATGCTGTTAAAGTGCTGCACTCAATATGCCAGCAAATTTAGAAAACTCAGCAGTGGCCATAGGGTTGGAAAATGTCAGTTTTCATTTCAATCCCAAAGAAGGGCAATGCCAAAGAATGTTCAAACTACTGCACAATTGCCCTCATTTCACATGCTAGAAAGGTAATGCTCAAAATCTTTCAAGCTAAGCTTCAACAGTCCATGAACTGAGACTTCCAGATGTACAAGCTGGATGTAGAAAAGGCAGAGGAACCAGAGATCAAATTGCCAACATCCGCTGGATCATGGAAAAAGCAAGGGAATTCCAGGAAAACATCTACTTCTGCTTTATTGACTATGCTAAAGCCTTTGAGTGTGTGGATCAGAACAAACTGTGGAAAATTCTTCAAGAGATGCAAATACCAGACCACCTTACCTGTCTCCTGAAAAACCTGTATGCAAGCCAATAAGCAACAGTTAGAACTGGACATGAAACAACAAACTGGTTCAAAACTGGGAAAGGGGTACATCAAGGCTGCATATTGTTACTCTGCTTATTTAACTTCTATGCAGAGTACATCATGTGAAATGCCAGGCTGGATGAAGCACAAGCTGGAATCAAGATTACCGAGAGAAATATCAACAGCCTCGGATATGCAGATGATACCACTCTAATGACCGAAAGTGAAGAGGAACAATAGAGCCTCTTGATGAGGGTACAAGAGGAAAGTGAAAAAGCTGACTTAAAACTCAAAAAACTTAAAATTCAAAATACTGAGATAATGGCATCTAGTCCTATCACTTCATGACAAATAGAAGTGGAAAAAGTATAAGCAGGGATAGATTTTATTTTCTTGGGTTCCCAAATCATTGCAGATGGTGACTGCAGCCATTAAGTTAAAAGACACCTGCTCCTTGGAAGGAAAGCCATGAAAAACATAGATGGTGTATTAAAAAGCAGAGACATCACTTTGCCAACAAAGGTCTGTGTATTCAAAGCTATGATTTTTCCAATAGTCATGTACAGATGTGAGAGTTGGATCATAAAGAAGGCTAAACATTGAAGAATTGATGCTTTTGAAATGTGGGGTTGAGGGAGACTCTTGAGAGTCCCTTGAACTACAAGGAGATCAAGCCAGTCAATCCTAAAGGAAATCAACCCTGAATATTCATTAGAAGGACTGATGGCTAAAGCTGAAGCTCCAGTACTTTGGCCACCTGATGTGAGCAGCCAACTCACTGGAAAAGACCCTGATGCTGGGAAAGATTGAAGGCAGGAGGAGAAGGGGATGACAGAGGATGAGATGGTTGGATGGCCTCATAGACTCAATGGACATGAGTTTGAGCAAACTCCGGGAGACAGTGAAGGACAGGGAAGCCTGGTGTGCTGCAGTCCATGGGGTTGCAAAAAGTTGGACACCATTGAATGAACAACAACCACAACTTGGGTATCTGATTCTTTCTGATGAGTTGACCTATAACTAGAAGCTCTAAAATTCTATCTCCTGCAACTACACACTGTCTCTCAGCCTTCACATTCCCCTTCCCCACTTTTAAGGAGCTATTTTTGGGTGCAGCCCCCCAGCTGCTGCCGGCTANAAGTTGGACACCACTGAATGAACAACAACCACAACTTGGGTATCTGATTCTTTCTGATGAGTTGACCTATAACTAGAAGCTCTAAAATTCTATCTCCTGCAACTACACACTGTCTCTCAGCCTTCACATTCCCCTTCCCCACTTTTAAGGAGCTATTTTTGGGTGCAGCCCCCCAGCTGCTGCCGGCTAGAGAAATGGTTGTGCTTGTGTGAATGATGACCCTTACTCGGGTGCTGGGAAAAACAAATCAATGGCTTACTTCACTTAGAGGTTGTAAGTACAGCGTGTAGGAAGTGGCTTGTCAGGGCCCATGCACACATGGGAGTTTTTTTTTTTTTTTTTTTGCTATGAACTAGAGCAAAGGTTGAGGAAATATAGACCATGGGCCCAATTCAACTTTCCACCACTTATACCTGACTGGACTATAGCCACAGGTGTTTGTTTACATATTCTGTCTCTACTTTCATGTCAAAGCCAGGGAGTTGTAACAGAGATCGCATGACATACAGATTCCAAAGTATTTACTATCTGATCTTTTTATCAAAAGTGTGCCAATCCCTGTCTTCACTCAGTTGAGGAGAGGAAACTTGAAGCTTCCAGCAAGGCCTGGAGAGATTCAGGAAGGCTTCCTGATGGCTGTCCAGCATCCTTTAAAATATCTGTTCTGGGTGTATGAGATATTGATGCTTAGCCATGTACTAAAGTAAATGTAAGTGCATGTGACTACCTGCATATGAGAGCCTGAGGTAGCTCCTAGTTGGCTTGTGCCTATTGTTCCCCCAAGGGATGCTATGCTCATAAGAAAGGACAGAACCAAAGATGATATTATAATAATATTAGGAAAAAAATGTTATGATTATTTGCATCTTTGTGAAGGTTTTAGGTTGTTATTTACTTGATGACACCTCACTAGACATAATGAGGCCATAAACCCTTTGACCACCCATTTGTAGGTGGTCAAACCACCTACCAACCCACCTACCACCATCTCAACCCATTTGCAGGAGTTCAAACCCCCTTGGTAGCCCCAAGGTCAAGGAGCACAGGAGAGCTGTAGGCTGCCACAGCCTGGGACAATCCACAAAACAACCACATTGGGAAAGTAAGTAGTGCCTTCCTTGTTGGGTTTCTGCCCATTTATCCCTGGCCCTGGGTAGAACAGCTGAGGCCACCAGGTGCACAAAACATGTAGTTTATTTATACTGATTGACCGTACCTGCAGGAGCATCACCAGGTAGGTGTACTGTACCTGAGAAGTTCTAAAGTATTCAGACTCAGGACATGGTTTTATCTTTACAACCCAAGATTATTCTCCATGATTGTGGTGTAATCCTCAAACAATGGGAAAGAAAATTTACTTGAAGCTTAAAAATAAGGCAAAGATGTAAGATGTCCTTTCAGTGGCTAACAGACTCAACCAAAGAGTACTTAATTATTTATGAGAATGTTCCTGTATTTGGCTTTGCTATTTGTTATTTATTAGAGTTGAGACATTGTGAAATTACATGTTGCCTTATAATTCTGTTTGATAATCACTGCTGTGCCTCACCCCTCAAATTGTGATTCAATTGCTCTGTAAAACAGCAACTAGTTTTACAACTGGCACAGCAATTGTCTTTTAATTCTACCCCCCCCCCTTTCCTCCAGAAATTTCATTTGAGCACTCGTTTTTTAGAAAGCTTTTTGCTGATGACGATACAAACCCTGCTCCCACATACTCTTGGAAACAGCTGTACCATTTTACTGGCTTGTAGTTAGGATGAAGGCAATGGCACTCCACTCCAGTACTCTTGTCTGGAAAATCCCATGTACGGGGGAGCCTGGTGGGCTGCAGTCCATGGGGTCACTAAAAGTCAGACATGATTGAATGACTTCACTTCACTTTTCACTTTCATGCATTGGAGAAGGACATAGCAAACCACTCCAATGTTCTTGCCTGGAGAATCCCAGGGATGGGGGAGCCTAGTGGGCTGCCGTCTATGGGGTCACACAGAGTCAGACACGACTAAAGCAACTTAGCAGCAGCAGTTATGATGAAAGTTATGCCCCAGCTTGTAATTTCAAGCCCCTCCTCCCCTAATGGACTCTCATATCCTGTTGGCCAAAGAAAATCTCAAATGCTAGGGCAAAGGAAGTAGGAATGAAAAGTAGCTCAATAAGTATCTAACCAATTGTCATGATTAGTTTCANAAAGCAACTTAGCAGCAGCAGTTATGATGAAAGTTATGCCCCAGCTTGTAATTTCAAGCCCCTCCTCCCCTAATGGACTCTCATATCCTGTTGGCCAAAGAAAATCTCAAATGCTAGGGCAAAGGAAGTAGGAATGAAAAGTAGCTCAATAAGTATCTAACCAATTGTCATGATTAGTTTCAGGTGTCAACTTAATTGCACCTTAGGGTGCTCAGATAGCTGGTTAAACAGTATTTCTGGATGCGTCCTTGAGGATGCTTTTGGATGAGATTAACATTTGGGTTGGAGGCTTGAGTAAAGTAGATGTCCCTCCCCACTGTGGGTAAGCACTATGCAATCTACTGAGGATCTGAATGGAACAGAAAGGTTGATAAGGGAGAATAGACTCTGCCTGACTGTGGAGCTTGACAGCAATCTTTGCCCTCAGCACTCCTGGTTCTCAGGCCTTCAGACTCGAACTGCAACCTACGCCATTGGCTTTCATGCTCATGGGCCTTTGAGCTAAATCACTGGTCTTCCTGGCTTCTCCAGCTTGCTGATGGCAGACTGTGGGACTTCTCAGTGTCCAGTATTCCAAGAGCCAATATCATCTATCTATCTATCCCAGCATTTATAGCTATCAGTTCAGTTCAGTTCAGTAGCTCAGTCATGTCCAACTCTTTGCAACCCCATGAAGTGCAGCACGCCAGGTCTCCCTGTTCATGACCATCTCTGGAGTTCACTCAGACTCACATCCATTGAGTCAGTGATGCCATCCAGCCATCTCATCCTCTGTCGTCTCCTTTTCCTCCTGCCCTCCAATCCCTCCCAGCATCAGAGTCTTTTCCAATGAGTCAACTCTGCATGAGGTGGCCAAAGTACTGGAGTTTCTTCTTTAGCANTTCCATGTCCAGTTCCAACTGTTATTTTTGAATTGTATACAGGTTTCTCAGGAGACACATAAGGTTGTCTGGTATTCTCATCTCTTTAAGAATTTTCCAATTTGTTGTGATCTACACAGTCAGAGGCTTTAGCATGGTCAATAAAGCAGAAGTAGATGTTTTTCTGGAATTCTCTTGTTTTTTTTCCATGATCCAGCAGGTGTTGGCAATTTGATCTCTGGTTCCTCTGCCTTTTCTATATCCAGCTTGTACATCTGGAAGTCCTTGGTTCATGTACTGTTGAAGCCTAGCTTGAAGGATTTTGAGCATTACCTTCCTAGCATGTCAAATGAGTGCAGTTGTACAGTAGTTTGAGTGGCAGTACTTTGTGTTTAACTGCATAGTTTTGAAATAAACTTACTTTTATACTCCATACACTGACTGTGTAGGAGTTTGGCCAGACAAGTTTCTTCAGGTTGCTTTTTTGCATCAGTGGTGATTTTGTATGCAGTTTTTTTTTAAAAAAAAAAAAAAGTTTTATTTTTACGTTATTTTACTTTACAATACTATATTGGTTTTGCCATACATTGACATGAATCCACCACGAGTGTACATGAGTTCCCAATCCTGACCCCCCTCCCACCTCCCACCCCATATCATCTCTCTGGATCNTTCCATGTCCAGTTCCAACTGTTATTTTTGAATTGTATACAGGTTTCTCAGGAGACACATAAGGTTGTCCGGTATTCTCATCTCTTTAAGAATTTTCCAGTTTGTTGTGATCTACACAGTCAGAGGCTTTAGCATGGTCAATAAAGCAGAGGTAGATGTTTTTCTGGAATTCTCTTGGTTTTTTCCATGATACAGCAGATGTTGGCAATTTGATCTCTGGTTCCTCTGCCTTTTCTATATCCAGCTTGTAAATCTGGAAGTCCTTGGTTCACGTACTGTTGAAGCCTAGCTTGGAGGATTTTGAGCATTACCTTCCTAGCATGTCAAATGAGCGCAGATGTACAGTAGTTTGAATGGCAGTACTTTGTGTTTAACTGCATAATTTTGAAATAAACTTACTTTTATACTCCATACACTGACTGTGTAGGAGTTTGGCCAGACAAGTATCTTCAGGTTGTTTTTTTGCATCAGTGGTGATTTTGTATGCAGTTTTTTTTTTTTTTTAATTTATTTTTACTTTATTTTACTTTACAATACTGTATTGGTTTTGCAATACATTGACATGAATCCACCATGAGTGTATATGAGTTCCCAATCCCGACCCCCCTCCACCTTCCACCTCATATCATCTCTCTGGATCATCCTCGTGCACCAGCCCCAAGCTTCCTGTATCCTGTATCAAACATAGACTGGCGATTACTTCCAGACTTTTGGAGGACAAATTACATCAGCTATACTAAGCTGTACCTGATGTATGAGGAGGTGTAAGACACAATATTTCCCACGTAGTCATGTTCTTTGTTTGCATTATTGCTACAGGTTTGTGCCCTGTAACACAAAAATCCCAGGGACGGNTTTTGGAGGACAAATTACATCAGCTATACTAAGCTGTACCTGATGTATGAGGAGGTGTAAGACACAATATTTCCCACGTAGTCATGTTCTTTGTTTGCATTATTGCTACAGGTTTGTGCCCTGTAACACAAAAATCCCAGGGACGGAGGAGCCTGGTGGCCTGCATTCCATGGGGTCGCTAGGAGTCGGACACGACTGAGCGACTTCACTTTCACTTTCCACTTTCATTCTTTGGAGAAGGAAATGGCAACCCACTCCAGTGTTCTTGCCTGGAGAAGCCAAGGGGTGGGGGAAGCCTGGTGGGCTGCCGTCTGTGGGGTCGCACAGAGTTGGACACAACTGAGGCGACTTGCAGCAGCAGCAGCAACATAAGAATCAAGATAAAATCGACTGTTACATTCCATAAAAAGGAATTTTAAGATGCGTGCCAAGTTGATAATTGTGCATACAGCATTATTAATTATAGTCCTGAGAAGGGGGACATTTTTATCTGGGTGTGGATGAGCTCCAAAGCCTTGGCTTGCAACTGTTTCTTCCTATGATGGTAAGAGTATTACACGTTTGGCTCTGGCTCCATGCATTCTTTTCTTTTTTTGGCTGAACTGGGTCTTTGCCACAGTGTGTGGGGGCTTCTCTCGTTCCAGCCTGGGAGCTTAATTGCCCCGTGGCATGTGGGATCTTAGTTCCCCGACCAAGGATCAAGTCCATGTCCTGTGCCATTAGAAGGGACATTCTTCACCACCAGACAACCAGGGAAGTCCCTAGCTTCATGCATTTTAACTTTGTTTTTGTTGTTGTGGTTCACCTGCAGAACATGTTTATGTTCTGTTTATACTGTCACCCCATCTCTGGACCTGTGTCCCTGGTGCTGGAGGAGCTGGCACACATAGGTGAAAGAGTATCCCACAGTATCCCGCAGCCACTTCAGTGTCACCTGCATGAAAGGAAGTGACACAGGGGGAAGTCAGATGGAGAAAGATGGCAGTGTGAACCCACTGTTTTTAAATATCTTATTTTTGACAAATCGCATGACCATGAGGATACATGGTTAGGGCCACTGGCAGAGCCTTGGGAAGGAGCTGGGCAAGTGAGGAGACCTAGGCCTAGAGCATCCTCAGCTTCATGGAGAATCCAGTTCTGTCCATCCATAGAGAGGGAAGGAGGAGGAGAGAGAGGCTAGTAGACAGACATGGCAGGATAATCTGACCCTTCTATGTCCAGGGAAAGCACACGGGAGTGGGGAATCAGAGAGGAGGGGACCTAAGTCAGTGTGGGTGGCAAGGAAGGTATTCTTGTAGCTTCACTAGCTTCCAGGAGTCACTGCAAGAGACTGTCCCAGCTGGAACCTCAATTATGGCCAGCACTTAGCCAGACAAACCAGCTGAGATAGATGTTTCAGGTAAAGGGCACAGCATGGACAAGGGTCCAGAGGTGTGGATGTCCACAGAGTCCAGGGATGCACAAATAGCTTGTGCTGTAACAGAGTGTCAGGAGAGAAGGGGACAGAAAAGAAGCTCAATAAAAGAGCAGGAGTGAAGTTACAAAGGGCCTAGAGGACCATCATGCTCAGGGGTTTCTACCCTGGGTAATGGGGGGAGACTTTGAAAGAGGTGGATGGGATTTGCATTTAGAAAGCTCACTTAGAGCAATGTTGAATTGCATAGAAGTGGGGTAATTAAAACCAGGGCTGGTGCAGTAGTATAGATAAGAGTAGCTTTGTGTGAGAAGAAAAGGTCCAAACGTTAGGGGAAAAAATATGAAAAAGATGAGAAAAGAGACTTTGTATGTGTGAGGATTTCCAAGGATAGTGATCTAAGTGTCTGAGTTGATGTGATGTTGAGAATGGGCAGAGGAAGAGAGTACCTTTGTTGGGGAGGCTGGATGAGCTGCTTGAGATTCTTACGGGCATCTCAGCGAAGACGAACCAGTTGCATCTGCAGTGCTGGGAAGGCACTTGCAGTGACTCCTGGAAGTTAGTGAAGCTACACGCATGAGCGAACTCTTCCAAGGAAAGTCTGTGGCATGATAAGAATTGAGGACATAGCACCAAACCCTGACACAGTAATAGTGAAGGCAAAGAAGTGGAGGGATATGCATTGGAGATTGTGAAGAAATGGTCAAAATGTAGGAGGAAGATCAGTCTCCAGGGAAGTTTTCTTGAATTTGGGTGTGATCCTAGGACAGGTTAGAATCAGACAGAGCTTCCAAGGAACCAATGATGATTGGGAAGTGTTAGTTGTGTCCAACTCTTTCATGACCCCATGGACTATAGCCTACCAGGCTCCCCTGTCCACAAGAATTTTCCAGGAAAGAATACTGAAGTAGGTTGCCATGCCATTCTCCAGGAGATCTTCCCAACCCAGGGATCAAACCCAGGTCTCAGGCATTGGAAGGCAGATTCTTTACCATCTTAGCCACCAGGGAAGCCCACTGATGGCTGGGGAAGCCCCCAAAATGGCAAGCACGATTTCCATTGTAGAATTCCAGGTTAATTTTCCATGTTGTTTTCATCTGCTTTATTGTGCCAGTAATTTACAGGAGAAAACAATTTTCATTTTATTTGTGTTTTTCTTCAGGGGGATTCAAGAAAATACAAAACAATAGGACTGTCAATATCTGAGGTAGACATCCATGCAATCAATAGAGAACAGAGACAAATACAAGATAATTATAGTTTTATATTGCATTCTATTTAGATGAATACAGTTATCCATTCTTCTACTTAAATTAGCCAGAGTAATGCTATATAGCTTAAAACAATGAAGGCTTATTTCCCATGCATAGTTCATATCTACCATGGTTAGTGAGCTCAGCCCCACATGGTTACTCAGGATCCAGGCTGGCAGAAAGTCTACCATCTTGAAGCTACACCATTTGGAACATTTGACTTCTGCAGTCACTTTACTAGGGAAGAAGAGAAGTCCTGGCTTTGTCATGTCCTGGCTCTAATTTGCTCTGTCCCAGAAGGGGTATGAACCACTTTAAGTCATAGTCCTTTGGCCATATAACTGCCCATATAACTGCATGGAGCTGGGAAATGTGGAGGCGTATACAGTGGCCAGTACATGTCTCTACCATGTTCCATATTGTAAAAATCCAAAGTCCCCAAAGCCAATTTACATCATAAAATATATACAAAAACCAATAATAAAATACCTTACAATTAATATTAGCAAGTATTAGTAAAATGCTTTTATTGAAAATCAAAACAAACATAAATGGAAGTGCATCTATGTCTGGTTTCATTAGAAGCAATTTACTTCTTTAAAACCCTAGTTATTTAGATGCTGACATATTATCTGTAACACTACCACATTGACATTACATTTATATATTTTTCAAGCTTTTAATCACAGCTTGTTCTTTCTGGTAGTTGGCCTTCATCCAGCAGCACACCAAGAGTCACCTCATTAGAGCAGAAGACACTTCTATCACCCAGGGAATACCAAGCATTTTAAGAGCCTTGTTCAGGAACCACAGGCAGAGACTAATATATGCATTTTCTATTATTTCACACCTTGAGGAAATTTTCATGTTATTTTATGTTTATCTAAAGTTCATATTGCTATGGCACAGAATAATTTTGGAATATTACCAGTTTCCATAGCATATGGAAAGGAGAAAGCAAGGGAATTATCACTTAGTATTACTCTTATTATTTCTTATTGAAAGGAGGAAGCAAGGGAATTCCAGAAAAACATCTGCATTATTGACTATGCTAAAGCCTTTGACTGTGTGGATAACAATGAACTGTGGAAAATTCTTAAAAAGATGGGAATACCAGACCACCTTACCTGCCTTCTGAGAAACCTGTGTGCGTGTCAAGAAGCAAACAGTTAGAACTGGACATGACACAACGGACTGATTCCAAATTGGGAAAGGAGTGCGTCAAGGCTGTATATTGGCACCCAGCTTATTTAACTTATATGCCGAGTACATCATGTGAAATGCCAGACTGGAAGACCCACAAGCTGGAACCAAGATTGCTACAGGAAATATCAGCAGCCTCAGATATGTAGATGATACCACTTAATGGCAGAAAGCAAGGAGAACTAAAGAGCCTCTTGATGAGAGTGAAAGAGGAGAGGGAAAAATCTGGCTTAAAACTCAACATTCAAAAAGCTAAGATCATGGCATCCAGTCCCATCACTTCATGGCAAATAGAGGGGGAAAAAGTGGAAGCAGTGACAGATTTTATTTTCTTGGGCTCCAGAATCACTGCAGATGGTGACTGCGGCCATGGAATTAAAAGACATGTACTCCTTGAAAGGAAATCTATGACAAACCTAGACAGCATATCAAAAAGCAGAGACATCATTTTGTTGACAAAGGTCATATAGCCAAAGCTATGGTTTTTTCAATAGTCATGTACAGATATTAGAGTTGGACCGTAAAGAAGGCTGAGCACTGAAGAATTGATGCTTTTGAATTGTGATGCTAGAGAAGACTTTTGAGAGTCCCTTGGACTGCAATGAGATCAAACCAGTCAATCCTAAAGGAAATCAGTCCGAAATATTCATTGGGAGGACTGATGTTGTAGCTGAAGCTCCAGTACTTTTACCACCTGATGCGAGGAGCCAACTCACTAGAAAATACCCTGATACTGGGAAAGATGGAGAGCAGGAGGAGAAGGGGATGACAGAGAATAAGATGGTTGGATAGCATCACCAACTCGATGGACATGAGTTTGAGCAAACTCCGGGAGATAGTGGAGGNGCTGAAGCTCCAGTACTTTTACCACCTGATGCGAGGAGCCAACTCACTAGAAAATACCCTGATACTGGGAAAGATGGAGAGCAGGAGGAGAAGGGGATGACAGAGAATAAGATGGTTGGATAGCATCACCAACTCGATGGACATGAGTTTGAGCAAACTCCGGGAGATAGTGGAGGACAGCGGAGCCTGGCATGCTGCAGTCCATGGGGTCATAGAGTTGGACACAACTTAGTGACTGAATAACAATGACATACTTTAAAATTAGTAATTAAAATGAGCTTAATTATAGTAGCATCTTATTTTTTGATTTTGAATTAATCTTGAAATTTCTGAAAGCTGTGATTTGCAGCTCTTTAAAAGTACTTGCGTATTGGCCAGTTTTCCCCTGGTCAGTCAAAACATATTTATTTCTTAAGAATGCTGTTTTGAAGGAAATTAAAAAAAACAATTTTACAAATGGGTTTTAGATATTCAGTTACTGTTTTTATATTGGATATTTAAGAGATACCTTTACTTATCAAAGGGCGTTCCAAGTACTCAGTGGTAAAGAATCTACATGCCAAGTCAAGAGACACAAGAGATGGAGATTTAATCTCTCAGTCCAGAAGATCCCCTGGAGGAGGAAATGGCAATTTGCTCTGGTATTCTTGCCTGCCACCCCTTCCAGTCCTCTCATCTCTGTTCCAGGCAGGAAGAAGAGAGAAGGGTAAAGTCGAAGGTTACCTCAGCCTTGCCTCAGGGTCTTCCTCAGGGTCTACCCGCTACATCTAATTGCCCAAACTGAGTGAAGTGACCATGCTTAGCTGCAGGGACACAGGAAGGTTGTATAATTTTAACTGTTCTGTTCACAAGCAGGGAAGTGAGAGTGTTAACCATATAGGCAACTAGTAACATTTGCTGAACTTACCTGAGTTAAAATAAAGCTACTTATGTAACTAAAAAATTAACAAGTACATATTTATTTGATCAGTGGATAACATTCAGTGTTATTTATAATTGACCTTCTTGTAGAGAGCCATCTTGGAGCATTTCTCAGCTCCAGTCTTGTATATTTCTATATCTGATACCTGGGTATTTACCCCTTTTAAATAAAATCATGTTTGGTTATTTTTAAAATCGAGTGAGGAAGACACTTTCGGTTAACCTATGAGATAACAAGGCAGATATAAACAGATCTAAATAAGGAAATGCTAGAAACCTTACTAGGGCTTCCTAGGTGGCTCAGTGGTAATGTGGCAAAGAATCTTCCTGCCAACAAAGGAGATACAGGAGCTGTGGGTTCCATCCCTGGGTCAGGAAGAGCTCCTGGAGAAGGAAACGGCAACCCACTCCAGTATTCTTGCCTGAAAGGCCCCATGGACAGAGGAGCCTGGTGGGCTACAGTCTATGGGTTCACAAAAGAGTCAGACAAGACTTAAGCGACTAAACAATAACAGAAGTCTTAACACAGATCCAAGTGTATCAAATGATTACCAGTCTGAAATGTTATATTTCCCAGCTTTGTTAAATAATATGTTTTAATTTCTTTTGCACTTGTTCATGTCAAGTCCAAAGCAAGTGTTCCTGATCAGTGGGCAGCTCTGCTTCAAGTGGCCCATCTCCTGTTCCTACCATTGTCAACCATTGCTTCCAAGGATGCATGTCAACCTGCACCCGATGGCAGAAGGGAAAGAACCTGCAGAGCTGACTGTTCACAGCCAGCGTCTAACAGTGGCTGGCTTCCTGTTCATGCACTTGCCACTGGTTAGAACTTCATCTAAGACTCATTAAGAGCCCCGTTGCAAGGACGGAGCACTGTGAACTGTTTGCCAGGAAGAAGAACAAAGGGGTTCAGGAAGAGAGCTGGGCTCTGTCACATAACTGATTTGCCTGGTCAACAATTACCTTTTGGTAAACACTGGTTGAGTCTGGCAAGGTTGGTGGGGCTATATTTCTCTCCTCTACAACTTTGCTGCAGAAGAACCACAGAAACATGTTTTAAACTCAATTCTGATCAGTGTACAAGAAGTCACCAAACAGTCACATGAGCTCTGGTTGTAAAAATGGAAGTCCTCACTCTCTATCCTTAATGACTGCTATAAATACGTCGACTGAATGTTTCATTCCTGGACAGACCCCCAAATACTCAAAATATTCTGATGGCAGGAGCAGCCAGCCATAAAGCTGGAGTGCCATGTAAAGTGGGTGCTCCCAGGACCAGGGAACTCTAGACCTTAGTGCTGGTCTGAAGGAAGCAGGCTGCCATGCTTGCTTTCTTCCTGTTATTTTTTAAAATAATTTTATTTATTTATGTTTTTGGCTGTGCTGGGTCTTTGCTACTGTGCTCAGGTTTTCTCTAGTTGAGGTGAGTGGGGGCCACTCCTCATTGCGGTGGTTTGTCTTGTTTTGGAGTGTGCGCTTTAGACGTATGGACTTCAGCAGTTGTGGTGCATGAGCTTAGCTGCCTTGCAGCATGTGGAATCTTTCTGGACCAGGGATGGAACCCATGTCCCCTGCATTGGCAGGTGGATTCTTAACCACTTGACAACCAGGGAAGTCCTCTTACTGATTTTAATGCAGAGGCCATGGAGATCCAAACCATCTATGCTGTAGGCAGCCATATATCCAGAGCCAACCCTCATTTCATCAACTCAAGTTTCTTTATTGTTATGAGTAATAGTAGCGTAATACTAATTTGGACCTCAGGTGCAAAAGGAGCTGACCCATCAGCTCCTGTCGTGCTGTCAGCATTGCTCTCTGTTCAAAGTCCCATTCCTCTCCTGTTCTCTTCTCCCTTGCATAGGTAATCCATGTAATGCTCTTTTATCTGTATGTGTTCTTGAAAGCATGTAGAGTTTTGTATGCCTTTTTAAAAATTTTATATTTACTCTATTAGGTTAGAGACCTTATTCTACTATTTTTTTTTCTGCCCTTATCACTGTTCTTACATGATTTGTTCTTACATGTTGCTATGCATGTTGGGTTGGATTTCCCAGAAAACAGACTATGAGATAGAAGATTAGCCTGAAAGAAGGTTACTTAGAATGTTCTGTGCTTCAGGATCCAGCCCTGGGAGAGTGGGGAGGAGGGCGGAGGGAGAGAAGCAGGACTGGGCAGGGGGATGACATGACCTGTACCCAGATGATGGAGACCTCATGGGGAGCTCTGGAGCTGGGACGTCCAGCCTCAAGGCATCAACCAGTTGTTGGACCTGGGTTGCCGTGGAAACATGACTGGGAGAGGGGCTTGCCCTGGCTGACAGCAATTGTTAGAGAGGTTTGAGGGTAAGAGTATCAGTGGCCAACAGTTCTAGGGGCTGGGGGACCTGTTTAGTTCTGAATGCTTCTGTTCTGACAGAGGCCACAGAGCACAGTCTGCTACCTGCCACTCTACACGCTAAGTCCAGGCTGGTCTTTCTAAGCCGTGCTTCACATCCCACCATGTTTACTCGCATGACTTCAGATAGCCTCGACTCCCTGGTACCAGAAATGATGTAGCAACAAACACCCCTACTTATCAGGTGGATCCAAGGTGTTTCCCTGGGGATTGTCAAATGGAGTCCCAAGTAGTGCTGTTGGGTGCCTATATTCCCACCAGGGGTGCACAAGGGTATTTGGGCTTCATCAACTCGAAGTTATATAGCTCTCTAATATCTGCCATTTTGATGGGTCTGTGGTGTTTGAATTTGGTTTAAATTTGTATTTCTATCATTTTTAATGGGTTTGAGAATATCATTTTATGTCATTTAGCCCCCTGAGTTTCCTCCTTTTTGAATTGTCGGTTCACATTCTTTGTCCATTTCCTCTTGGGTTCTTAAAAATATTTCTGATCTCTCTTTAGCTGGTAAACAAACCTCCTGTATAGATTTTAATAGTGATATCTAAAGAATTTAAGCAACCCTCCCTGGAGTGTGGATTCCTGTTCAGAATAATTCAATATTAACTAACTATTCTCTCTNTCATGTCAAGTCCAAAGCAAGTGTTCCTGATCAGTGGGCAGCTCTGCTTCAAGTGGCCCATCTCCTGTTCCTACCATTGTCAACCATTGCTTCCAAGGATGCATGTCAACCTGCACCCGATGGCAGAAGGGAAAGAACCTGCAGAGCTGACTGTTCACAGCCAGCGTCTAACAGTGGCTGGCTTCCTGTTCATGCACTTGCCACTGGTTAGAACTTCATCTAAGACTCATTAAGAGCCCCGTTGCAAGGACGGAGCACTGTGAACTGTTTGCCAGGAAGAAGAACAAAGGGGTTCAGGAAGAGAGCTGGGCTCTGTCACATAACTGATTTGCCTGGTCAACAATTACCTTTTGGTAAACACTGGTTGAGTCTGGCAAGGTTGGTGGGGCTATATTTCTCTCCTCTACAACTTTGCTGCAGAAGAACCACAGAAACATGTTTTAAACTCAATTCTGATCAGTGTACAAGAAGTCACCAAACAGTCACATGAGCTCTGGTTGTAAAAATGGAAGTCCTCACTCTCTATCCTTAATGACTGCTATAAATACGTCGACTGAATGTTTCATTCCTGGACAGACCCCCAAATACTCAAAATATTCTGATGGCAGGAGCAGCCAGCCATAAAGCTGGAGTGCCATGTAAAGTGGGTGCTCCCAGGACCAGGGAACTCTAGACCTTAGTGCTGGTCTGAAGGAAGCAGGCTGCCATGCTTGCTTTCTTCCTGTTATTTTTTAAAATAATTTTATTTATTTATGTTTTTGGCTGTGCTGGGTCTTTGCTACTGTGCTCAGGTTTTCTCTAGTTGAGGTGAGTGGGGGCCACTCCTCATTGCGGTGGTTTGTCTTGTTTTGGAGTGTGCGCTTTAGACGTATGGACTTCAGCAGTTGTGGTGCATGAGCTTAGCTGCCTTGCAGCATGTGGAATCTTTCTGGACCAGGGATGGAACCCATGTCCCCTGCATTGGCAGGTGGATTCTTAACCACTTGACAACCAGGGAAGTCCTCTTACTGATTTTAATGCAGAGGCCATGGAGATCCAAACCATCTATGCTGTAGGCAGCCATATATCCAGAGCCAACCCTCATTTCATCAACTCAAGTTTCTTTATTGTTATGAGTAATAGTAGCGTAATACTAATTTGGACCTCAGGTGCAAAAGGAGCTGACCCATCAGCTCCTGTCATGCTGTCAGCATTGCTCTCTGTTCAAAGTCCCATTCCTCTCCTGTTCTCTTCTCCCTTGCATAGGTAATCCATGTAATGCTCTTTTATCTGTATGTGTTCTTGAAAACATGTAGAGTTTTGTATGCCTTTTTACAAATTTTATATTTACTCTATTAGGTTAGAGACCTTATTCTACTATTTTTTTTTCTGCCCTTATCACTGTTCTTACATGTTGCTATGCATGTTGGGTTGGATTTCCCAGAAAACAGACTATGAGATAGAAGATTAGCCTGAAAGAAGGTTACTTAGAATGTTCTGTGCTTCAGGATCCAGCCCTGGGAGAGTGGGGAGGAGGGCGGAGGGAGAGAAGCAGGACTGGGCAGGGGGATGACATGACCTGTACCCAGATGATGGAGACCTCATGGGGAGCTCTGGAGCTGGGACGTCCAGCCTCAAGGCATCAACCAGTTATTGGACCTGGGTTGCCGTGGAAACATGACTGGGAGAGGGGCTTGCCCTGGCTGACAGCAATTGTTAGAGAGGTTTGAGGGTAAGAGTATCAGTGGCCAACAGTTCTAGGGGCTGGGGGACCTGTTTAGTTCTGAATGCTTCTGTTCTGACAGAGGCCACAGAGCACAGTCTGCTACCTGCCACTCTACACGCTAAGTCCAGGCTGGTCTTTCTAAGCCGTGCTTCACATCCCACCATGTTTACTCGCATGACTTCAGATAGCCTCGACTCCCTGGTACCAGAAATGATGTAGCAACAAACACCCCTACTTATCAGGTGGATCCAAGGTGTTTCCCTGGGGATTGTCAAATGGAGTCCCAAGTAGTGGTGTTGGGTGCCTATATTCCCACCAGGGGTGCACAAGGGTATTTGGGCTTCATCAACTCGAAGTTATATAGCTCTCTAATTTCTGCCATTTTGATGGGTCTGTGGTGTTTGAATTTGGTTTAAATTTGTATTTCTATCATTTTTAATGGGTTTGAGAATATCATTTTATGTCATTTAGCCCCCTGAGTTTCCTCCTTTTTGAATTGTCGGTTCACATTCTTTGTCCATTTCCTCTTGGGTTCTTAAAAATATTTCTGATCTCTCTTTAGCTGGTAAACAAACCTCCTGTATAGATTTTAATAGTGATATCTAAAGAATTTAAGCAACCCTCCCTGGAGTGTGGATTCCTGTTCAGAATAATTCAATATTAACTAACTATTCTCTCTCTCTTTCTCTCTCACACACAAGGCTGTTTATTATGAAGTATTTTTGAGGATTATATAACAATTGTCTAGTTAATTTTAGCTGAAGATTTCTTTGGAGTGGCTGACAGTGTATGTGTGTGTTTAACTCTCACTGCTTTCTTTGAGCCTGTTAGTAATCCTTTAACATCGAAATCTACAAAAATTTATAATATTTTCAACATTTTGGGGTTAGAACATCTCAGCGTATAGTCAGTTGAATCTGTGAAGGAGCTGAAGGAGGCAGAAAGACTGGTTTTTCTTCTCCTAACTTTCTTGCAGTCTCTCCTGCTCTCCTCTTTTCTCTCTCTGGTATATTGGTCAAAATAAGGTCTTGGAATCCCCGAATTCTATCATTTTGGGAATGTTTTTAAGGTACATGATTTTATCTAAAACAGAATATCCTATAGCTGAGGGAAATGTTTTTCATCCCAGAATATGTAAAGCCTTTCCAGACACATGATGTGCACACAAGCTGGGCCATGATCCTGAACAGGTTCATCTTTCAACTCTCCTTCCATAGCTCAAATGGCAACCCATTCCAGTATTTTTGCCTGGAGAATCCCATGGACAGAGGAACCTGGTGGGCTACAGTCCATGGGGTTGCAAAGAGTTGGACAGGACATGACTGGGCAGCTAACACTTTCTCTTCACTTTCATAGCTCACCTCCCACAATGGGGAGAAACACCCCTGTGGTGGTCTGCTTCAGCTTTCCCCAGGGGAAGTTTATGTTGCGGGATGAATCTATTCACACCCATCTGTTTTGGGTTACAATTTTCACTGAATACAGACCAAATCCTCCTGTGGTCTTTCCTGCAGAAGTCTGGGTTGTCTTTAAGATGGGTTGACAGTGCAGACAGTGTCTTCTCACACCCAGGAAAATTCAGAGGAACTATTTCAGCTAGAGCACAATATTTAAAAAATTCTTCCCCCCCCCCCATTTTTGGGCCAAGCTGCAAGGCATGTGGGATCTTAGTTCCCTGACCAGGAATTGAACCCATGCAGTGAAAGCAGTGTCTTAACCACGGGACCTCCAGGGGAGTCCCTAGTGCACAGTTCTGAAACTGGTATCTTAAGTTCATTTCTAAGCTGGAAGTGGCTTCTATTTACCTCATTGATACCACCTTTACCTTTGAGTCTAGACACCATATTTCCTCTTGGATGAAGGAACTGGGAAAGTCTGGCAGTACAACTGGCAGGGAAGGTGGGCATGCAGCCAGGTTGCCCACCTCAGAAAGCGCTCACCAGAGCCTCAAAGGCAATATTTTACTCTTCGAGGCTGGTTACTTCTTACCTGCATGGGCAGACACTTGGTTCAGCAGCCCAAACACATTCTGAAAACCACATCTGTGTGGGAATCTGGATTCTGCCATTCTCGCTGTGTGATCTTGACAGGAGGCCTCTCCTAGCTCCTTCCTGTATAGGATGAGGGTGAAGGTTCTTTCCACATGGGGCTGTTGGAAGGATTCAGTTAGAAAATACCTAGGAAGTGCCTGATCCACAGCAAAATACCTTCTCTTTCTGAAAACCTCCACATCAAGGAGATAAAGTGGAGACACCTATTGAGAGTGCTGTTCAGGACAGACCCCGGTACCGCTAAATGAAGAGATGAGAGAATAGACAAAGCACTGATCAAATGAGTGAGGGTGTGACCCACACTATCTCTGACGAAGGGAGATTGGAGATCAAAACTGTGATGTAAATACTCAGTGAATGCCTGTAGAGCTGGCCATTGTGGTAGACTTCTTTTAATTGGAGTATAATTGCCTCTTAATGTCATGTACGTTTCTGCTGTCCAGTGAAGTGAGTCAACCATATGTATGCATATATCCCTTCTACCTCTCTAATCCCACCCATCACTGAGCTGAGCTCCCTGTGACTCACAGCAGGTTCCACTCACTGTCTGTTTTACACATGGTAGTGTATCCATGTCAGTTCCAATCTTCCAATTCATCCAACCCTCTTCCCCACACCCCGTCTCCCCATGCCTATTCTCTACATCTGAAAACAGGTTCTTTCGTCTGTATTATCCTTCTAGATTCCACATATGTGTGTTGATATGTGATATTTTCTCTTTTCGACTTACTTCATTGTTTGACAGACTATAGGTCCATCCATATCTCTACAAATGATCCACTTCCATTTCTTTTTATGGCTGAGTAATATTCCATTGTGTATATGTCATCTTCTTTATCCACTCTTCTGTAGATGGGCACCTAGGTTGCTTCCATGTCCTGGTTATTATAAATAGTGCCGCAATGACATTGCGGTGCACGTGTCTTTTTGTTTGGCATATTCTTAACAGAAATTATCTCATTTAATTATCACAAGAATCTTTTAGGAAAGGTATCATTATCACCATTTTGTAAATGAGGAAATAAAAGCTCATGGAGAAGGTCACATAACAATGGTGCCATGACTAGTAAGTGCTTTCACTAAGGAATCACAAAAGTTGAAGGCCCTAGATATATACAAGTGTGCATAAGGGTATTTTCAGGTATAAGTATGTGCCTATGGCATTTAAGATCAGTCCTGGGTGTTCTTTGGAAGGAATGATGCTAAAGCAGAAACTCTAGTACTTTGGCCACTTCATGCGAAGAGTTGACTCGTTGGAAAAGACTCTGATTCTGGGAGGGGTTGGGGGCAGGAGGAGAAGGGGATGACAAAGGATGAGATGGCTGGATGGCATCATTGACTCGAGGGATGTGAGTTTGAGTGAACTCTGGGAGTTGGTGATGGACAGGGAGGCCTGGCATGTTGCAATTCATGGGATCACAAAGANAAAGACTCTGATTCTGGGAGGGGTTGGGGGCAGGAGGAGAAGGGGATGACAAAGGATGAGATGGCTGGATGGCATCATTGACTCGAGGGATGTGAGTTTGAGTGAACTCTGGGAGTTGGTGATGGACAGGGAGGCCTGGCATGTTGCAATTCATGGGATCACAAAGAGTCGGACACAACTGAGTGACCAAACTGAACTGATGGTGTTTAACTTCATCCCAATAAAACTGTAGGCCCTGATGACATGCTTGTGCAGTCCTTTCACTTTCATCAAGAGGCTTCTTAGTTCTTCTTCACTTTCTGCCATAAGGGTGGTGTCATCTGCATATCTGAGGTGGTTGATATTTCTCCTGGCAATCTTGATTCCAGCTTGTGCTTCTTCCAGTCCAGCATTTCTCATGATGTACTCTGCATATAAGTTAAATAANCCCGCCCCCTCCGAACAGGGGGAGCCCCGGCCTCATCACCGAAGCTGAGCGCCTGGAGGGGGTTGCTGGGGAGTTAGGGGGGGACGGTCACCCGCCGAGCCTCCAGCTGTGTGGCAACGCCGCCCCCTGCCGGTGCCCTGCGGAGCTGCTCTAAAAGCGGAGGAACCAGTGGGACCGCAGACGGAAGCCATTGCCTCTCAGCGCTGGCCTGGCGAGGTGTGGGAGTCGGGGAAGGGACCGCGGGACAACCAACCACACGATTCTCACGGGCCCATCGCTTCCCCAGATGCACACTCATGGACCTAGTCACCTGTGCATAACTGTGCGTGTGTTGTGAGAGAGGTGTGATTTGACATAGAGCAGTGGTGGACGTGGACTTCCCTGGTGGCACAGTGGATAAGAATCCGCCTGCTGATGTAGGAGACATGAGAGACGTGGGTTCCATCCCTGGGTCGGGAAGATGCCCTGGAGGAGGGTGTGGAAACTCACTCCAGCACTCTTGCCTGGAGAACCCCATGGACAGAGGAGCCTGGTACAGTCCACGGGGTCGCAAACAGCCGGACATGACTGAAGCGACATAGCGCGCGCGCGCGCACACACACACACACACACACACACACACAGTGGTGGACTAACTGGGACCAGGGGAGCTGGGGGAGAAGAGAGGAGCGCGCGCATACACACACACACACACACACACACACACACACACACACACACAGTGGTGGACTAACTGGGACCAGGGGAGCTGGGGGAGAAGAGAGGAGCGGCGTCCTTTTGATCGGATCTTGAAAAGTGGACTTGCCTTGGTAGCTGGGGAAGGAGAAAAGCACTACCAGCAAAAGGGAAGAGTGTAAGAGAAATTGGAGTTTGGGCAAGGCCTTATAGACCGCCACTGTAAGAAATGAAATTGGTGGTACATCTCGATACAACCAGATTGGTTTCTAGGAACTTCCTGAGAACCTCTGGGCAATACTCTGCTTAGCTCTTTACACTTAACACCTCTAACCTTCACTTGAGAAGATATCCTCTATCACAGGGATTTGGAAACAAGAATTGTGAGGTAGAGATTTGCCCAAGTTTCATGGCTAATCAGTGGTGAGTTCAGGCCTCGAAACCAACTCATTTCTCTGGGGAGTGCTATTTAGCCATAGTTCTCAGGAATAGGATATATGTAGCCTACCAGTACCCTCTGGTACTTTGCACCTCTGGATTTGAATGAAAAAGAAAAGGCCTTTTCTGTAACGAAACACATGTTCAAGGCTAGTATAAATTCTGCCCCTGAAAACAAAAGCAATGGAGATTATATAGTAGATGAAAATGAAAGTTAGTCACTCAGTTGTGTCTGACTGTTTGTGATTCTATGTACCGTAGCCCACCAGGCTCCTCTGTCCATGGAATTCTCCACTCAAGACTACTGGAGTGGGTAGTCATTCCCTTCTCCAGGAGATCTTCTGGACCCAGGGCTCGAACCGGGATCTCCAGCAGTGCAGGTGGATTCTTTACTGTCTGAGCCACCTGAGAAGCCCAGTATTGGGTACACTGCACTAAAAAAAAAAAAAAAAGAAAGAAAAAAAATCAAAGGTTTAGCCCCACTGACAGGACTGAGTGACTTCACTTTCACTTTTCACTTTCATGCATTGGAGAAGGAAATGGCAACCCACTCCAGTGTTCTTGCCTGTAGAATCCCAAGGACGGGAGAGCTTGGTGGGCTGTCGTCTATGGGGTCGCACAGAGCTGGACACGACTGAAGAGACTTAGCAGCAGCAGCAGCAGCCATTATTTTGTACTTTAACGGTTCTCCCAAAAAAAGTGGGGAAGAAAAAAAAGCATTAGTCTCTGAGCCCTTGGCTACCTGGGCTTNGAGAGCTTGGTGGGCTGTCGTCTATGGGGTCGCACAGAGCTGGACACGACTGAAGAGACTTAGCAGCAGCAGCAGCAGCCATTATTTTGTACTTTAACGGTTCTCCCAAAAAAAGTGGGGAAGAAAAAAAAGCATTAGTCTCTGAGCCCTTGGCTACCTGGGCTTCAGAAAATCTTAAAGATTTTGGTCTGTGGGGCTAAAGGAATCTACATTTTGGCAAGTTGCCCATCCGATTCCTAACACAAGGGCCCAGCCACATTTACATCAGGCTGACAAGGGATACTGCAGCCTGGTTCGGTGGGCACCTTCTCCCTGGCAGAGGCTGCACTTTTCTGCCTGGCTGCTCTCATGACTTCGCCCAAGAGTAGAGAGCGTGGCTGACAGGCAGAGATGGAGCCTGAGGCCAGCTCCAGAGAGCCTGCAGTGCATCAGACCCTATGCTGGAGAAGGGTGAGTCCCAGGGGCAGTGGGGCAAGACACCTTCTCCCAGGTCTCCAGGGCTTTATGGCTGACACTTCCGTGACCCTCTAACAAAGTGTTACTCCCCATCTGGGTTCTCCCTTGCTAGCATGCTTCCTAATCCCAATAATCCAGACCCGCCACCTCCTGCACTATTACATCTGGGATCTCTTACTTCTGGCAACACTGCATAGTGTTTGACTGGATTCATATGGGCCTGATTCATAGTGGCCACTAGATACATATTGTCGAATGAAAGCATCTGTTGTTCTTTGTCCCTCTTCTCCCTGTCTTCAAACTGAGATAATATTTACATTCTGGAAAAGAAAAGGTTCATCCTTACATGAAATTGCAAATTTTGCAATTGCAGGTATGTTTTTTTCCCCTAGAAACCAAACTAATTATCAAATGAGAAAGTCCCCACTCTCCAAACATGTTCATTGCCAAGATCACCTCTCAACAGTTATCCTTGGATTAAATTTAGGTGCAGAGTTGCCATATACATGTCTGTATACTAGGCTTTAATTTCTGTAGCTTTTTGGTAAATAATTTACTTTTTCTCATCTTAAAGGGGAGGAAGATCTATGGCAATATAATGCTGTATGTCTGTATCTGTAGTTCTTAAAGGAAGGCTGAAAAAAGAAACACTTATGACTAGTTAACCTGGATTTAAAAGTGACAATCAATCTGGACTTAGCAAAATAAGAAGTTCCATTTTGGCCTGGAGAGTACTTAATGATATTAAGTTGGTTATAATGTGCCATACACTGTGTTCAGTATTTTATAGAAACCATTTCTTGTAAACTTTCTCCACATATCAGAGCTCTACATATCACATCCCCATTTTCCAGATAGGGGAGATGAGGCAGAGGAAGGTTAAGTAACCGACAGAAGTGGCAGAGCCTCGGCTCACATCCACTCCTGCGGCTGCTCTCCGCAGCTTTTCCTCTGGGAGCCTTCCTTCCCCCTGTCATTTCATTTTCCTTTTAGGCCTAAAACTGAACTGGAACTGTACTCTGCTCCTACCTTCTTTCCAAATTCTATATGTTCAGATTGTATAGAACATCGAAGACCAAGGTGTTTTGTCCTGAAACAGCTGCCAAGGTCAGAATGCACCTGCCTGGGTGGATGAGAGTTTCTTCCTCAGTCAGAAAGGCCTGTCTCCCTGACTGGGGGATCCAGAAAGTTAGCAGCCTTCCAAAGAGGCTTTAAGAAAACCACACACACACACACACACAGAAACAGGATGCAGAGGGTCACAGTCTGCTCCAAGTTCACTTAGTAGTCTTGCTACCCTTCCCATTTTGCTTGTCTGCTTCCTGTCTTTTCAGGAATGGTTTCAGAAGATAAGCAGCAAATGAATATGCAATGATTCCCCCATGCTCACATCCAAATGTTGCTTAGAACACAACAGTGAAGCCTAGTTCCTCTCTCTCCCCAGATTTTTGTCTTGCTCTTCATCTTTTCACACCAGTTCTCTCCACCCTCTCCAAGGATTATCCACCTTCCCCTGCCCTTTCCACCAAAAGTGACAGAACCCTGCAGAAATACCTTGTCCCCTCACCCTCACCCTGGGCAAGAGCAGTGGGATGTGAAGATTTGGGGGCCACTCCCTACACCCTTGCCATTCACCACCTTCCTAGGGCAGAACGGTTCCTGAGGCCATGGAGGACAGACAGGCATCCTTCTCCAGCCATGTCCACACAGAAGTCCACATTGCAGGGCAAACAAGAGCTTTCTGTCATCCAGTTATTAGTAGAACAGCAGCCAATCAGGCTTCATGTAAAAATTAAAACTCCTGGGAAATTAGTCAATATATTACCTGTTTTCCCAGGGAATGCTGCTTGTGAAATGACTCTCCTCCTGTTTCTTCAGGGAAATAAAGGTTTATTCAAGGCCTATCAAAGGCAAGAGACATCCTAAATCATACAGCTTCTAGTCTTGAGAAAACAGGCCAGCATCTTATTACCTATATAGTTACTAGCAATCAACAGATTAACTTCTATAAGTTTAAACTTTTCAACAATTTTTTTTCCTGTTTTATTTCATTTTATCTTCAGAATTATTCTGGCCAATGTGCAGTGCAAGAAATTCTAGGTGATTTTTCGCAGGTTTACATCTCTAATTCTGGAAAAGTTAAAGTAAGACTCAGTTGCTTTCAGTCATGGACCAGCATCCCTTTCTCAGGACCACATAGTTTAATCTTTCATACACTCAAATAGCTGTGAGTATATTTCAGTGATCAGTAACAAATTGTTCAGTTTGAAGGGAACCTCTAGCCACAAAGAGCGTGATTTGTATGGACTACAGCCTCACCTGTGAACATCTTACAAAAACTGTTGAGCATCTCCTAAGTGTCATTTCCTAAAGTTATTTTTAAGACTATTTATTTGACATATATGACCACATAAAAACAGTTCTTTGCACAGTTAGAGATCACTGAGCTTTGGAAATTCAGGATGCAAGCAACACAGTCCTATGTCATCACTCTTAAAATCAAACTCAATGCAGATCATCCTTCTTCATCAGAAAGACAAGCCAGTATTTTCTTGTGCTGCTATCAGTGCTGATTATGCCAGAAGTTCTTCCTGTTTTGACATCTTGGTAAAACGCTTGCTGTTTCAATGTTGCAAGTTCCATGGACCAGACTATTTTCTTTTCTCCAAACAAAAGAGATATTCAAAAGTCACATTCATCTGGCAAAATGTAAACTAGAAATACATGTGTATTTTCAAAACCTACCAAATATGAATAAGTAAACTGCTTTTCCCCCAAAGTCGTATTTATATTACAAGTTTTTCTTTCTACAAGTTTGTACTAGAAGAATGTTTAACTTCTTTGAAGAAAATGTGGATGTTTACTTGTGCTGCTTATAAAGTTTTGAGAAAGGTACAAGGTGTGAATATAATGAATTATATTCTAAACGGATGCATTATATAATGAATTATTTTCTAAAAGGAATTTGGCCAAAATATGTATGTATCTTGTGAAAAGAGAAAGAGAGAGAGAGAGAGAAAGAAAACTTCTCTGGTAATATCAGCTCATTCTGATATATTTTTAACCAACTCTTACTTTGTACACATATGTTGACATATTGGTCACTGATCATTAATTTATATGACCTTTCAACATTTTGGACATAATTAAACCTGGTGTATATCCATTTTAACAGCACCATTTTGATATGCCAAATTCAGAAATTATGTAATTACCATGTGAATTTAAGCAGCTACAAAAAGTATATTTGCTCACATGCTTAGACCATGCACTGATTCGGTAATGCATATACCTCCTTGTTTAAAAGAATTTTTTAAACATTTCTACCATCACTTTCTTTGTTAAAATCTTTTCCTCTTAATTTCCTTCCTTACTTCAAAATTATCTTCTGCAAAGAAAAAGAAAGAAACAGTATAATTGAATAGATAGCCAATGGGGAATTTGCTGTATGATTCAGAGAACTCAAACAGGGGTTCTGTATCAACCTGGAGGGGTGGAATGGGGAGGGAAATAAAATAGTACAATTAATGCTATCCTGATATTTGGGAGAAATTACTATGGAAAATTGTAAGCAACCAAAAAGCACATTTCTGAGTCTTAGAAAGTCTAAGAAACTGAACACAACAGATAGTAACACAACAAATAATATTTAAAATGAAGTTTTTTTCCCCTGAAAGCTACTAGGGTGATGAACATTTTTATAGACAGGCTTCTTAAAAACTTCAAACCAGACTCTAGGAAGATAAATTTGACCACCTTGAAAACGCTGGCTCCTTAAGTAAAATGTGAATGGGAAAACTAGCTGCAGACTCTAAGCACTAGGATATTTGGATATATTTTAGCAATATGGAATAAAAGATTCAAGTTTAATTTTCTAAAAAAAAAAAAAANCACCCTGGGCAAGAGCAGTGGGATGTGAAGATTTGGGGGCCACTCCCTACACCCTTGCCATTCACCACCTTCCTAGGGCAGAACGGTTCCTGAGGCCATGGAGGACAGACAGGCATCCTTCTCCAGCCATGTCCACACAGAAGTCCACATTGCAGGGCAAACAAGAGCTTTCTGTCATCCAGTTATTAGTAGAACAGCAGCCAATCAGGCTTCATGTAAAAATTAAAACTCCTGGGAAATTAGTCAATATATTACCTGTTTTCCCAGGGAATGCTGCTTGTGAAATGACTCTCCTCCTGTTTCTTCAGGGAAATAAAGGTTTATTCAAGGCCTATCAAAGGCAAGAGACATCCTAAATCATACAGCTTCTAGTCTTGAGAAAACAGGCCAGCATCTTATTACCTATATAGTTACTAGCAATCAACAGATTAACTTCTATAAGTTTAAACTTTTCAACAATTTTTTTTCCTGTTTTATTTCATTTTATCTTCAGAATTATTCTGGCCAATGTGCAGTGCAAGAAATTCTAGGTGATTTTTCGCAGGTTTACATCTCTAATTCTGGAAAAGTTAAAGTAAGACTCAGTTGCTTTCAGTCATGGACCAGCATCCCTTTCTCAGGACCACATAGTTTAATCTTTCATACACTCAAATAGCTGTGAGTATATTTCAGTGATCAGTAACAAATTGTTCAGTTTGAAGGGAACCTCTAGCCACAAAGAGCGTGATTTGTATGGACTACAGCCTCACCTGTGAACATCTTACAAAAACTGTTGAGCATCTCCTAAGTGTCATTTCCTAAAGTTATTTTTAAGACTATTTATTTGACATATATGACCACATAAAAACAGTTCTTTGCACAGTTAGAGATCACTGAGCTTTGGAAATTCAGGATGCAAGCAACACAGTCCTATGTCATCACTCTTAAAATCAAACTCAATGCAGATCATCCTTCTTCATCAGAAAGACAAGCCAGTATTTTCTTGTGCTGCTATCAGTGCTGATTATGCCAGAAGTTCTTCCTGTTTTGACATCTTGGTAAAACGCTTGCTGTTTCAATGTTGCAAGTTCCATGGACCAGACTATTTTCTTTTCTCCAAACAAAAGAGATATTCAAAAGTCACATTCATCTGGCAAAATGTAAACTAGAAATACATGTGTATTTTCAAAACCTACCAAATATGAATAAGTAAACTGCTTTTCCCCCAAAGTCGTATTTATATTACAAGTTTTTCTTTCTACAAGTTTGTACTAGAAGAATGTTTAACTTCTTTGAAGAAAATGTGGATGTTTACTTGTGCTGCTTATAAAGTTTTGAGAAAGGTACAAGGTGTGAATATAATGAATTATATTCTAAACGGATGCATTATATAATGAATTATTTTCTAAAAGGAATTTGGCCAAAATATGTATGTATCTTGTGAAAAGAGAAAGAGAGAGAGAGAGAGAAAGAAAACTTCTCTGGTAATATCAGCTCATTCTGATATATTTTTAACCAACTCTTACTTTGTACACATATGTTGACATATTGGTCACTGATCATTAATTTATATGACCTTTCAACATTTTGGACATAATTAAACCTGGTGTATATCCATTTTAACAGCACCATTTTGATATGCCAAATTCAGAAATTATGTAATTACCATGTGAATTTAAGCAGCTACAAAAAGTATATTTGCTCACATGCTTAGACCATGCACTGATTCGGTAATGCATATACCTCCTTGTTTAAAAGAATTTTTTAAACATTTCTACCATCACTTTCTTTGTTAAAATCTTTTCCTCTTAATTTCCTTCCTTACTTCAAAATTATCTTCTGCAAAGAAAAAGAAAGAAACAGTATAATTGAATAGATAGCCAATGGGGAATTTGCTGTATGATTCAGAGAACTCAAACAGGGGTTCTGTATCAACCTGGAGGGGTGGAATGGGGAGGGAAATAAAATAGTACAATTAATGCTATCCTGATATTTGGGAGAAATTACTATGGAAAATTGTAAGCAACCAAAAAGCACATTTCTGAGTCTTAGAAAGTCTAAGAAACTGAACACAACAGATAGTAACACAACAAATAATATTTAAAATGAAGTTTTTTTCCCCTGAAAGCTACTAGGGTGATGAACATTTTTATAGACAGGCTTCTTAAAAACTTCAAACCAGACTCTAGGAAGATAAATTTGACCACCTTGAAAACGCTGGCTCCTTAAGTAAAATGTGAATGGGAAAACTAGCTGCAGACTCTAAGCACTAGGATATTTGGATATATTTTAGCAATATGGAATAAAAGATTCAAGTTTAATTTTCTAAAAAAAAAAAAAAAGAATCATTACCTGAAATAGTATAGGGGGTAGAAAATAAGAACTATCAAAGTTATTAATATTTGAACCATGGAAGCTTCTAACTGGAGATCAATTTCTGAGAAGCCACAGCTCTAGCCAGAGTCCTGGACATTAAAAGGAAGTTCATGCTAACACATAATTAAGTACCCACAGTTTAGATAAGATATCTCCAAAGGGCAATTGAACTGCCCTTCAGGTTTTGAAATTTGTTGTTACTCAATAAGGTCATTGTTTAGCATAAAAGAAGTGACATTCTTTTTTTTTTTTTTTAATTTATTTTAGGCAATGGCACCCCGACTCCGGTACTCTTGCCTGGAAAATCCCATGGATGGAGGAGCCTGGTAGGCTGCAGTCCGTGGGGTCACGTGGAGTCGGACACGACTGAGCGACTTTACTTTCACTTTTCTACTTTCATGCATTGGAGAAGGAAATGGCAACCCACTCCAGTGTTCTTGCCTGGAGAATCCCAGGGATGGTGGAGCATGGTGGGCTGCCGTCTATGGGGTCGCACAGAGTCGGACACAACTGAAGCAACTTAGCAGCAGCAGCAGCAGCAGCATTTTAATTAGAGGCTAATTACTTTACAATATTGTGGTGGTTTTTGCCATACATTCACATGAATCATCCATGGGTGTACATGTGTTCTTCCTATCAGAAAATCATTTTACAGTATTAAAACAAAAAAACTAATGGCACCTGAGATAATTTGTCCCACAACCACTCCCTAGTTTCCATAAAATTCTGAAGTTATTTATTTTGCCCTCCATTGGCACTAATTTGGCAACCTTACTCCCTCCATCTACTCAATGTGAGTTCTCTGTGAGCAGTAATTCAACATACTTGCACTGACTAGAAGTATGTGACTTTGCTGTGTGTTAAAAATAGATTCCCCTGGTGAGCACTTGTGACTTGTTTGGTTTACTCTAGTCTTCGGCTCCTGACATGTCTTGGAACATTACCTCTGTCCTTTATTGGATTACAGGACCTGTTGAGAAAGTCAGCAGTCACGGGCACGTACGTGATACAGGCACTTTGAACACTGGAGCAACGGATACTCCTGCAAGGTTAGTCCGTTTCATGACCAAAGTAACATACATATATTTTTAATTCATTTCTTTAAAAAATAAAATGAATAATCCTAAAAATATAAGAATGGTCATATTTCAATTTAAGTTTTCCTGTAACATTATAATTCTGTATTATTGTACACTGCAATGTTTTCTATTTTATATGTTATAACCCTAGAACAAGTGCAGAGATGCCTTTTAAATGCCTTTTAAATATTTCTGACATGAAAAATAATTATCCTTTGCATATTGGGTATGTCATTATTTTGAGTCACACCTTCTTCATAAATCAAAGAAATTGAATTATCATGACTAATTCTTAATCCACTTTGTGTCTAAAGATAGCAAACATTTGGAACAAAAAATTGAAAAGCAAGCTAATTATTTAGATATTTTATCTACGTGATATTAAACAGCCAGATGTCTGGTTAAACTTCTTGTGTTTAATAGAGCACAGTGGAAATTTTAGTTATCTTCTAAATTTAATTAACGATCAATTTCATCAAAACATTTACTCTGGAACTTGCATTATTGATTTGGAATGCCTGTATTGATCAAATTAACCAAAGGCTTTGCAAAATGCACTTTAAGCTGCAGTAAAACCTGGGTAGTCTGAGCCTTCGGCTCCTCTTAAATCCTCGTGCAGTGAGCAATCCCTGGATTTCGAGTGTGTGTGTGTGTGTGTGTGTGTGTGTGTGTGTGTGTGTGTTGCGGAGAGGGGTTGGTAACAACAGCACAGCGGAACGTAAACCTGTGGGTATACACATGTACTTATATCTCCCCTAATTTTTTCTCTAGATGTTGATTCTTTCACATATCTGTTCTCATTCCCTATTCATTAATACAGATAAATGGCTATTGAATCAATCTAGTGCTATCAGCTGCTATTAACCTAAATCCTTTAGGTCTGATCACTATGGTTACCTAAAAACCTGGCAAATAACCTAGATTAAATAGCCTAAATAAGTTCTGTGTGTCTAGTAAAAGTTCATTTAGGAAGATAACATTTTCAGTTGGAATATGCTAAGCCTTAAACTTTTATTAAACTTTTAATAACTGTCAATGCTATTATGAAATAGTTTCAAATTTTATGATCATCTGTTGACTCATTTTTCTGAAGCCCCGATTATGTATGATTAATGAGGGTTTCTTGTTTTTTTGTTGATTTAACTTTTCTCTTGTTTATTTTTCAATGCTTCTGGGAATGCTTCAGAAGTTTCCACCACTGTTCTGTTTTTAAGTCAAATAATTTATGAAGTATAATCAGCTTTAGATTTCAAATTCTGCTTTCATACACAAGCCATAAAGTTTAAAATGTTACATTTAATTGTATGAGGATGTTATGTTACTACTTATTCAAATTTTATGGTAGTAAGTTCTTCAACAAAAACTTTTATCCTTATTATTTTATTAGGATATTTAACTATAGTGACTATATAGCTCAAAGTTTTAAAAGTATGTGGTCTTAAAATATGAATATGCTTATGAGAAAAAAGGGACAGTGTATTTTAAATCTGTTTAGTTCTTCAACAATCTGAAATGTAAATGTACTTCAACAATCTAAAATGGTCATCCTTCTACCATACAGGATTCTAATTATGCCTTCAGTTCATTTTTCTTTGATAGCTATATATCATATCATCTGTTGGCCATTGTGAAGTTATTGCAAAAATGAAATATAGGGGACTCAGAAGTTCAATATTCACAAACCCATAGAGATATCACCATGCTCTCCCATTTAAAGGCTCTTATACATCTAGTTGAAGCACTGACCACAAATATCAGGTCTGAAAAATCGAAATGTTATTCTCCCAAAGCCTGTGGAAAAACATGGTATCTCACTAAACAGCACGGTAGTCTTCTTAAATGCAGGGATCCCCAGTTTTAGTCTCCTGCTGTGACTTTATAGCTATCCATAACGTTCCGCTCATCTTTGGCCTTCGTCTAATTTGCTCTCATTTGGGGCTAATTCCGCTTTGTTTTCTTAAATTCAGTTTTGGTTAATAAATAACTACAACATATTTTACCATATATAATAGCACTGAGAAATTGAGCTTTGAGTACAACTAAGTAGAAAATATCAAATATGATATCATCATAGCATGAGTTGGTCCAGCATCTGTGTCAGATTATGTTATTCAAACACGTGAAACAGTCAAATTTCTGACTTGATCATCCTCTGCAGACAGTTCTTGTCAGTTGAAGTCTGTTTTTTGTTACTGCTGTCAGTGGATCATCCCCATAATTGCAAAAATTCTGTTGAACTCCAGAGGTTTCCTATATTTCATATCTGTTACATTATTTGAGAATAAGATATTACATGTTGTCGTTCAGCAGCTCAGTCATGTCCGACTCTTTGTGACCCCGTGGACTGCAGCATGCCAGGCTTCCCTGTCCCTCACCATCTCCTGGAGCTTGCTCAGACTCATGTCCATTGAGTCGGTGATGCCATCCAACCATCTCTTCCTCTGTCATCTCCTTCTCCTCCTGCCTTCAATCTTTCCCGCATCAGGGTCTTTTATAATGAGTCAGTTCTTTGCATCAGGTGGCCAAAGTATTAGAACTTCAGCTTCAGCATCAGTCCCTCCAATGAACATTCAGGACTAATTTACTTCANTGATGCCATCCAACCATCTCTTCCTCTGTCATCTCCTTCTCCTCCTGCCTTCAATCTTTCCCGCATCAGGGTCTTTTATAATGAGTCAGTTCTTTGCATCAGGTGGCCAAAGTATTAGAACTTCAGCTTCAGCATCAGTCCCTCCAATGAACATTCAGGACTAATTTACTTCAGGATTGACTGGTTGGCTCTCCTTGCAGTCCAAGGGACTCTCAAGAGTCTTCTCCAACGCCATAGTTCAAAAACATCATTTCTTCAATGCTCAGCCTCCTTTATGGTCCAAGTATCACATCCATATATGACTATTGGAAAAACCATAGCTTTGACTATACAGATCTTTGTTGGCAAAGTAATGTCTCTGCTATTTAATATGCTGTCTAAATTTCTCAAAGCTTTTCTTCCAAGGAGCAAGGGTCTTTTAATTTCATAGCTGCAGTCAACATGTCCAGTGATTTTGGAGTGCAGGAAAATAAAGTCTGTCACTGTTTCCATTGCTTTCCTATCTATTTGCCATGAAGTGATAGGACCAGATGCCATGATCTTCATTTTTTTTGAGTTTTAAGCCAGCTTTTTCACTCTCCTCTTTCACTTTCATCAAGAGGCTCATCAGTTCCTTTTCACTCTCTGCCATAAGGGTGTTGTCATGTGCATATCTCAGGTTATTGATATTTCTCCCACCAATCTTAATTCCATCTTGTTCCTCATACAGCCCAAAATTTTGCTTGATGTACTCTGTATATAAGTTAAATAAGCAGAGTGACAATATACAGCCTTGACGTACTCCTTTTCCCAGTTTTGATCCAGTCTGTTGTTCCATGTCTGGTTCTAACTGTTGCTTCTTGACCTGCATACAAGTTTCTCAGGAGGTAGGTAAGGTGGTCTGGTATTTTCATATCTTTAAGAATTTTCCACAGCTTATTGTGATCCACACAATCAAAGGCTTTAGTGTAGTCAATGAAGCAGATGTTTTTCTGGAATTCTTTTGCTTTTTCTATAATCCAACAGATGTTGGCAATTTGATCTCTGGTTCCTCTGGCTTTTCTAAAACCAGCTTGGACATCGGGAAGTTCATGGTGCACATATTGTTGAAGCCTGGCTTGGAGAATTTTGAGCATTACTTTACTAGCATGTGAGATGAGTGCAATTGTGCAGTAGTTTGAGCATTCTTTGGCATTGCCTTTCTTTGGGATTGGAATGAAAACTGACCTTTCCCAGTCCTGTGGCCACTGCTGAGTTTTCCAAATTTGCTGACATATTGAGGGCAGCACTTTCACAGCATCATCTTTTAGGATTTGAAATAGCTCAACTGGAATTCCATCACTACCGCTAGCTTTGTTCATAGTAATGTTTCCTAGGGCCCACTTGACTTTGCTCTCCAAGATGTCTGGCTCTAGGTGAGTAACCACATCATCGTGGTTATCTAGGTCATTAAGATCATTTTTCTTATAGTTCTTCTGTGTATTCTTGCCACCTCTTCTTAATATCTTCTGCTTCTGTTAGGTCCATATCATTTCTGTCCTTTATCGAGCCCATCTTTGCATGAAATGCTCCCTTGGTATCTCTAAGTTTCTTGAGGAGACCTCTAGTCCTTCCAATTTTATTGTTTTCCTCTATTTCTTTGCATTGTTCACTTAGGATGTTATATATAATAGAAGGAAAAAGAAAGAATAAAAAAAAGAGGAAGAAACAGAAATGGCTGCTCTTACAACAGAACTTCACAAAGCATTTTCAATCTGGATTTAGGTAGTAGGTCAAATTCTAGTCCAAAAATAGCCAGTTCATTTTGTTTTTAATAAATTTTAATTCAAAGCATCTTGGCCCTAGGGAGAAATGGCATTTGTTCCAAAGGTCCAGAGATCCTGGAGATCAGCTGTCTGTGTTCCTTTAACCTTACGGCTAGGCTGCCTTAGTTAATGTCACATCTTCCTTATTATTCATTCCTTGGGAAAAGTCAGTGGCTGATATAGAAATAGCCAAGTGCATTATTCTAAAATGAAGTGATTAAATCAGGAGGTTGGGGGTCAGATGCAGGAACCCTGGGGATGGATATTTGGCCTTGTTCTCAACACGGATTTTTTTTTTTTTTTTAATGAGAACTCTCAAAAACAATTAGTCCCTTCAAAAGCAGCCCATGCTTCATTTGATGTGGCCATGGGCTTCCCTGGTGGTTCAGCAGGAAAGAATCAGCCAGCAATGCAGGAAATGTGGGTTTGATCCCTGGGTTGGGAAGATCCTCTGAAGAAAGAAATGACAACCCACTCCAGTATTCTTGCCTGGGAAATCCCAGACAGGGAAACCTGACAGGCTGCAGTCCATAGAAGTTGCAAGAGTCAGATATGATTTAGCAACTCGAAGTACCACTGACCACCTTGGTAAACTCTGTCCAAGGCTGAACCTGAGAGGGTGCAAGGAGGAGTAAAAGAGTTAACATAAATTCCCCTTGAGGAATTATAGGGGCCCAGAAAGATATGACACCCACAGCACGTATACATTTATATCATAGATTTGGATAAATCTATTGCCAACAAAGGTCCGTCTAGTCAAGGCTGTGGTTTTTCCAGTGGTCATGTATGGATGTGAGAGTTGGANCATGATCTGAGCCACAGTCAGCTCCTGGCCTTGTTTTTATTGACTGTATAGAGTTTCTCTATCTTTGGCTGTACAGAATATAATCAATCTGATTTCAGTGTTGACCATCTGGTGATGTCCATGTTGACTACAAATGTTGGTGGTAATTAGAAAGGACTAGGCAGATGAAGGGACGGGTAGAACAGGAATAATAGTTTTGACAATGTGGCCTTGAGGAAGGGAACTCAAGTCAACTCATGGAGGGCTTCCGGGACTGCCTTCCTATATTTAGAAAAAATATCCCCTATATTTAGGGAAAAGAAAACTGGATTTCAGGTCCTGAGCAAGGTCAGAGGGATGTGCCTGAGGATTCCAAGGGCCATGGCTGGGGGTTTGTGTCCAGTGAGCATCCTGGTGAGATTCATGGGCATATGTGGAAATTTCTTCAATCTTACCAGTGTATGTGAACACCCAGATCTTTTCCTTTTAAAAGTTTTCAAGTAGCTCCATGAATATGGAGCTCATAGAATATAGGCATCTTCTTTTGGATTGATTTGTTATTTTTGTTTAGTCACTAAGTTGTGTCCAGCTCTTTTACGACCTCATAGGCTATATATCCCACCAGACTCATTTGCCCATGCAATTTTCCAGGCAAGAATACTGGAGTGGGTTCCCACTTCCTTCTCCAGGGGATCTTCCTCAACCAGGGATTGAATCTGGGTCTCCTGCATTGGCGGGCAGACTCTTTACCAATGGGTCACCTAGGAGAGTTAAAAACATCAGTTTGAGCCTGGATGACCCTGAGCTTTAGCATCATGTTGCCTCAGATTATGCACTTGGCCTCTCTGTTCTTGGTAAATGGAGATATAAATTAACATAATTTTGTGAGGTTAAAATAAAATAATGAATATAAAGCACAGCACAGTTCCAAGTACCTAGTTAGTGCTTAGTAAAATGAATATATTAATAACGATTCTCACGACAAAATTTGTTAGAATGAAAAGCACTTCTAAGCCATAGTCCATTTGGTTTAATTTTAAGATCATTACAGGAGCTTCGCTGGTAGTCTAGTGGTTAAGAATCTGCCTTGCAGTGCAGGGACATGGGTTCAATCCCTGGTCAGGGAACCCGGATCCCACCTGCTGTGGGGCAAGAGAGCCTGTGCTCCACAATTAAGACCCAACACAGTCAAGGAAATAAATATTTTTTAAAAAGATCATTACAAAAATACAGAGAGGCTCTTTGAAGGCCTGTCCCTTGGTTTACTTTGCTAACATGTTCTTGTCTCAGTTGGGTGGGACTGACCCAGAGTTTCAAGCCAGGGTGTCAACATGGTGACCAACCAGTGGCAAGGAAGAGATTTCCTGCGGGTGCTGTGGCCACCCATGTACCCGGTCTTGAAGATCAATGAGCCCTTTATCTTTTCCATTTCCCTTTGGCCGCCCAGCGTCTCAGTGTGCAGGACACCAGCCAGCTGCAGCCTGTAGGTGTCACCCTTCTGCTGGCCAAGCATCACTGCTGACATCACACCCCCACACTGGCGCCATCAGCACCAGTCTGTACATGCTTGGGTTCGCAACTTCTCTTGGCCAGTTGAACCTGATATATTGCCTTCATGTGCAAGATCAACAGCATAGAAACTGAAGGGACTTCCCTGTTGGTCCCTTAAGACTCTGCATTTCCAATGCAGTGGGTGTGAATCTGACCCTCATCAGGGAACAAAGATGCCACACACCACATGGCCAAGAAAAAACAAACAAACAAACAATGACCAAAAAAGAGGATTCACACTGGAAATTTAAGATGTGATACTGAGTGGGCTGTTGGAGCCAATAGGTATTGAAGGAAGTGGAGCAGGGACTCAGAGGTGTCATGCTTGGGATGAAATCAACTGCTTGGTTCTGGATAGTTCCCTTGGATGAGTCACTAACAAAGGGAAGAACTGTGGGTCTGGGCTTCAGGTCCTTATCTCAGGCCAAAGGCAGCATTTCCCAAAGTGAATGCTGGTCAGAAGGATGCTTTAGGAGGGCAAGTATTCCACAGTCCAAGCAGTTTGAGAAACTCTCTTTCTTACCTTTTCTTCCAGATGATTCCCAATGCATGTTCTGAAATTTTCTGGCCTTAGGTTATGGGTACAGGTGCTCCTGGGGTCCTCTTGATAACTGAACTGTAAACAGCAGTGTGCAAAAGTGGCCTTGAAAATGCTCACTATTAGGATCTCTTTCTAACTGTGACTTTAGTGATGTCATGTTGGTGGCTTCAGATCAGCCAAAGAGGGAGTAATTATGTCATGGGAGTCAGCAAATGCTACAAATTTGAACTCTTCTCTCCAGAACTGCTTGACAGCCACCCTCGAGCACTCTAAGGCCCAGAGACCTGCTTGCCTTGGTCGTGCCTTTGAGTACCCACATGGCAGACCATGACCCACAGGACCAAATGATCTGAATCAAGGTGGTGTGATGATTCTGTGTTTCTGAGGAACTGAATTCACCTGATCCATACTAATATGGTCTAGGATAGAGGCCACAAAATAGTCAACTGAGTCCTGAAGTCAGCCCGCTGGTCCATTTTTTTGGGGGGTGGTCCGATTCATGGGGTCGCAAAGAGTCGGACACGACTGAGCGACTGAACTGAACTGAACTGAACTGATACAGCATTTGTTAAAACCTAGGAATTAGTTGCCAAAATTTAAAATCTGGTCTGTTTCACATGAAAACCCAGGTTTCTGATTGTCTCAAAAGAGAAAATCAGGAGCTCTGGCAATCATGAGCAATACCCTTGCACTGAGACAGGGGCTGGGGCTGAGAGGCAGTCATCCCCGTGGAGTTGCACACATTTGTCTTTACACTGAAGGCCCCATCCAGGTAACTGTGCTACCTTAGGCTGCCTTTACCTCTACAGGCACGTGAGTCTGGCTTATAACAGAGTCAGCCCTACGCTCTGTTCCTCCCAGTCGGCTTGAGGTGCTTTACAATAAGGTAGGCCATGCTCCAGGGTGCAGAGGTGGGTAGGATCACCTTCCACTGGGGAAATCAAAGTGGCATTACTGATCTACAGCCCTGAAAGTCAGGGGGAACTTTCTATCAGAGATCAGACTTCCATGATCTTGGGTATGGGAGGATGGATGGCATTCCAAGTAGTAGGACCAGCAGGAGTGAAAGTGTGGTGATAAGAAGGAAAGAAATCATAAAAATTAGGGCAGAAATAAATGCAAAAGAAACAAAAGAGACCATAGCAAAAATTAACAAAGCCAAAAGCTGGTTCTTTGAAAGGATAAATAAAATTGACAAACCACTAGCCAGACTTATCAAGAAACAAAGAGAGAAAAATCAAATCAATAAAATTAGAAATGAAAACAGAGAGATCACAACAGACAACACAGAAATACAAAGGATCATAAAAGACTACTATCAGCAATTATATGCCAATAAATTGGACAATGTGGAAGAAATGGACAAATTCTTAGACAAGTACAACTTTCCAAAACTGAACCAGGAAGAAGAAAAAAAAATTGTTAACTTTTCATTGACTTTTTCTCACCAGATTTTAGCTCATTTTTCTTTACTGACGTATACCCCTTGCATAGCATTGTACACAAAACATAGAATGTACTCAATAAAAGTGTTAAATAAAAANAGACAAGTACAACTTTCCAAAACTGAACCAGGAAGAAGAAAAAAAAATTGTTAACTTTTCATTGACTTTTTCTCACCAGATTTTAGCTCATTTTTCTTTACTGACGTATACCCCTTGCATAGCATTGTACACAAAACATAGAATGTACTCAATTAAAAAAAAAAAAAAAAAAGAATGTTCCTATGTACTTTGGGAATTCTAAGACCTAGGGTTCCTGCTGGGCGATTGGGTGATACAAGGGTGAAAGCGTAGACTGGGGCCAGGTCGCAGAGCCCCATGGATTTGAGGCTTAATTCAGTTTAGCTTCATAATTGCTCTCTGAGGCCTTTCTAGCCCAGGTTCTCTATTAGAGCATGAACACAGGACTTCTGTCCAGGACTTTTATCCATAGTGCAGTCATTTATAAGTTGGCTTTTGTTGGTGTGTGTGTTTGCCACAGACCGTCATCAGGTTTACCTAATGTAAAGCCTTTTATTTGAACCTGATAGACCAGAACATTTTCCATTAAAAAAAAATCTATCTCGTTTGACCTGAGGAACAAGGAAAACCCTGAAGCTCCAGGGGTCTTTCACATGAAGGGTAAGTTCCTAGAAGTCTCTGTAGCCTGTCTGCCTGAGAGGGCACCACCCAGTGGAGCTTCAATCTCACATGGACACAGAGTCAGAGAGGGAGGCCAGGAGCAGGCCGTTGTGGAGGCTGAGGGGTGAGGGGATGTGTTTGAAAGAGGTGAGAAGGAATAAGCAGGAAAGAAAATGAAGGGTCTGTTTATCATACAGCTCAAGAACATGGGCCCAACTGTTTCAGGAACAAAGGAATAATGAGAACTGTCAAGGGCCCTTTATATAGAGGGCTCCAGGCATGCCCAAGGATAGGGGTGTGTGTCTGTGTGTTTGTGTATTGTGTATATGTGCATATGTGTATTTGTGTGTGTTTTATCCAGGTGAAGATGGAAGGACCCCCCAAACAGACAAAATCTCCTCAGGCTTCTTGCTGACTATCTGAGACATAATACAAAAAATATAGTTCATTGTGATAAATGTGCTGTCTTCACATAGAACAGAGGAGCTCCTCTTAGGGTGTGAATAGCCTGTATTTTGGGGATTGTCATAGATGGGGAGACGTAAACAGGGGTAGGAAAGGAAAGGGTGGCAAGGGTAGGTAGATGGCATATGGCTGGAGGAGGGTAGCCAAAGATGCTTTAAAAAAAAGGTGTCTATTCATATAGATGGCTAACAAATACATGACAAGATGCTCAACATCACTCATTATCAGACAAATGCAAATCAAAACCACAATGAGGTACCATCTCATGCCAGTCAGAATGGCTGCTATCCAAAAGTTTACACACAATAAATGCCTGAGAGGGTGTGGAGAAAAGGGAACCCTCTTACACTGTTGGTGGGAATGTAAACTAGTACAGCCACTATGGAGAACAGTGTGGAGACTCCTTAAAAAACTGGAAATAGAACTGCCTTATGACCCAGCAATCCCACTGCTGGGCATACACACTGAGGAAACCAGAACTGAAAGAGATGCATGTACCCCAATGTTCATAGCAGCACTGTATATACTAGCCAGGACATGGAAGCAACCTAGATGTCCATCAGCAGATGAATGGATAAGAAAGCTGTGGTACATATACACAATGGAGTATTACTCAGCCATTAAAAAGAATACATTTGAATCAGTTCTAATGAGGTGGGTGAAACTGGAGCCTATTATACAGAGTGAAGTAAGCCAGAAAGAAAAACATCAATACAGTATACTAATGCATATATATGGAATTTAGAAAAATGGTAACAATAACCTTATATGTGAGACAGCAATGTATAGAACAGTCTTTTGGACTCTGTGGGAGAAGGCGAGGGTGGGATGATTTGAAAGAATAGCAGTGAAACATGTATATTATCATATGCAAAACAGATCGCCGGTCCAGGTTCAATGCATGAGACAGGGTGCTCAGGGCTGGTGCACTGGGATGATTCAGAGGGATGGGATGGGGAGGGAGGTGGGAGGGCGGTTCAGGATGGGGAACACATGTACACCCATGGCTGATTCATGTCAATGTATGGCAAAAACCACTGCAGTATTGTAAAGTAATTAGCCTCCAATTAAAATAAATAAATTAAAAAGAAAGTATCTATTGGTGATGTTTGCTGTGTTGCATGCCCCCTCCATGACCTCAAAACTTCCAAGAAAACTGACTTTTCCTTCCTTCTTTCTGGAAGCAAAAGGTAAGACTTAACTCGTGGGTGGGCCCAATATAAATTAGAAGGGAGAGGCAGCTGTACCCTCGACTCACATAAAAGTCCTCTGGATGTCCACTGGGTTTGGATGGGAAGCAGCCCATCTGCAGGTTTCAAAACAAGGTGGCCCTGACTAGCACCTGGGTGTACGGGAAGGTCAGCAGGAATGGAAGAGCAGGAAGCAATGGGCTGGGGAGAGAGGAAGGGGAGAGTGCTGGGCTCCGCCCCACCTACCTTCTTCAGTGCCCCCATCTCCCTTGGGTCTCATCTTCATCTTAATTAAGATCACACACATAGAGTTCCAGCACTTTGCAGATGCTCGGTAAATACCTTAGCAGTGCACTGGATTGGTCTCCAGTAACAGTGCTGCCCAATTCTGCTCTGGGGGTAACAGGGTGCCCTGACAGAGCCCAGATAGGGGCCAGTTTGCCATGTCACCATTCCTCACGTAGTCCCACGTTCCTCTCTCCCCCAGGCATGGATTTAGGACAGACCCCCAGAGACTACTGACCCAGTCAAAGCTGTTCGTAGCATCTCACCTCATCAGATAGTCTCGAGAATAAAAGCTCTCCGAGGTCACCTTTACTGTGAAATTCGAAAATCATATTTATTCACCAATTCACAGAAAGTGTCATAATGACCACCAACATGAATCAGTTTGTAGGCATTTACAAGCCAAGGCTGAAAATAAATATCTGTGTTGAATAGGCATTTAACAAATTAATTGGAAACAGCAAGAATCTGAATTGTTAGAAATTTAAAGTTTGTGATTCACACACGGGTAAGATCACAGTCATGGGAAGGAGCCCAACAGATTCCTATGATGGTTCTTATTTCTTCTTCTATCTTTATATACATAAAGCTTCTTGGTGCCCCTCACTGTGTGACAGCCGGGAATGGATCTGACAGCTCCATTACGCAGGAGAGGGGAGCTGAAAGAGGGGGGGGAGGCGAAAGGGCATCTTCCTCTGTGACTGGGCAATCTTGTTCAATGAGCAAGATGACAGCATGATCTCCTGAAATTAGATTCAGTACAATTGCATCCTTCTAATGAGATCATCTAGAGTTTGCCTTGTGTCACACTCATACACACACAGTAGTATATTTAGTAAAGAAACCCATTTTCTAAATTGAAGGCATTCACTCTGAGACAGCTGGAAGATCTCAGAAGTCTGACGTGTGTCAGGCGCACACTGGCCCAGCCATGGAGCTGCAGATGGCCCTGGCAAGAGGCACTCCGGCCACACTGGCAGAAACAGTCCAGACAGTAATGGTGGTCAAAGGTGATTCTATAGAATGACGCTGCTGGCCCTTCTACAGTGTCAACAACGTCTACAGTCAACACCACAGAGGTTCTGAGGAGAGAAAGCTCACAGGACCTTTCCTCCACCCGCTGTGGCTGGGCAGATCAGAATAAACAGTCATCCAAGGCTTCTAAATACTGGTGGCAGCTCCAGATAAGGGAGAAGAAATCTGTAGACCTTTCAGATCAGCTGAGCCCAGAACCTCTTCATTTAGCTCCAGAACTGAAGTTGGCAAAGTTCAACAGCATTTCATTGAGTATTTAGGAAATGGCAGAGACCACAGGAAGAGAGCCCCTAGCCCCATTCCCATGCAGATGTGGCTTTACTGGTACTGACTCACTCACTGTAACATTCTGTCACTGATCGCTACCAGAGAGCCTGACCCAAGACCTGCAGCTGGCTGACAGGAGACCGAATCTGAACCTGTGAATCCACAGAAGCTGCTCTTCAGGCAGCTGCGATGATCTGCAAGGGGGTGGGGCTGACCTGCTTCTCTGTAACTCATTTAACTTGGAGGGTATTGATTCTAGGGCTTCCCAGGTGACTGAGTGGTAAAGAATCCACCTGCCAAGCAGGAGATGCAGGGTCCATCCCTGGGCTGGGAAGATCCCCTGGAGAAGGAAATGGCAACTCACTCCAGTGTTCCTGTCTGGGAAATCCCATGGACAGAAGAGCCTAGCAGGCTACAGTGCATGGGGTTGCAAAGAGTCAGACATGGCTTAGTGACTAACAGCAGCAGCAGCATGGATACTACTGCCTACTGAGTGGCAACAAGCTGGACCTCCAATTTCTAAGCACTTATCAAACTCTTACTATGTGCCAGCGTTTTGAGAGCAAGAATAACAGTAAGAAAAAGCATAGCATCCAAACCAGTGCTTCTAAGGAATTTAAACTGTGACCCATTGACATCTTCACTCTACATCTCACTTATTTCATTTTATATATGTGTGTGTGTGTGTATGTGTATATATGACATATATTTAGCTGTCCTTAGCTACTTGTCTGAAAATTTATATTTAATATATTAATTTTCCAAACATATGTCCCAACAAATCATTCTCTGACCTTACTGACATTATAACGTCCATACCAATATAACATATCCACTCTACTACCTACAGATGTCTTTGAAAACAACTGATTTCTGCAAGCAGTTTCTTTTCTAAACTTATCAATTCTTTTTCTTCCATCTCCTATCAAGCCTGTCCAGTAGAGACCACCAACAGTCCCTTTTGGAAGCCACTGAGGTCAGGCTGGAAGCAGTCAAGTGGATTGATCCATAATAACTACTTCATCTAGAACTGAAATCCGCTTCAAATGACTCAGAATTTGGAAGCAGTTGATTTGCTTGCCTCAGCAGTCACATGACCAGACTCACCCATACTTGGCTGAATCTTGGCTACTACAGCTCTCAATGTAGAGCAATCCTCTGGCTTCCCCAGGGAGCCATGTCCCTCTTGCTGTCACTCTTACTCAGCCTCACCTGTTTCCTCTCCCAGCTCTGAGTCACCTTTCCCCTCAATCTCTTCTCTTGTTTTTTGAGTAGTCAGTCCTGGGTAGCAAGTCTGGCTTCCTGATCTCCTAAATGCTTCTGCTTTATTTCCAGCATTTGAAATTAGTGAAAATGGGCACGACCTCTCCAGAATCCCACATGTCAGAGCCTCCTCTGCAGCCATGTAAGGGAGTTGGGGGTGAGAGTGGGGCTCCTGATCCTTGCGTCCCATATCCACCAGGATGGATGTACTTTTGTCTCCTAGGTGGAGGTGCACCGTTACATTCACATCTGTGACCCGCCCCCTCCCTCAGGCACAGGCGGAGCCCCACATCAAAGAGCTATGAGCCCTTTCCCAGGGTTGATGGCTCCTCCTCCTCTTCACTCCCTTTTCTGCACGGGGGCTGGAGCCTGTAGCTGAGACTCCTGGCTGGTGCTCTGCTTCTGCAAATACACACAACCTGTGGGCTCATTTCTCTGGTAGTTCTTCCCATTGGGGTAAAGGAACCCTCCAATTTGTGTGTGTGTGCGTATGCATGCATGTGTGTGTCCCATTTCTGTTCTGAAATGCTCAGGAAAAAAAGGGCTTGGCAGCCGAGATGCATTTTTGTTTCAAGATAAAAGCAAACAGACATTAGAGCTGACATGTTTCTCTTGCCTGTGATTAATACACACCGTCTGCCTTTCAGCCCTTCTCATGTCTGCTGCCCTCTTTTCATTAGTCTATTGGGAACTGAGCTTCATCTTGATGAATCTCCTCTGCAGTGAATCTGATAAAAAGGGCCTGANAGGAAAAAAAGGGCTTGGCAGCCGAGATGCATTTTTGTTTCAAGATAAAAGCAAACAGACATTAGAGCTGACATGTTTCTCTTGCCTGTGATTAATACACACCGTCTGCCTTTCAGCCCTTCTCATGTCTGCTGCCCTCTTTTCATTAGTCTATTGGGAACTGAGCTTCATCTTGATGAATCTCCTCTGCAGTGAATCTGATAAAAAGGGCCTGAAGAGGAGCACAGGCATTAACAGAGTATGACTTTCTCTCCTTGGTCGGGATGCTGCCCATGACCTTTGGGGCAAAGCCGGTTGGCTCATCAAGGCCCACCTACCCCGGCTCCTTGCCTAGGGGCTCCTGTTACTGGTTATAGCTGGGAGAGGGTCCGTCTCCAAAAAACCCCACTCTCTTCTGTTTCCACTGGGGAAGCAGGAGTGCTCCCCTTCGCCTACTGCACTTCTGTCCTCCTCCACCTGAATTTATAAAGGACCTGAACTCGTATATGGAGAGAAAAGAATGGAGCCGTCTTCCTCCACGGTAGTATCTTAATTTTTCAAACCCCATGAATTCATGGAGGTTAAGCGAAATATGCTATTCCGTTTACTTTAGCATTTATGGAGCACACGCTGTGGCCGAGGTGCCTTGCTAGACACCCAGGATGTCGCCATAGATAAATTTCTCTTCTTGCATTGAGGAGAGGGCCTGGGGCAGCAGAGGAGGCCAGAGTCAGGCAGCCGTACTAGCTTTACACAAGCATGCTTTCTAGTATCCTATTCACCCATCTGGTGCCTGGAAAACGAGGGCTGTGGTTCCTTTCCAGTCAATGGAAAGTTTTCACGGAGTGGGCCCCTGATTCTGGAGATGTGGCACCTCAGCGGTCCAGAGGCACCAGCTCCTCCCTGCTCCTCAAGATGGGAGGAACTGCTAGTATTGGGACACGATTTTCTCTAGTGTTTCTGGCTAATGTAAATGGCTACCCAGTGCCACACTGTGTGCGTCCCACCTGTATCCGGGACTTCAATGAACACTCCCCCTTATTCACTCACTCTACCTGACATCATGGCTGGATCTGAGTCCTCACCTTCAGTTCATGGTGTGTCCCTGTCCTGCTTGCAAACAAGAACAAAACCCACCTGCTCCTGGAACTACTGAAGGCCTCTCCATCCTCTTTCTGCCCCCCATGGGAGCTTTGGTCCCACGCGAGCCTTTGTAATAAGTGACTAACCTCAGGGAAACATAAAACACTGCCCATCTCTCATGGGTGAGAAATGTTTCATGAGAGAACTCACAAAGAGAGGTCAGCTGTGAACAGAGGCTCTCCTGGATCTAAGTGATATGAAAGAATGCTTTACCTTCCCCTCTTGGGTCTGGCTGGTTCTCCCCCCTCTCTCCCCCTAGCACACAACTAGCCAGCCCCATTCATCCTTTTTAGTATATTCTAATGTATGAGAGATGAGTTATTCCCGATAGGATCTCTGTGGTCTTAGGACACTGGACATTTAATTAGATCTTTTCCAAGCTGGATTGGAGAAACACAGGTGTCCTGGGGAGGAGGAGTGGCATTTGGGAAGTATCAGCAAGGAGATGGCTAAGAGGGCCAGGAATGAGTCCGATCAGGAGAGGATGGGGATTTGTAGGAGTTAAACAGTAGATGCTGGATCTCTGAGGTCATGTATCTGGGCTCCTTCCCAGCCCATTTCTCCTCTGTGCTTCCACCCCAAGGCCCAGCACCCCATTCTCTGATTCCTAAAAATCCATACATGAGACAGACTCAGTACCCCAGAGCTAGGTGTAAATGACTAATAGGGCACCAACTAGTTCCTTCCAAAGGTTTGTGGACCTTCGCAGTTTAAGCCTAAATCAAGAAACTAAATCAATAAAAGGTGGACCTCAGGGATCCAGTTGATGGGGGAAAAGGGCATTGGTGGAGCCTGGCACATTTGCAGGTCTTAGAAATTCGAGGGCCAAGACNCCCCAGAGCTAGGTGTAAATGACTAATAGGGCACCAACTAGTTCCTTCCAAAGGTTTGTGGACCTTCGCAGTTTAAGCCTAAATCAAGAAACTAAATCAATAAAAGGTGGACCTCAGGGATCCAGTTGATGGGGGAAAAGGGCATTGGTGGAGCCTGGCACATTTGCAGGTCTTAGAAATTCGAGGGCCAAGACATTGTCTGTAGGGAAGGCTGTAGGCTTGTTTTGGGGTTTTGTTTTCTACTTTCAGTAGCATCCAGAGTGAGTTACTGCCCTTCCAAGAAAAGCCATTCATTCACCATCCGATTTAGTGGCTGCATGTGACACCGCACGGCCCTGTCTCATTACAAATGGAGCCATGCTACAATCACCTGCCTGTGCCCTTAACTGACCCGGCTCCACTCCTGCCAGGCCCTGGGTCACTCTGCCAGCGTACTGCAGTTTGATTGTTTCTCCTTAAAATACAGATGTGGAGGACGCCACTCAGCTTATAGGACCCTGGAAGGTGGCCTCCCTGGGGCTGGGTGGCCTCACTGCAGCTTCTCCTGGGCTTCCTCCAGAATGAGTGGGGCCAGATGAACAGGGAGTAGTTCATGCCCTAGGGGAGGAGTGGAATGGGGACTAGGACCAGGGTTCCCTAAAACCACTGACTCAGAGAGTGGATTAGAGCCTGGTGGGCCCAGGAGAGAGGTGGGGCAGTCTGCTTCAGCATTCTCATCAGTACACATTTTTTTTCTTTTAAATCTTGTTAATAGTAATCTTTCTTCTCATCCTCTGGATCAGTGGCTCTGAAGCCTTAGCATGCATCAGAATCAGAGAGCTCCTTAAAACACAGGCGCCAGATACCACTGCAGTTTCTGGTTCAGCAGGTCTTGTGTGGGGCCCAGGATTTTGTGTTTATCATTTGATCCCAGGTGATGCTACTGCCTTGGCCTAAGGACACTTTGAGAGCCTGGATTCCATAGGATGGGGTGTGAACCCACCGTAGGCCCTCCTAACTCAGCCATTTTTCCTTCTTCAGCTCTAACGTGGACCTCTGAGCCCCAGGCTGTTCCATGGCTGCAGATCTAGGCTCATGCTGGCTACTGGACCTGGGCTACCCTTCCTAACTTCCAATGTCCGGCTGTCTGCTGTTTCTACATAAGAACTTCCTTTGGCTGGTTTCACTGAAACTCAGCTCTTGGCCATGCTATTTCTGCCCTGTAGCAGGGTGACTAGCTTCCACCTACAGGTGAGCTGAATCAGCCTGGGGTGGAATTAAGAAACATGTAGGTTAGGACTGCCTACATCTCTAGAAAGTTCTCCACGTGGCCTCAGCAATGTGCGACAGGGTTCCCACCTACCACCTGACACAGTTGGAAAACTGCCAAAGCAAGTTATCCCCCTCTCCCAATCCCAACTTCTGTCCCCACCATCCTGACTGCTCGTGGACAGCCTCCAACAGGGCAGAGGAAACATCCCAGCAGCTCGAAAGATCCTCACGGGTAGGGCCACCACTCATCCATCCTCCCTTCCCCATTCCTGGCACAGGGCCTGGCATGCCACAGGGAGTGAGCAGGGTTTGCTGAATTACATTGAACAGAGCTGCAAACACAGAATCCCATCTGTTCGCTCATGGCATACAGGGGGTGTCTGATTGCTTTCTGGGGCACCCATGAAGGTAACATCTTCTCTTTTTGTCTCCCTGGCAGAGTCAAGNGGGCCACCACTCATCCATCCTCCCTTCCCCATTCCTGGCACAGGGCCTGGCATGCCACAGGGAGTGAGCAAGCGTTTGCTGAATTACATTGAACAGAGCTGCAAACACAGAATCCCATCTGTTCGCTCATGGCATACACGGGGTGTCTGATTGCTTTCTGGGGCACCCATGAAGGTAACATCTTCTGTCTCTTTTCGTCTCCCTGGCAGAGTCAGGTTTGGCTTCTAACCCACTTCTTACCAAGCCAACTCTTCTTTCTGGTTGGCACCCCAAGGAAAACCAGAGCAAGATCTATAAAGCAGGTACAGAATAAATTTATAAAGTAAAACAAATAAGGGCAGGAAAATGAAGGTGTTGGAGTAGACTTCAAAACTTTCACTACTCATTGTCTTTGCCTACAGCTGGACAACAGAGAGTGGTTACATGAAAATTAAATTGTGCCCAGGGCTTTGGCTTCTCAGCCTTGATAAACATCTGATGCCAATGGAGAATGCTATAGTACCCACAGCCTGCCAGAATGCATCACAGTAGGCTTCAGGGTCCCCCAAAGGTCTTCCCTGAAAAGCATCTATTGCACTGGTACATTTTTTTTGAAGGATTAGACCAGCTCTCTCGGGTTTTTTTTTTTTTTTTTTTTTCCAGTAAAACGGATTTGGTTAATTCAAATAAGGGGATGGTTAAGAAGAAAGTTCTCCTGTTCTCTTTTTCTTCCTTTGGCTAATGTTGACTCATACAGCCAAGAAGACTACTAATTTTGAAGTGTGCCCAGCTGGGCTTTCTACTGATTATGCTGTATTGATTTAAACAGTCACAAGTCTTTAAGATCATTTTTATAGCAATGGCATGAGCAGGGCTGAATGGAAATCAGTCTGAGATAATGAACATTCCTGCTTAGAAATCATTACGGGCTGAGTTGTTGGGGAAGGCCCTGCACCTGGGAGTCAGCACTTAGCTCAGTGGGCTTTGCGCTCAGTGGTCAGTGGGTTCCTGAATCCAAGGCTTTTGGCTCTTTACAAATGGTTGCCTGAGCTTGAGTCAATTCAACAAGTAACAAGTTATTTTGGTTTTTGTTTTCCCTCTGGAACATGGATTTTAAAAATAGTTTAGATAAGGACTATACATTGTTTGCTGTTCATTTTGGAGGCAAAGATCCCTGAGCAGTTTATGGGAGGGCCTAAGATACCTGCTTTTTCTTGGCAAATGAAAGGCTGGAAGGCTGCTTCCCACACACACACGGTTAAGGTGTGCAAACTGTGGCCCCAGGGCCAAATCTGGCCAGCTGCTAGTTTTTGTAAGGCCCATGCAAGGAGATCTAACCAGTCCATCCTAAAGGAGATAAGTCCTGGGTGTTGATTGGGAGGACTGATGTTGAAGCTGAAACTCCAATATTTTGGCCACCTGATGCCAAGAGCTGACTCATTTGAAAAGACGCTGATGTTGGGAAAGACTGAAGGCAGGAGGAGAAGGGGACAACAGAGGATGAGATGGTTAGATGGCATCACTGACTCAATGGACATCAGTTTGAGTAAACTCTGGGAGCTGGTGATGGACAGGGAGGCCTGGCATGCTGCAGTTCATAGGATCGCAGAGTCGGACACAACTGAGTGACTGAACTGAACTGATGGACTCAGAAAGTTATTTCTGTTTTTAAATACTGAAAAATAAAAGTCAAACAAGTAATAAATTTTTGTGACATCTGACAATAATGAATTCAAATTGCCTGATTTTTTTTGTGTTCATAAATAAAGTTTTTTTTTTTAATATAGCCATATTCATCCATTTAAGTGTATTGTCTGTGGCTGGTTCATGCTACCATGGCAGGGTAGAATACTTGTGACAGAGACCTTATGGCCTGAAAAATCCAAAATATCTACCAACTGGCTCCTTCCAGGTGAAGTTTTCCAGTCTTGCCATATGTATAAGAACAGGATACACTATTTCCTTTCCAGGAGTCCATCTCCCTGCAGGGTCCAGATCTGCCAGGCCACAGCCCGTACTACAAGCAGAGCTGTGTGAGCTAAGCCCTGCTTGAATAGAATAATTGTATATATTTAAGACAGGTGGTGAAAGCAGAACCAACTGAAATCACATTTTTGGTAACTAGATGAACTGAGGCCTCGTCAGATTTATAGCACTTGATTAAACTTACTAGAGTGTACTTAGTATTATTTAATGTAGGTGGCCAACTAGTTGATTGCTTTCCTCCACTAGGGCAACTCATTCTGTACTAGCCTTTTCCATCAACCTCCTCCTTCTCTTCTTGTCACCTGAGGTTTCAGCCTATGTGTTTCCAGACTCCAGAGAGCAGGATCTGATCATCTGCTTGGCAAGACGAGCAAAAGTCTGTCCTGTGGACAAACTGGTCAGCTGTTCCTCCCTGTCCAGATGGACATCTGCTGCTGCTGCTGTCTGGGTGAGAGGCCACAGGGTATCCAGCCATCTGGGAGTTTGGGTTCCCAGACGCCAGCAGACGGAGGTTGGAAAACGCTGGGCTAATGAATGGCATTTTCCACCTGTGGTTAGAATCCTTGGGAGATGGCAAGTTATGTTACTCACCACTCACCTGGATACTCCCTGAAGCTTCTGCTACTTTCATATAATTGCTCCCTGTTCTCACTTGTGGTGCTGAGTTCAGTACTGGGAACCCTCTAAATGCCCACAGACCCAGCAGCATCATCTGAAGTGCCTCGTCCTCAGGGCTGGCCATGCAGACTGATCTCCCACGGTGGGAGGAGACAGAACCCCACTGTTTCTCTACATATGAGTCCTGTCACAAGTGAAACGACTGCGCTGCCCTGGCCAAGTGCCACTTTCGCCTGCTCCCTTCCCTCCCAAAGCCCCCAAACGTATAATGGTTTCATGTGCCCCAAACAGCTCCCTCAGCCATAAATAAGTGATGTAGCCATTGGAGGCAGTGGAGGGCCTGGGGACCACCTTCCCCACCCTAGCCAAACTGAAAGACCTAGCAGAAGAAATCACTCTCCTGAACACCAGACTTAAATATTTTTTGAACAAAAATCCAATTCCAAAANTACACATCTGCCCCAAACAGCTCCCTCAGCCATAAATAAGTGATGTAGCCATTGGAGGCAGTGGAGGGCCTGGGGACCACCTTCCCCACCCTAGCCAAACTGAAAGACCTAGCAGAAGAAATCACTCTCCTGAACACCAGACTTAAATATTTTTTAAACAAAAATCCAATTCCAAAAGAACTGGCTTTAAACATACCCATACAGTATTCATTTCACTGTTATAAGTTTGCAAGAATTCTGTTAGCTCTTGAAGGCCCAACTAAAGGATCTCTTTATTTAACTCAGGGGATTGTAAGGAGTAAAAGCCCAAGATTTTCTTCTAGTAGATGCACAGGCCCAGCCTGATAGAAAAGGGGAAATTCACAGAGGCGTCTATCTCCATTCAACGAATAGAAAACCCCAAACTTCTGCCAGCGCTTCTTCTAGGAAGGGAAAAATGAGAGCATGGGTTGAGATTGCGAATGAGCCCCTCTTCTTCCTGCGACTTCTCCCTCTCCCTCTGCACGCATCTCTTACATGGTTTCTATGCCTATTTCTCCTCTGCAGCTCTCAAGTCCTCTAAGCGTAGGAGGGGTTTATTGTCTGCTTTCTCCCTTTCCCACAGCTGCTGGTAGAGCGCTTAGCACACAGCAGATTCCCAGCAATGCCTCTTAGTTCATGAACACAAATAAGGAGAATCAGAGTGGCAGGCCCAAGGCAAGGAGTGGATGGTGGGGAGTCCCATCTAGTTGATGCGTGAGAAAAACTCTGAGCAAGATGCTGAATCGCTGAAGCTCAGTTTACAAACATGAAAATGGGTCTAATAATAGATGTCCCCACTACCTCATGGGATTATTGGAGGCTCGAAGGAGAAGAGAGATGCAAAAATCACTCTAGGTGATGGAAAAAGCTGCCTAAGGTGGTTCCCTCAAATCAGAAGGTTTCCTCGAATCATAAAGACCCATCGTGGATCCTCACTGGGTGGAGTTCAGACTAAAGGACACTGACGGTGGTCCCCCTTCATAAGTTCTCGCTGAATTGATAACACAGCAAGTAGAGTGAATCGATTCTGAACTTTCTTTTGAACCTGAATGCCCTGTGCCTGTGGACCAGCTCTATTGCCGCGCCAAGCCAATATGAGATGGTTGGGGGATGGGTGTGGGGAGAGTTTGGCGATAGATCATACATACTAAGGACAAAAAAGCCCTAGACATTTGAAACAAAGACACGAGCAGAGCCTCGTGGAACTCCTATAACAGCTCTAGTTCTTGCCTGCTATCTTCTTGGCCACAAAAGATCATAGACCAGTTACTATAGCAACAACTCTCCTCCAAAAGTATCCACATTAAGATGGAGATGGAAAAGATTTTCTTATTTAAAAAAAAGCAGAAAGAAAGAAACTAGGTTTTTGGATATCTCTGCCATCCACCTGAAGCACTGCTCCTTTTCTGAGAAGAAAAAAGAAGCTGTTATTATGGCAAACATGCTTCTAATTCCTAGCAGTTTAATCTCCAAACTCTTGTTTTAGACTCAGCGCAGTCCATGCTTGTTCCAATACATCTAAGAGGAATGTATCTTCTCAAGAGGCAGAACTGTGAACTAGGGGATGAGGGACCCTAAGACTAGACGGTGAGAGCCTTGTCCACTTCGGGGCCACCTTCTGGCCTGGGAGGGCCCAGCCACCTTCATCACCCAGCTCTGTGTCCACCATGCAGCCCAGCTGTACCATCTCCTCAGCTCTTCCTTCTGCTCCCCAGCTGTAGGCTTGTCTCAGTTGCTGCCGGGGGCAGTAGCTGTGTGGAATGCTTTCTGGCCTCCATGGTCTCCTGTGGTGGGAGCTGCCAGTAGGGCAGCCCTGCAGGTCTCAGTGGCTGCCAGCAAGGCAGATTCTCAGAGCGCTTTGGCGGGAACAGGCCCTGCTGTGGCCAAGGACACTTTTCATATAAGCTTCTATGGCCTCAAGAAGAACAAAGGAAAAGGCTCTCCAATATGAGAGAGCGGCTGTGCGTGTGGGGTGAGGTGAGCCCAAGCCAACCTGTCCTGCAACTTAATTCCACCTGGGTAAGGATGAGCCTTTGACATGCAGAGGACTTAGACCTCCCACGTGTGGAGTCTGACCACCCTGCCTGTGGGAAGCAGCCTAGAGAATCAGGTGAGGAGAACCTGCCGGACTGTTTGGAGAGAACACAGAGTCTGTGCTCGCACAGTGCGTTGGAACCTAAGCGCCCTGGGGACGTGCAGCCCCAGTTGGGGAGCAACATAAAGGCTGACCTTCTCTCCTACTGGGAAGAGCAAACAGACAGAATCCACAGATCTGGTTAACAGAATGCTGGGTGAGCCCAGGGCCAGAGAAGTGGGAGCCACAGGAAAAAGTTCACCCTGAAATCCCCCACTGAGGTTGACGCTGGGCTTCTGGAAATTGCCCCAGGACTGAGGGCGTAAAACGTGGGTTCCAGAATGCTAGGGAAGGCCTGCCGGAACCATCATGGAAATCAGAGGCGACATGTGATAGGCTGGGGCGTACATCGGGGCGGGGCTTACAAAACGGACAGGTGGGTGGGCGTGGCCCCGGGCACTAGTAGGGGAGGGTGGAGTCGTCCCACTCCAGCTGGGCTTGCCTGGCTCCACTCTGCCCGTGTCTGCCCCTGCCCGCCCGTTCATCCTCCTCTTCTTCGCTGCCCTCGGACTCGCTGCTGCTGGAGCTGTCTTCCTCCGCTTCTTCCTCCTCCTCCTCTTCCTCGGTCTCCTCTTCCCCACGCCCTGGGGCTCCGTGTTTCTGGATGTCAGGAGATAGGAAACGCTCATCATGGATCAGACAGAAGCCGTGTTGGCGCTTATGTCTCTCTCCCCATTAAGGGGATAATTAGGGCCCCTTAGAACTTCTTCCCTTAATGCTAAACCCTTGGGCCAGGAGATGGATTTTGGAAGAGAAGTCCTCTGGAGAAAGACCAGTCGGAGGACTAAGGAAAAGACAAGAAATGGTGAATTCCAAGACCCAGACTTAAGGTAAATTGTTGTGTTTTAGGTACTACACATTTAAGTTGATCCCACCCATCATCCAGCGAACCTTTTGGGCTAAGGTTTTGTTGTCGTTTTGTTTTGTTTTAAATTTTTGGTGAGACGTCTCTGGTGGCTCAGATGGTAAAGAATCTGCCTACAGTGTGGGAGACCTGGGTTTGATCCCTGGGTCAGGAAGATGCCCTGGAGAAGGGAACCCACTCCAATATTCTTGCCTGGAGAATTCCACAGACAGAGGAGCCTGGTAGGCTACAGTCCATGGGGTCACAATGAGTGAGACATGACTCTGTTTCTAACACTAACACACTTACATTTTTGGCAGAACCCCACAGCATGTGGGACCTTGGCTCCTTGACCAGGGATCAAAGCTGCAGCCCTGTGCATTGGAAGGTGGAGTCTTAGCCACTGGACCACCAGGGAAGTCCTGGGTTAAGGTTTGTTTTCTGGCATTTCTGGAACCTATTTACATGGAACTTTCCAAGTCTTTAGTGACTTGCTTCTCAGTGAGAGAATGATATTTAAGTTTGTATCCCTTTTCCAGGTGGGAAAATAATGTCTCTGGGAGCAGAAGGTCTTCTAAGCCAAGACTCAGGTGTGCTGCCCCTCAAAAATACTCCTTCCAGAAGGAGTTCACAGTCCTCATTTTCCCTGCCTGCCCTTCGTCACCTGACTTGTGTCCTAAACTCCACCCTACTCTTTTCCAGTCTTATCCCCTCCCCTGAGCTTTTCGGGAATTCCAGTAAAGTCTAATATCTGGATTTACCCTTTGAGTTGATGAACCAGCCATAAAAGACACGCACCCATGCCTGTCTTCATCCCTTTTCTGCAGTGTTTTCTCTTCTACCTTTATCTGCCCCTAAATCCTACCCCTTCTTCAAGGTCTCTCTTAGGCTCCAAGAAGTCTTCCCTGGACACTCCAGCCACAAAGGCTTGCCCTACTCCTGCTTCACTGACTGCCAGGTTAGCCCTTGGCAAGCACACTCTGGTCAGGTAATCAGCTTCAGGCACAATGACCTTGCATCCCACACCCGAGGCTCAGTTCTACGAGGGTGGAAATGCTGGGGTCCCACACTGATGCACTCAGCACTACACCTCAGCACATGATGGAAGCTGCATCAGCACACTGGCTCTGAAACTGAGGCGTGAAGCCAGGTGAGGGGGAAACTGGGGACAGGCTAGGACACTTCATTCCTCAGAGGCACCTCGATGACCAGTGACCACCTTGTTTTCCTGCTCCAGCCTCTCCCTCCACCCAGCACCCATGGGCAGACCAAAGGGCACAATGGAAGTGGCTTTTGTTGGTATTCATATGCCCAGATCAGGAGCATTGGACACTCATGTGTAGATCTGGGGAGCTGATGGCCAATTGGGACAATAAGAACTTTAGAGTCAGGCAGTGGTGTGTTTGAATACTGGTGCTGATATTCCCAGTTACGGGAACCTGAACACTTTACTTTGCCTCCCTGAGTTGGTCCCACATTGGTAAATGAGGACTGAGACTCCTACGTCAGAGGCTGCTGGGAAGATTAAATGAGGTGATGTGTGTACTGAGGACCCAGGACAGTTCTGACATGATGGGTGCTCAATAAATGGCAGGTATTAGCATTGTGTTTTTGTATTTACCTACTCTGAGCCTTTAAGTGAGCTTTGCAGGCAGATGGAGCATAGCCACCTAATTTATACTGGTAGCTAATAAAAAATTCAATCCTGAGTCCCTGAGTATGAGTCAGCTCTGAGTTAAAGACTATGGGAGAGGCCAGGGACAGACACGACTTGGCTGCTTGGATTAAGAAATGTCTGGTTCTTAAGAAATGTTTGTTGGCTGAGAGCAGTTCACAGGTTTTTGAGCAGTGCATGCAGTGGGTGGGAAAGTGTGGACCATTCAAGTTGAGAGGGCTGGAGGAGCCCAGAGAAGGGAAGGATGAGTGGGAGTAGGCTAGCTGGATAGGGCTTCAGCACAGAATGGATGGAACCCAGTGGAGGAGAGACATCCCACTTTAAGCTCCCAGTCCCTGCCTGAGGATCACCTCCATAGGGTTGACTGTGATAGTGAGTGCAGAATCGTCCCAGTCCATCTCTGCTTCCTTGGCAGCCTCGGTCTCTTGGATGAAGTGCTGGTGGGCGATCCGGATCCGGTACATGCCCATGGCCACGACAAACACTAGCATGCACACGGAGATGATGATGACCACTGTGGCAATGCTTGGGACCACTGGAACGAGGAAGGAATTTGCAGGACAGAGTGAGCAAAGGACTAGCTTACTCTCGGGATGCAACATGACTGAGACATTCATGTGTAGCTTAAAATCTGTCTACATGTACCTCAGCTGGAGAACTCTGGGTCAGCACCTTAGTCCCTCTGGGCTTCACTTTTGTCATCTATCGATAATGTACTAGACTTAATCATATGTTTATTGCCTGCATCTATGTCTCTCTTTCTGCTTTGTAAATAAGATCATCTATACCATTTTTTTTCAGATTCTACATATATGCTTTAATATACCATATTTGTTTTTATCTTTCTGGCTTAACTTTACTCTGTATGACATCTCTAGGTCCATCCACATCTCTACAAATGACCCGATTTTGTTCCTCTTTACAGCTGAGTAATACTCCATTGTATGTATGTATGCCTTGTCTTTATCTATTCCTCTGTTGATGGACATGTAGGTTGTTTCTGTGTCCTGATTATTGTAAACAATGCTGTAATTTGATACTATGTATAAAGTAGATAACTAATGAGAGCCAACTGTACAGCAGCAACTCTGCTCAGTGCTCTGTGGTGATCCAAATGGGAAGGAAATCCAAAAAGAGGGGATATATGTCTATGTATGGGTGATTCATTTTTCTGTAGAGTAGAAACACAACATTGTAAAGCAACTATAATCCTATACACACACACATATATAAGATTATATATATTTATATATATATTTAATCATTCCTATCCCATGGGTGGTTGTGAGAAGTAAATGAAATCATCTATGTGAATTTTCACACAGGCACACAGTAGGTGCTTAATAAATGCACACTCTCTTTTATCTCTTGCTTTTTCCATGAAAGTATAGGGCGGATGCCCTGAGAGCCAGGAACTGTGGAGTTCAGTCAGGACAGAGAGAAGTGCCCACCAGACAGGAAGACAATATGGTAAGTGCTGGCACAGAAGGAAGGGTAGGAGCCTTTTCAATATGGCACACATGTGTGTGTGTGAGCATATGTGAGGTGTCAGGGAAAGTGCCACGCAGCACATAGCTTTGAGTTGGGCTTAAAAAGATGCTAAATTTTACCCCAGCCCTGTGTATGAACATCTTTTATCATACACTGCCTGTAACTTCTTGTGTACTTGACCAGCTCCGTCCCCAGGCTGTGAGCAGTTCAGAGCCAAGCTCATAGCTTCTCCATAGCCGGGTGCCCCCTTCAGTTCTGGCTGCTGCACCCTAGGTGTTAAGCCGCAATGACCACCTGGCACCCTGAGGTCCCTCCCCCCAGGTGACCCACCTGAACTGTGCTGNCTGCCTGTAACTTCTTGTGTACTTGACCAGCTCCGTCCCCAGGCTGTGAGCAGTTCAGAGCCAAGCTCATAGCTTCTCCATAGCTGGGTGCCCCCTTCAGTTCTGGCTGCTGCACCCTAGGTGTTAAGCCGCAATGACCACCTGGCACCCTGAGGTCCCTCCCCCCAGGTGACCCACCTGAACTGTGCTGGATGCTAGTCTGGGGCTCCGGGTGGTGGACGGACTGGAGGAATGGTGGCTGCGCGATAAGGTGGTTGACGTGCTCACTGTCCGGGACTCTGACCTCATGGAGGACGCTGACCTGGCAAGAGCAGGGAGATGGCGCTCTGACCGGGAGTGGCCGGTGGACCAGTGGCGTTAGTTTCCTGAATAAATGAGGGAGTGAATGGGTGAGCTGGGGCTTCCCTCATCACCGCAGGACTCACTCACCTCCAGGTTGAACTCATTGCTGGTGTAGCGCCCGTTGAGTTCTGAGCACTTGATCCTGAAGCGCCGGGACTCCAGGGCAGCTGGACGCCAGTTGCGGTAACGGATGTGACGCAGCACCTGCTCGTAGCGGCTCATGGAGCCCACACCTGTGCCAAGAGACCACACCTGTCATAAGAAGGCAGAGGAAGAGATGCTGTGGAGACAGACTGTGCCTATGGGGACTGCAGGTCTCCCTAAATTCGGCCAGGGTTAAGAGCTTGGGGTGTTTAGGAGCAGACGATGTGCGAAAGCGGAGGTCCCAGGAATCAATTAAGCTGAAGCACAGATTTTCCATGTAGACTGGCTCTCACTGGAATGTTTGACCTCAATCTGCCAAATGCTGCTGTAATACTTGCTGAGATCAAATATGATAAGAGCGGGCTTCTGCCTAGTTTCTACAGAAGACTTCCCCAGGAATGGAATGGAAGCCAGGACCAGAGGAGGCTGGAGCAGCTTGTCCACAGAGGGGCTAGAAGTCCATGCTTTGAGCTCAAGTGTTCCCTCCTGACCCGCTCCACAGGTAATGGAGCTCCCATTGCACTCACGAGTCCCTGGAGGTAAGAGGGGACCACCGGGTCCAGGATTGAGCCCCGCCTTACCGTAGATGGAGTAACCCGCTGTGGAGTTGGTGGCGTCCAGGTGTCGTTGGTGGAGCTCACTGTGGTTGAGCTCCAAACACTCTTGTCTGGGGTCGAGGTCCCCTCCCAGCACTAAAATATCACAGAAATCTAAGTTGTGAAGCATTTCTTCTAAAACTGCTGATTTGGGGGCTGTGGGAAGAGACAATGAAAAANGCTCCCTGACCAGAGAACACACCTGCACCCCCTGCATTGGAAGGCCAAGTCTTAACCACTGGACCACCAGTGCATGCGTGCTAAGTCGCTTCAGTCATTTCTGATTCTTTGTGACCCTATGGACCATAGCCCTCCAGGGTCCTCCGTCTGTGAGATTCTCCAGGCAAGAATACTGGAGTGGGTTGCCATGCGCTTCTCCAGGGGACCTTCCTGACCCAAGGAACCCACGTCTTTTATGTCTCCTGCATTGGCTAGTTCTTTACCACCTGGGAAGCCCCACTGGGCCACCAGGAAAGTCCCCAACCATGACTTTCTGATTTCATACTTTGTGAAAGTCTCAGCCTCTGGGCTGTTGCTCTTCAAATGTTTTTGATGTTGCAAGCATTTATTAAAAAATTTGTGAACTGAGATCATTTAAATAAGTATATTTACTCATTAAGCAGACTGTTTTATTTTGTGCGTGATAAAACATTCATGAAAACAGAAATTTTAAAAGGATTCACAAAAGATGAGAGAGCTATTTTGAAATAAATATTTCATTTTGTTTAATTTTTAAGGAATACCCAAAATATTTTTTATTCTCACTGGATATATGTTGTTAATAAATAATTCCATATGCTTAATTTTAAAATGCTTGCCAATGTCAATGGCTTTGTATATTGTTGGCAAAAATCTAAAAGCACATTAATAAACTCTTAACAAGGTCTGTTATTAATAATGGAGCATGTATATCTCTCTTTCAAATAGCATATCGTTTCTGGGGTTTCTCTGGAGCCATATTGAGGTCAGGTTAGGTCATCCTTGCTCCTAGGACCCCACATGGTTGACTGATTGTTCCCCCTTGGCACAGGTGTGTTGACCCCACAATCTTCTTGTTCTCTCATGGTTGCATAGTGGGCTAAATATTCCTTTGGCAGTTTCCCTGATTCCCTTTGCCCTAGAGGGACTGTTCTGGGCTGAGGAACTTACTGGAAAATCAGCCATGGTTGGTCCTGGAGGAGCTCCTTGTCTGGTTATTAGTAAATAGATAATCACCAACCATGGGCTTGCCAATCTGTGTGAGAAGAAGGAGCCTTAGTGGTTGGGGGGCATACAGAGTGGTTGAGGGTGTATAGTCTGGGGTCAGGCTGGTTGACCCAGCCTGACCCAGTGGTTGGGGGCTGCCCTCTGGAGGAGACATTGAAGGTAGACTGTTTTTTTTCAGTAGTAATAGGGAACAGGACAGAGAAGGACCTTCCAGGCCGAGGACAGACCATGAGTAGATGTGTAAACTAACACAGAGGTGTGCGGTGAGAGATGGGTGTGTGTGTTGTTGGTACTGAAACAGCACAGTAAGTGAATCCATGAGGGCAGAAGAAGGATGCTGGAGAGGGTCACTGGTGGAAGTGCCATTAGCCTGCTTGTTTACTGCACCCACAATGATGATTATTCTTACAACCATAAAAGTAAAATTTTAAAAGTACTAATAATAGCTCTCAGGCACTTGCCTACATGGCTTGCACGCACTTCTCATAAGCAGAAGGTGACACGTGGACCCATATAATTGCTTGTTGCTGGATTACCTGTATGCTGATGTCAGGCCTCGAGAACTCAGATACTCTTAGCTATGGCCTGCAGCCCGTGCAATCAGAGTGTCTTCTTTTTCGGTCTGATTTCAGTCACAAATGAGGACCAGAGGGAAGATCACATGACCCAATGCACCTTGGAGTGTAACTGGAAAATGGCTTGCCTGGACAGTTGGCCCAATATCATCTATTTTTGCGAGCTTAGGACAGCCTTGCCAGGCATCCCGTTCCTAGGGACCAGCATGGATTAAGGCAGTGGGTAATTAGGATTATTACAGAAGCAGTCCTTCAGGGACTCAGGCCCACTGACACTAGCACATCATTAGCAGCTGCTTTTGGAGGCAGAGATGGAGAGTTGAAAATATTCATTTGGAGGAGGAGGCAAAGACGGTTCTCAAACCTATTCTTCCTGTAGCTCTGGCCCCAGAGGTCTCCTGCCTTCTTTCTCTTTCCACCTTTCTTCCCCTACAAGCTGAATACACTATAGATTTCAGATCAATGTACTGTCTCTTCCTAGCAGGTAATTCAAATTACTTTTACTGAACAGCCCTCCCACCAATAAAACCACTGGAAAGAACAATTGCAAAGTTCCCTGAGAGTTGAAAGTGATATTACTGAAGGACATATTTGCTGCTGCTCAGTCGCTTCAGTTGTGTCTGACTGTGTGACCCCAGCGATGGCAGCCCACCAGGCTTCCCCATCCCTGGGATTCTCCAGGCAAGAACACTGAGTGGGTTGCCAATGTATATATTAAGATGCAGCTCTGGTTTTTTCTTCATGCTTCTTTAGCTTTTCTTCTGATCACCAGAATGATACATGCCTACTATAGAACATTTTGCAGTTGTACCAAAGTGAACGGTAGAAACAAATGAGCTCTCATTCTGCTTTTCAGAGACTGTTAGCACTAGGTGTGTTTCCTTCTGGGCATTTTTCTGTGTATTTTTTTTTTTTTCTTGACATAGTTGTGATCAGTATGTGTGTAGATACTCTGTAACTCACTTCTTGCTCTTTTTGTTTTTAACTTACCGTTTGGCATAAGTGCCTCCCCTCCAGCATCATAACTCTTACAGCAGTTCAGTCGCTAAGGTGTGTTGACTCTGCGACCCCATGGACTGCAGCACACCAATCCATGTTTGTCTTTCACCATCTCCCTGAGTTTGCTCAAACTCATGTCCATTGACCCAGCGATGCCTTGGCATCACCTCTTAGGTGGGGGTACCACAATTTGCTAAGGAATTCACTCCCCCAGTTATGTATCTGCATTATCTCCAGGATTTCTTGTTCTGTTATAAATTACCCCACTATGGTGAACAACACTGTTGTCCTGAAGTGTGATTTAACAAGAAACATACTTTATGTGAGAATTTAAGGTCTACCACCCCTCGACCCAGTGTATGCACCTGTACCTGTGGTCTTCAAGTCACTGGGAGCCTCGGCTTTGGTGAAAGTGCTCACAATCTTGATGTCAGGGAAGAGGATCACCCCTCTGGCACTTTCAAACTGGGCAGCAGGTCTCCAGAAGCGGTCTGTGCCATGGAGGGTGATCTGGGGCTCAACTGCCTGCAGCACCATCACGTAGGCGTCCATGTCGGGGATGCTGATACACACATCTTCTCCAAAGCACCTGGGGAAACAGCAGTCATTGCTGAAACCATCCATCATCCAACATGGACAAGGATACCTGCAGCCACCTCTAGTCCTCAGTGAGACATCCTGACTGCTTGAGAGCCTCTGACGATGTCAGCAGACATTCAAATTTAAAGTTACATTATTGGCTGAAGTGGTAAAGAATCCCCCTGCAGTGCAAGAGATATAGGAGACAGGGTTCAATCCCTGGGTCAGAAAGATCTCCTGCAGTAGGAAATGGCAACCCACTCCAGTTTTCTTGCCTGGGAAATTGCATGGACAGTGGAGTCTGGTGGGCTACAGTCCACAGGGTCACAAAGAGTCAGACATGACTGAGCATGAACACATAGTCAAAACTACTAGCAATCTAGGGACATAAAAAAAGATTGACTTCTAGGAGAAATGGGAATTTTCTCTACCCAGCAACAAGTAACCATTAAACCTTTAATTATCTTTTAACAAAGTAATCAACAGCAACATTAATTAGACAGCAACTGCTCGCTCTGTGCATAAGGATTTAGTAAACAAGTTTTTGTCTCACTGGTTAGTTACAGCCATCTTACTATGTGAGACCCCAGGGCNGCAACAAGTAACCATTAAACCTTTAATTATCTTTTAACAAAGTAATCAACAGCAACATTAATTAGACAGCAACTGCTCGCTCTGTGCATAAGGATTTAGTAAACAAGTTTTTGTCTCACTGGTTAGTTACAGCCATCTTACTATGTGAGACCCCAGGGCTAGCCTCCCCTGTCTGCTGGAGCAGTGTATGTGTTTTCTCTCTATGAGGATATCACAGGATATCCTGTGCGTGCCTGTTCAGATGAACCAGCAGACTGGTATTGTAACCACACCCCTTTGTCCTGATGCACTGCCACAAAAATGTCTGGGAGCCAGGGTGGTGTGACAGCAAGAGCAAAGCCTGGGGAGTGAGACAGGCGAGGGTCCACACCCGACTCTGCCACTCCTGGGCTCGGAGGATCTGGGCAGGGAGCACAACTCCTGTGAACCTCAGTCTCTTTATCTGTACAATGTGACAATAATTACCTTATAGCGGTAAGGCTTGAGTGCAGGTGACATGTAGATAGGAAGCCACCCAAGAGCCTGCATCATGGTTGGAGCTCAGTGAATGCTGACAGACTAACACTCTCGCCAGACCTCATCAGGCCTGTGTGTCACTGGCATACTTTGCTGCTCCTTGCGACCAAGACCCAGGCTACATGGAGGACCCTAGGGTCTAGATGGATGCTCTGGGAGTGACGGTGGACTCCAGCTGGTGGCAGCCATCAGCTTACATTCTTTGGCAAGGTTCCTGGGGGCAGGGTAGGCTGAGCCACCCCATCTTCTTCTCCAGGGTGGGCTAGGTGTGAGCATGGTGGTGGGCTCTTGCTCCCACTTTTTTTTTGGCCTTTGTGGCCCCAGCAGCCCCTCCCAATGCCAGTTTATGGAAGCCTGGTTCTAGAGCTGGAGACCAGCAGTCTGGTCTCTCTTCTTCACTACAGTGTAGGGCTGACCTGGAGGTCAGCTACTTGTTCCCTATCATAGCCTCCAGGGGTGGCCTTTAGTGTGGAGGTGGGAGCACTTTCTCCATCACTAGAACTGTTGGATGTATTTGCCATCTGTGAGCTCTGTTTTGGCATTTGTCCCAGGCCCCAGCAACATGGTAGGCAGCAGACCCATCTTTCCCACCCTTCTTGCTGTCTTTCTGGGTCCTCCTAATGGCTCCAGGTGCCAGGTGATTCCCTTTGTGCTTCTCAGGAGTTTTTCTGGGATCCCTTTCCTAGTGGCCCTCCCAGGCAGATGTTTGGCCGAGAAACAATTTGATAGACCAGTAAAGGTGTTATCTAAATGTCACAATGATAATCTCATCTCCTTAATTTGACTCTGATCCCTGGGGACAAGAACTATGCCTTCTCTTTCTCTTGCATGCTTACTGTATTTAGGAACTCTAGCAAGGCTAGGTTGGTTAATTTAATTCAATTAATAAACATTTGTGAAGCATGATACTATACATAGGAAAATCCTAAAGATGCTACCAAAATCTATGAAAACTAATAAATGAATTCAGTAAGTTTCAGGATACAAAATTAATAGGCAGAAATCTGTTGCATTTCTATACACTAACAACGATATATCAGAAAAAGAAAAAGAAAACCATTTACAATTGCATCAGAAAGAATAAAATACCTGGGGATAAATCTAATTAAGAAGGTAGAATGTCTGTACTCAGAAACCACAAAACACTGATGAAAGAAATTAAAGATATTACAAACAAATGGAAAGTTATGTATGGCATGTTCATGGATTGGAAGAATTAATATTATTAAAGTGACCATCCAAGTCAATCTACAGAGTCAATGCAATCTCTATCACAATGCCAAGGGGGTATTTTTTTTTTTAACCAAACTGGAACAAAAAATTCTAAAATTTGTATAAAACCTTAAAAGATCTCAAAAAGCCAAAACAGTCATAACAAAGAGGAGCAAAGCTGAAGGTCACTGAAGTCACTCCCTGACTTCAGACCATGCTGCCAATCTGGGGTGATCTGAACAGGCATGGTACTGGCACAAAGAAAGACATGTAGATCAGTGCAACAGCATAGAGAGCTCAGAACTGAGCTCATGCAGAGATGGTCAATTAATAAATGGCAAAGGAGGCAAAAATATAAAATGAGGAAAAGACAACTTCTTCAACAAATGATGCTGGAAAAACTGAATATGCAAAAGAAACAAACTGGACTACTTTCTCACATCATACACAAAAATAAACTCAGAATGAGTAAGACCCCAAACCATAAAACTCCTAGAAGAAAACATGGAAAGTATGCTTTTTGACATCGGTCTCAGCAATATTATTTTGGATCTGTCTCATCAGGCAATGGAAACAAAGCAAAAATAAACACATGGGACTATATCCAACTAAAAACCTTTTTGCACAATGAAGGAAACTCTCAACAATATAAAAAGGCAGCCTAACGAATGGGAGAAGATATTTGCAAATGATGTAGATAGTAAAGGGGACTTCCTAGGTGCTACAGTGGTAAAGAATCCACCTCCAAATGCAGGAGACACAGGAGATGTGGGTTTGATCTCTGGGTTGGGAAGATCCTCTGGAATAGAAGATGGCAACTCATTCCAATATTCTTGCCTGGAAAATTCCATGGACACAGGAGCCTGGTGGGTTGTAGTCCATGAAGTCACAAGGAGTCGGACACGACTGAGCACATACATTATATAGTAAGGGGTTAAGATCCAAAATAGGCAAGAAACTCATACAACTCTATAGCAAAAAACAGATAACCCAACTGAAAGATGGGCAAATGACCTGAACAGACATTTTTGCAAAGATTTACAGATGGCCGACAGACACATGAAAAGATGTTCAATATCAGTAATCATCAGGGAAATGTGAATCAAAACCACTAGGTACCACCTCACCCCTATCAGAATGGCCAATATAAAAAAAAATAAATAGTAAGTGTTGGTGAGGATGTAGAGAAAAGGAAGCCTCTATGCACTACTGGTGGAAATGCAAATTGGTGCTGCCACTGTGGTAAACAGTATGGAGGGTCCTCATAAAAACTAAACATAGACTTGCTGTATAATCCAGCAATTTCATTTCTGAGTATTTTCCTGAACAGTGCTAATTTGATAAGATACATACACACTAATCGGAGAAGGCAATGGCAACCCACTCCAGTACTCTTGCCTGGAAAATCCCATGGATGGAGGAGCCTGGTGGGCTGCAGTCCATGGAGTCGCAGGAGTCGGACACGACTGAGCGACTTCACTTTCACTGTTCACTTTCATGCATTGGAGAAGGAAATGGCAACCCACTCCAGTGTTCTTGCCTGGAGAATCCCAGGGATGGCAGAGTCTAGTGGGCTGCTGTCTATGGGATTGCACAGAGTCGGACACGACTGAAGTGAGTTAGCAGCAGTCGTAGCATGCACACTAATGCTCACTGTAGCATTCTTTACATACATTAACTACAATATGGAAGCAGTCTAACACTCCAAGGATAGATGGATAAGGAAGATGTGGATTTATATATTTATGGTAAATACATATTTATATATAGTATATATATTTAAAATATAATTAGACATATTTATGGTATATATTTATATAGTATATATCTAATACATATATTAATACTATAGCACTAATANCATCATTAAAATGTCTACAAAAAGAAAATATTGGAAAGGGTGTGGAGAAAAGGGAACCCTCCTACACTGACAGTGGGGATGTAAATTGGTGCAGCCACTATGGAAAACAATATAGAGGCTCCTTCAAAAATTTAAACTAGGGTTACCATATGATTGTTACCACCAATCCCACTCCTGGGTGTATATCTGGAAAACTTTCTTCTAAGAGAAAAATTATGTGTATATATATATATATACAATGGAATATTACTAAGTCATAAGAAAGAATAAAATCTTACATTTGCAACAATATGAATAGCGGATGTTATGTTAAGTGGCATAAGTCAGACAGAGAAAGCTGTAGGATTTCACTTATATGTGGAATCTAAAAAACAAAACCAAACCAGACTCATAGATACGGAGAACAAACAGGTGGTGGCCAGAAGGGTGGGGGTTGGGGTTGGGGTGAAATAGGTGAAGGGATTTAAGAGGTACGCACCTCCAGTGATAAAGTATCCACAGGGATGCGACATACAGCATAAGGAATATGCCCAATAGCATTGTAATAACTTTGTATAGTGACATATGGTTGCCAGATTTATCATGGTTATCATTTCATAGTGTATGCAAATATCAGACCACTACGCAGTACACCTGAAACTAACATAATATTTTACATCAATTATATTTCACTTAGGAAAAAACAAAAGGAGAACACAAATCTATCTGGGTGGCCTCAAAGGGACAGCAGAGAAGCTGCCAGCAGCTGAAGAGAGGTGAATCCTATTTTGCAAGAGAATAGCCCCGGGACTTTCCTTGATGCCTTGGCTGGGCCCCAGGCTGCCTAGCGTCCACTCACTGGACTTTGGAAGAGACTTTCAGGCGCCGCACACCCGCAGTTGGGAACTGCCTGGAGTTGATGTAGGAGACCTTCTGTAGGGCACGGTTGATATTCCCGATGTCATCACCTTCCATCACCAGGACGGACTGCGAGGGGTTGAAATGATACTGGAAGACAAGGGTATCACAGGAGAGAATGGTCAGGCATGTTCACAGTTCCACGGAGACCCTCCATCTCCATACGAAGGCCACCGAGGCATCTCCAGAGCTTGTGGAGTGCAGCAGCTGTGTGCACAGTGACTGTTTTAGTCCCTCAGACAATCTCTACTCTCCCCTGGTGGACTTTGGGACTCTCCTCTGTAAGACCGATGGAGATTATAAACTCCTGGTAATACCACCCTGAGCCACAGGATGGATCCTTTTTAGTCGTCATGCTCCTGTGGTCCAGCCTTTGGTGGGCTCATGCTCGAGGCTACTATGAGGTCCTTCTCAGAAACTTTCAGCTCCTGGACTGCCCACCCCTTCAGCTGACAGCCTGGAAACCAGGGGCTTCAGCTCCTTTTCCTGTCTTGACTGACCTTGAACTGCTCCTCCATTCACCCTGCACTCCACTTCCTCCCCCCATGTCCCAGCTTTTCAGCTTCCAATCATAAAGTTCATTTTAAATTAATGGCCTTCTCTCTCTCTTAGATCTGATTCTTGATCTTGCCTTCTTGGTGCTAAACTTTGGTTTCCCAGGACTTTTAATCACTTGATATTTACATACCTGTCACCTGCCTATCCATCCCATTTGGCTGCTGCTAAGTCGCTTCAGTCATGTCCGACTCTGTGCAACCCCATAGATGACAGTCCACTAGGCTCCTCTGTCCCTGGGATTCTCCAGGCAAGAATACTGGAGTGGGTTGCCATTTCCTTCTCCAATCCCATTTGGGGTCCCTGGTATCTCACATTCAGTAAAGGTCCAGGGGCTATGATGCCACCCACTGAGTCACTTGGGTTCTCAAACCAGATAAATTCAATCCAAACTTCTATCTCTTCCATGGTATTATTCCATCTTCCAGCAGTTACTTTATTTTTGAATGAAGTGTGGAGAACTGCTTTTGTACTAATCTGAGTTACTGACCTAGACACACTTCTAAGTAATAAATATTAGGAACTGCTATCTATAATATGTCAGGGACTTAACCATGGATTCAGATTTTGTATCCAGTACTAGTGTCAGAGAGAGACACAGATATATTTTAATGTAGCTACTTGCCAACAATTATTTATATTTTTGAATAGATAACATATCCACATGGTTCAAATATATATATATATGAATATATGTGTGTGTGTATATATATGTGTGTGTGTGTGTGTGTGTGTGTGTGTGTATATATGGGGCTTCCCTGGTGGTTCAGTGGTAAAGAACTTGCNTGATTCATGGGTGATTCATTGGATTCATGATGAATCCAATACAATATTTTAAATCAGTTATCCTCCAATTAAAACTAAATAGGAAAAAATAGAGTGTGGCTGGGAGAGAGCCCTTGTGGTCTGCCACCCAGAGCCCCTCAACTGCTCACGCACCACTCACCATCCTTTACGCTCTCCTGGGTGCCAGAACATCTTCCTACACACTATTTTCACTCAGCAAAACAGCCATGTTTTCTATTTTTGACTTAAGAATCCTAGACCTGTGATGCACTCTATTTATTAATGACACGACTCCAGGAAAGCAATTCAATTAGCATTGTGCAATAGGAGGCTAGCAAAAACTAGAAATATATTTGCACTCAGAGGTGGTTGTGATGCAGGATTAAAAAAAAGAGTGTATACATATACTGAAAAATCTTTCTGTTTAATATCTAGGGTGTCTGCACACACCACATGGCTTCTCTGCTAACATTTAGACATACACATGCTCATGAATTATTGTAAGAAAAGAAAATAACCTGATTTACAACACAAAGAACCTTCCCCAAATATTTGCAAACACAGATTCCTAAGGCTAGATCTGCACACATTTTTAAAGTGTTTGCTGTTTGCCTAGCATTCTGTTTGATTCAGCTGATGATAAGATAGGACTGTGTTTTCCAGGAGCTCACATTCAGTTGGGAGAATAAAGTGTAGACACTGGAAAAGTAAAATAAAAATATAAGAGTAAATTGCCAGTTCAGTTGATTTCCTAAGGCAGTGCATGATTAATTTCCAAACACATGATATAGAAAATACACATAACAGATCAGAGGGGAAAAATAATAGCAGTGATTTATTAAGTCCCCAGGGCTTCCCTGGTGGCTCAGATGGTAAAGAATCTGCCTGCAATACAGGAGGCCTGGGTTTGATTCTTGGGTCCAGAAGATCCCTTGGAGAAGGGAGTGGCTACCCACTCCAGTATTCTTTCCTGGGAAATCCCATGGACAGATGAGCCTGGTGGGCTACAGTCCATGGGGTCACAGAGACTTGAATACGACTGAGCTACTAACACACACAGGTGGTGCTAGTGGTAAAGAATCCACCCGCCAATGCAGGAGACTCAAGAGGTGCAGTTTGATCCCTGGGATAGGGAAGATCCCCTGGAGAAGAAATGGAAACACACTCCAGTATTCCTGCCTGGAGAATCCCATGGACAGAAGGACCTGGCAGGACACGGTCCATAGGGTCGCAAAGAGTTGGGTGTGACTGAAGCAACTTACCACACCCACATTGGGTCCTTAAAACATGACAATTTTTCCCCCAGGGTATTTTATTTAATAATGCTTAAGGCAGGATAGTACTTTTGAGATCATAGTCTGTCTCTTCCGATTTCTTCCATCTTACCCTCAGTTTAAACACATCTCTTTCTTGTGCTCATTGCTGCAAGAATGGTTGACAGGAGGGAGAGAAGATGGGGCTTGGAGCTGAGTCGCTTCCTCGATTTCATTTCAAGTCCTAAATTTAGAAGGGTAGGGAAGACGTATCTTCAACATCCGTGTAAAATAGAGGGTGAAAAAACCCCTGCCTTTCCCNCATCTCTTTCTTGTGCTCATTGCTGCAAGAATGGTTGACAGGAGGGAGAGAAGATGGGGCTTGGAGCTGAGTCGCTTCCTCGATTTCATTTCAAGTCCTAAATTTAGAAGGGTAGGGAAGACGTATCTTCAACATCCGTGTAAAATAGAGGGTGAAAAAACCCCTGCCTTTCCCCAGTCTAGGAGATGATACCCCAGGCTAGGGGGTGGCAGGGGAGGGGTGGATGGATAGCATGACAGAGACGTAGAATGAGGGTGAACACCCTGGAAACAGTGTGTGATGTTGGGAGGGAGAGCAAACCTGGCGCATCTGAACAGATGGAGAGAGGGAAAGCATGGTTTCACAAGATATGAGAAGCAGCAGAGGTATTTCTGTGTCCCTAAGACAAGGAATTACACAGAGCACTGATGACCCTGAAGGACCATTAATGACTGAGGATCAAAGAGATGGACACCGTTTCAGTAGACACCTGCATGGAGTCCCCTCAACACCCTAGCCCCTTAGACTAGGGTGCCCCCTGAAATCAGCTGGCACCCTAAATGGCAACCCACTCCAGTATTCCTGCCTGGAGAATCCCACAGAGGAGCCTGGCAGTCTACAGTCCACGGGGTGCAAGAGTCAGACACAACTGAGTGACTAAAGAAATGGGGGAATTCCAAATTTGCCAAGGTTGAATCTCCCCCACTCAGATAGAAGAGGGACTGGAAGTGACACGAAGATGGATGTGGAAAAATGACTTTTTTCTTTGTGAATTCAGATTCTTACCTGCTAAACTATAACTCCTTTTACAGATGATGTTTTCACAGCTAGGTAAATTGCCTAAGGCCCTACAGGCAGAAGTTAGTGAAACTCTGATTCAGACTCAGGTTTTGCTGGCTCTCAAGCTTTTGACCTGAGTGCCATACAATACATATGGCTGGGAGGGTTCAAGCAGAATTTCTTGGAGGATATCATAATTGGGCTGCTTCAGAAAGATGAGGACAGATTGGGATTGATACAAGGCTGAGGGTGAATGTCCAATTACACAGAGTTCTGTAGACTGAATGATTTCAGCAGCAACTCCCAATGATTTGTGTCAAGTTTGCTGGGAAACACAGTTCTCATGAAAAATAATAGTCTTTGGCAAAAGTGATTTAACATAGCTTGTGTTATTCTGAGCCAGAGTTTCCATTCAGTTTTCTTTCCACTGAGAGGTGGGCCCACCAACTATACACATAGCTTTAGAATCAGTGATATTCACTTTCCTCTGAGTAAAAGACCTGTGTTGTGTGAACTGGCAAAGTAGCTTCCCTTGGCAGAGTATGTGTGGGATGCTGCTGGTCCTATTTTTTTCCTGCTGTCATTCCCACAGCTCTTTAGTCTGAGAAGCACATAGAAAGGAGTGGGGGCCGTGCTCCCTCCTGCTTGAGCTGGATACTGCTCCGTGCATGGCTTGTTGATGGGGATGCCCCTCAATGAACACAATTTCACGGATGGTTGGCTATCAATTTTGAGCAATGCAAATGGTGAGACCATTGGAAATCTTGCTTTCTCTCATTTCAGTGATGGAGATACCCACTGAATGCAAAGACTAAGTGAAGTGTGTAATAGACTCCCATAAACTGTGGCTTTAAAACCTGCACCCAACCCCAGGGTTTAGAACTGTAGTCGGAAGGACTGGTGGACAGGGATGCTCTGCCCTCAGGGCTGGCCATGACACAGTCTCAGCAGGCTTTCTTGACCCTTTGGTTGTTATGTCTCCATCCTTCCAGCATTTTCAGTCAACATTGACATGGTGGGTTCTAAGTTCATAAGAAACATGTGACTTATGGGATGACCCCCAAAGTCAGTACTCTGGCGTTAGGCACCTAGATCCACAAAACTGGAAGGGCCCTCATATATCAACCAGAATGGCTCCACCATGCTCCAGGAGCACAGAGGCAAGACCCAGTCTTCAAAGACCCAGAGCAAGCAAGCAGCAGCAGTGAGGGTCTAGAATTCTTTTCTGACCCCAGATTCAGCCCTCCCATTAAACCAAGATGCCCAGTGGGCCAGTCATTATCTTTGGCCTCAGCTTGACTTTGTCTGATCTGGGGGAGAATGTAGGGGGAGTCTCGGCAAATGGTTTGACTGCAGATTCCAGAATCTTCCGCCTTCCTTGCTTGGCTATTAAATGTCATCTGGTTCTACACGTCTCTAGAAGCAGAGGTGGGTGTAGCAGTGTAATTAAGGCTGTGGGTGACACAGTTCTCAGCAAATCCAGGTTCTAGCTGACCCTTCCCAAGGTCCTTATATTCTCTGAGTCTCAGGTTCCTCATGAGCAAAATGGAGATGATAATTACATCCACAACATAGGGTTGTTAAAGAGGAGACAAGCCAGAGCTGAGCACAGTGCAGGAACTAAAAACCAGGAGTCAGTTCTGGTGACAGAAAGAACCAAGGAGCTCTGAGATGAGATGATGTCATGGGAGCCTTCTCTTCAAGGATCTCTCTCTTTTTTTCCTCTTTGTCCTAGTGTGTCTCTCAGAGAAGTTAAAATGATACTTAGAATTAAAATGGTCTTTTTGCTCTAAGACCCTTGTTAAAATTTTCTAATTAATGTAACTTTCAGAATGAGATTCAAAGTTAAAATTGTAACTCAGTTATCCCATATTTCCACACATAAATCACCAAATTTTAAAGCTGATTTCATCTGTGTTGTCTTTAGACCAATATACCCTTATGCCAAATGAAATCTAGGGCCTAGAATCATCTTTACTTGATTTTTAAATACAGACAGTGCTAAGAGACACTGTGTTAGTCACCTCTGTGTGTCAGACATGAGCCATACACCTTTGTCAAAACAAACTCAAAACTGGGACATAATTCAATAACATAATTATTGACCTTTTCCAGGACATAAAATAGGAGGAAAGGGGAGGGAAGGGGAGTCTTTGAGAGCAGATAGTCCTTGCCTTCTGTAAATCCATGCCTTAGTGGGGGATAGAGACCTCCATTAATAACTCCAGTGAGATGGTTCCCAAACAGTGCTCCAGGAACACTAATCTACAAAGAGTGAGTTCCATAGTGAAATAAGACTGAGAAGCATAGGTTAGGTAATGTCAAACTGATTGGCTTCTTGGTGAGTTTCTGAGAGCTTTGAATAAACAAAAGTGCATTATGACTCTTCAGTGTGGGGCTGTGGGGATGGCTTATATGGTTTCCCAAACTTGACCTTGGCCTCCTTATGGAACCTGGGGGACCCAAGCTTCATGAAGCCCTTGGGAAATGCCACTTGAATGTAAGGCAGACTATGCTAGCACGTGCCTCTCTCCCAGCAGCAGAGACCTCCAGGGATGCAAAATAATTTCAACACAGACTTTATTAAGAGAATTTGTATTAAATTAGACCAAGTTTATTAAGTGATGACATGCACTCCAAGTCTGCACTAATTTTAGTGTCTGGCAAAAATAATGACCTGAAAATGTACACCAGATCTCAGGACCACATGTGGCTCCAATTCCCCTCTGTCTGAGGAACAGATGCTATTGATTACTGCAACTTTCAGCATCATTTCTGCCTTTTTATTCCTTTTTTTTGGCTATTCGTATTCTTTGCCTCAGCCCCTCCCAAAAGCCACAAGTAAGTGGGGGTTCTGTGTCTGTTCCTTAACAGAGTCTCATTTTTAGAACTCTATCTATCTCCTGCTGCTTTGTTTGTTAAGCAGCGGGTAGGACTCAGCCAGACCAGGAGCTAGGGTAGAAGGCCTTTCTCATCCAACACCAGAGGGTGTCATCGTTAGGAAGAGGCAAAGCTGGACACTCTAGGAAGGCCAAGGTCCAGGGCACTGGAGGAGAGTCCCCAGCAGAGGCAGAGATGAGGTGGTTGCTGGGGACAGAGCCACAAGCAGGGAAGACAGTGATGAGCTCTGTCAAGAGCAGATAAGGCTCAGGCAGGGGGCAGGGTACCTTCTTAAGTGTGTGTTTACAGCTATGCTTCTTCAAACACGTTTAGCCATTTCATTAAAACAACTCTAGCTCTGATATCATATAAAATAAGTAAGTCAGAGCTTCTCTGGTTGTCGTGATGGGGGAGAGGTGCTCTGGAGTGTCACCTGCTGGGTCATCTCTGTGGCTGGCACATCAGTACCCTTCCTGACTCACTCCCATGACAACTGAATTATAGGCCCTGGGTGGTTGGACCCAGGGTAGAGGTCCAGGCACAAAGGAGATTATATAACTTTTATCATATATGAGTAGAACTTGAATTTTTGTTCTTAGAAATGGATGAACAGGGACTCTAAGGAAAAGGACAAATTAATTAGTCTTTTAAACAATCTTCCCGCATGGCATGACCCAGAGAGAGACAAGGGACCTGGTACTTGTCTAAAGGCAGCGGTTTCTCAGTCAGCACAGACTGATCTTGGCCAGGAGAGAGGCTCTGACTCCATTCTGAAAACGCTGACACAGAGCACAGAGGTGATGGCTAGGTGGCACACAGCAGCCACACAGAGACAGAAGGACTCTCTTGAGATGCAAGGTCCATCCTGACTTCAAAAGCCCTTCTCTAGAATTAAGATATGCTGCCTGCTTGAGGCCATCCTGGCAATATTTCTCAAGTGTAAATGAAATCTCATTTTTTTTTAATTACTGGAAAAATACCCATGAAAATGAAGTTCCACCGATTACTCTGGCTTTGCGATTCAACCACAGGACACAGTAGACTAACTGGGGCAACAGAGTCCTGCCCAGCCTCTGAGCTGGAGCCTCTGAGTTCCAGCTCTGAGTTCCCGGGAGCACCCAGCAAGCAGCTGCTAGCACATTATTTTCTATCCCCATTGTCAACCCCCTGAATGGAAATTTCACAAATGGGAACTGGTTCCCTTGCCAACCTCAAAAGTACCTGAAAAACTCCCCACAATTAGTCCCAAAGGGGCCTGTTCACACAGCGGGCTTATAATGTGTATATAAGTGGACTTTGGAAGGCTTAGAAGCATGCCGAGTCAAGGGCTGTATTACAGACCATCAATTTCACAGCACTGTGTCCTATTCAAAGACCTTTTGATGTCTCCTCCCAAGACAAAGGGGAGTTCCTTCGTAGCTCAGTCGGTAAAGAATCTGCCTGCAAAGCAGGAGACCTGGGTTTGATTCCTGAGTCGGGAAGATCCCTTGGAGAAGGAACTGGCAAGCCACTCCAGTATTCTTGCCTGGAGAATCCTATGGACAGAGGAGCCTGGCAGGCTACAGTCCATGGGGTCGCAATAGTAGGACACGACTTAGCAACACCACCACTCAAGACAAAAATATGGCTTCAGGGAGCATGTAAATATTCATGAGAATCCAAGCTCCTAACAAGGCAAGACGCACCCTATGGTCTGGTCTCAACTCTGTCTCATCTTCCTCTCCACTCATTCTGATCCACGCGCATTCCAGTGATAGGGCGCCCTGGCATGCCGGTGTCAAGCTGCTCTGCCATGGCCTAGGCTGTTGCTACCTTTATCATCCTAGTGAACTCATACTCATCCCCAAAAGCTCGATTTTTAAAGACTCTAAGGGATTTTTCTCCCATGCTGAAAATTCACCAAAGATTCTCTTTCCTTTCAGAAAAGATACCTAAATCTTTTCCACGCTGACTCTTTCCCAGGCTCAGTGATCTTCTTTCTGACCTAGAGATGGACCTGGCTGGCCAGGGTCTGTCTGTGAGGGTTAGTCCTGGGGAAGGGGAGAAGGTCAGTACGTTCAGGGAGCTGTGGGGAAGCTCGAATCACAGAAGCCTAAGTGTACCAAGGTCTTGTGGGAAATCTGCCATATAGGGTTTAGGTGCAAGGAGCAGAGAAGGAGGCAACCCACAGATGTTTTCAAATTTACACGTTCATTCAACTGAAACATGCCAAGCACACTCCAAGTACCTGCCACCGAGTCCTTATGACAACCTTGCAATATAGGGATTACTCTAGATAAGGAAATAGGTGAGGAAGTATTAATAGGAGCTTAAGGAAGTTAGAGATTCTGCAGGTTTCCATTGCAGGCTGGGATGATGGGGATCAGATGTGGTCCCTGAGGGCCGCTAGGGAAGTCATGGTGATGACATGATTAGGGCCCTTTCTTTCTTTTTTAAATTAATTATTTTAACTGGGGAATAATTTCTTTGCAATATTGTGGTGGTTTCTGCCATACATCGACATGAATCAGTAATGGGTATACATGTGTCCCCCCATTCTGAACCCCCCTCCCACCACCCTCCCCTACTCCATCCCTCTGGGTTGTCCCAGAGCACCAGCTTTGAGGGCCCTGCTTCATGCATCAAACTTGTACTGGTCATCTCTTTTACATATGGTAATATACATGTTTCAATGCTATTCTTTCATGTCATCCCACCCTCACCTTCTCCCACATAATCCAAAAGTCTGTTCTTTACATCCGTGTCTCTTTTGCTGTCTTGCATATAGGATCATCGTTAACTATCTTTCTAAATTCCACATATATGCATTAAAATGCTGTATTGGTGTTTCTCTTTCTGACGTCACTCTGTATATTAGGCTCCGGTTTCATCCACCTCATTAGAACCGACTCAAATGCATCCTTAGTGCTCTTTCTTATGGGCAGCATCCAATCTATGTTCCAAAATATCTACGGGCTGGCTGCGGTGTCTAGCTGGGGCATGCGGCCACATGAGAGGGCTGGTGTTCTAACACTAATGATTCCTGGGCATCCTCTGAATATGATTCCTGGGCAGCCTCTGAATAGTAAAGCCTTGCTATACACGAACTAGTTTCATGGGCTTGCGCCAAGTGACACAGTCTTCCTCTCCCGATATCCTGGGGAATTCTGCAATACTGAGGGAGCTCTTACCACATTCTATGAAACGTTTGAGACGACTTTTACTCTCGTGTGATGTACCTAAGACTTCAAGTAGGCGACTTCTACTCAAAAATACACTCTTACTCAGCCATAAAAAAAGAATGAAATAATGCCATATGTAGCAACGTGGGTGGACCTAAACATTATCACACAAGGTGAAGTAAGCCAGACAAATGTCATTGATAATGCTTATATGTCGAATCTAAAAAAAGAGATACAAATGAACTTATATACAAAACAAAAACATGAGAAAGTGGCATTGACATATATATACTACCATGTGTGAAACAGATAACTAGTGGGAAGATGCTTCACAACACAGGGAGCACAGCCTGATGCTCCGTGATGTCCTAGAGGCTGGGATGAGGGTGGGGTGGGAGGGAGGCGCAAGGGGGGGATGTACATACACATAGCTCATTCATATTGTTGCACTGCAGAAACCAACACAACATTGTAAAGCAATTATCCTCCAATTAAAAACTTTAAAGATTAATGCCAAATAAATTCTTTTAGTTAAATAACAAATATATTTAAAAACTGGAAAAAAAAAGATATAGACTTACAGACAGAAAACAATCATGGTTACCAAAAAAAGGAAAGAGGGGAATGGATAAATTAGGAATTTGGATTAACATATTATAGACACAATAGATAATCAAGGACCTACTATTTAGCACAGGGAAGTCTACTCAAGATTTTGCAATAACCTATAAGGGAAAAGAATTTGAAAAAGAATTTAAAAACTGAATCACTTTGCTGTGTACCTGAAACTAATACAACAGTGTAAATCAACTATACTTCAATTAAAAGTCTTCTGTTGCCTCATTCCTGCTTTGTCTCCTTCCTGGGTTTTGTCCCCAGTGCTCCCAGGGCTGCACCATGTTCCCTTCTTGCCATCTTCTCTTGCATGGAGCTGCCCAGAATTTATTCTTTGTCCCAACCCAGAGGGGTTTATGTCGCCCCTAGAGGGAGCCAGTCCTCCCAAGTCATACTCTTGTACCACAACCCACCTTTTTCCTCCGCCCTCACAGCAAATGGTCAAGGTCTCAAATCTTAGTAAACCTCAAGGAAGGCATCATCAGAGTTTGAGGAGTCATCTCAAAGTACTGATCTGCTTATTTGAGGAGCATTTTACTTCCTCTCTGGTCTTGCACTGATACTTCAAAGAACCCCAGTTGTTAAAGGGAGCAAAGACAAAGATGCCCACAGACCTGAGTGGGGGACAGAAAGGCTAGATGCACACTCAGAGAGCTGGCTTTCCTACTTCCAAAGAGGTGATGAGTCTGGTTTTGGGGACTGGAGGAGAGGGAGCAGCCAGAAGAAGTGAGTTCCCAGAACAGAGGGTCGGGGTCTTACACAATTTGAGTGGGGATACAGAAGATCCTTGGCTCGTGACCAGCGTGAGAGCAACAGAGCCAACTGGCAATTTTTTATACCAGATTCCACTTGCAGGCTTTTCTCTACACAGCCCCAGTTTGAAACCAGATAAGGTTCCAGAACAATAAAATGCATTAGCAACTCAGAGGCAATCCTGAAATTGCTCATGCTGATCTAAAGTCAAAATCTGGTCTCAAGCCAAGTGCTTTATTATTACACAAGATTAGTGCTTGGATTCATCCTTATCTTTTTAAGTCCTGTTTTATTAGTAGGGGATAGTAAATTTTCCTGGCTGAAGCTCATACCACTTGCTTTGCCCTTTTCTCTGCCTGTGCCTTTGATGGACTGTACACAGATGAGCCAGGGAGAAGGTCAGGACTTCAGGGTTACCTTGCCAACAAGCGCCGACTGTCAGCTGCATGGCAATGTGAGATGGATGAATGGGCCAATCGTTAGTCACCAGGTATGGTTCATACGTTGCTCCATCCATGTATAAGGTGACCACAGGAAACTCCACATTGATGACATAGTAATGCCATTCTTTGTCACAAATCTAGTGAAAAGAAAGAGAAGCAACACTTAAAATTGAATACACAATGAAACATCCAACAGACTTTTATTCTAATTATGAAAGAGGGAGAAGAGACCTTTACGTTAACAATGTTTATTGCAAAGAACTCAGTGAACATAATGGCTGGTATGCACTGAGGTTAGAGAAACACACATCAAATATGATGGAGCCAACCATGGGATAGAGGAACACGTGGGAAACTAATCATTGGGTAAATATCTGACTATGGACAGATTATCTTGGCTGGCAAGTTCTTGGTGGACAGGTGGGGGTGTCAACTTAAATTTGCTCTGTATGAGCAACAGAGAAAAGTTAAATCAAAAATGTTTTTGGAAGCTTGGGGATGGATGGCGCTATTAAAAGAAAGATGCTAGACTGGAAGTAGAAATGAAGATAGAGAAGGGCAGAGGAAGGGAAAGAGAAAGGACAAAATAGAAGAGGAAGAAATTAGGAGTTATGAGCAAGGACGAGGCAGCCGACAAAGGAAGAAGGAGTTTCATAAGAACAGAAAGCCTTCAGTTCCTTTGTCTATATTAACGCTTGCCCAAGGAGCTGTTGTAGTCTCACGCTCCCTTCAATTGAAGCAAAATAAATTCTGAGACAGAGTCTTCCCAAGAAGATTCAGTTTCATCCTTCCTTAGAGTCCCTGGGGAGCCAAAGAGGGATGACAGATGAGTCCTCCTGGCTGAACTTGGTACACAGCACACTCACATTCATGTCCACTCATAATTTCAGTACCTAAGACTTCTGGTCTTAGACCTGGGAACCAAAACCTAACCTTACTGGGTGGGTAGAGACATTTGGAGCCAGGATAAAGTCACTATTCCTGACCTCAAGGTACTCAAATCCTACTTGTTGTTCAGTCTCTGAGTCATGTCTGACTCTGTGACTCCATGGCAGACTCCTCTGTCCTTCACTATCTCTCAGAGTTTGCTCAAATTCATGTCCATTGAGTCAGTGATGCTATCTAACCATCTCATCCTCTGTTGCCCTTTTCTCATTCTGCCTCAATCTTTCCCAGCATCAGGGACTTTTCCAGTGAGCCAGCTCTTTGCATCAGGTGACCAAAGTATTGGAGCTTCAGCTTCAGCAGCAGTCCTTCCAATGGCTATTCAGGGTTGATTTCCTTTAGGATTGACTGGTTTGATCTCTTTGCAGTATGATCCACATTGGAAACCAACATGGCATGTCCTGGTAAAGGAGCTAGGAAGAACAAAAGGTGGCAAGGCTGGGGAATGGCACCCCCTCCCTCCAATCCAAGCAAGTGCCTTAGAAGTCACATTAGACTCTCTTCCCCACTCCCTGGCCCTCAGATCCTTCTGCATCCTCTTGTCTTCGTCGCCCCTGTCATCTGTGGCAGCGAGACAGATGAGTTCTGCAGGAAGGTGACCCCAAGTGAGGGCATCAAAGCCCTCCCTACACCCAACTCTGGATTAAATGTGCTGTTTCTCATGAATAGATAACACCAACAGGGATGCTAAATGATCTTTTCCCTTTCATTTTAGAGTAAGATTTTTTCCCCTTAATGTTCTTTTTATACTGTCTTGTCTCATGTCTCAGAAAATTACTCCTTTTGAAGTCCATTAACCTGATAAAGGCTGATGAATATTTTAGGGACCCTTGGAAGGTAAGCAGGAGGGGTCCAGGCAGACATTTCCACAAGCCTGTTACATTTCGCGAGTATACAGTGCAGTACCGCGTATATCCCACTAGAGGTCCTAACCCAGTTTATGCTCCCCTCCTGCTTGATGCCTGTGATCAAACACTGGACTGGGTGCAGGAGTCTGGGGGTAGGTCTGGGACCCAGGTGAGGCTGACCTAGGGGTATAGGTGTGGTACAGAGGAAGACCTGGAGACAGGGCCTGGGGGCAGCAGAAGAATGAGAAACTAAGGAGAGTTCTGAATGAGGAAGCTTCCAATCCAAGGAAGCCCAACGTACCCTGGACTTGCAGTCCAGGATGCAAGTCAAGGATGGCTAGTCAGAATACCCCCACCCCCAGGATATTCTCTGAGGCATCAGGAAAACTCTGACTAGTCCAGGGTGGGAAGAGGGCAGCTGAAAATGCAGTAACCCTCTCTATACCTCATGCTCTTTGAAATGTAGACAGAACACAAAAGTCAACTGGGCAGCACAAGGGGGCTCCCTTGCCCAGGTCACCACCACCCCACTTCCAGTGCCATGCTCTCGGGCCTGATGGCCACACTGAATCCACGTGCTGGTTGACTCTACAGTGCTCCATGTCTGCTGAAGCTGGATGGAGGCTGGGTCCTCTGGCTTGCTTTCTTTCACATCACTTATAGGATGGGTAGCAGGAACAATGCCAAGGAGGTCTGGGCTGGGAGCAGGGTGGTACTCCAGGGTGAGCTGGGGACTGGAGAAGCCTCTGATGAGAGGGGAGGAAGTTAGGCTGCCAAGAGTTGGTCTAAATGGCCTAGAAAAGGCCACACGGGAAGTTCTGAGTTGGTTTTCTTAGGGAATCAGGTATTTTTGAACATAGTTATTCAATGTGTGATGCATTTACCAACAAACCAATGTGTGAGTGAGTGTACTAGAGGCTGTGTGGAACGCAGAACTTATCAGGTATGTGCTTTGCCTTCAGATTTTCAATTTGGGGCAGGGGTGGTGGTGGTGATTAGGTATCAAATACACAAGAGACTCGAATGAAATGGGAATTGAAGTTAGTCTTACAGATAAGACACAATGCACTGTGAGATCCAGACTTCTGGCTGGGAGAAGGTGGCATGTAGGGTGACTAGAACTGCTAAGGCTTGATTAAGAATAGATGGTAAGGAGAATATTCCAGGCAAATGGAGCAACAATCTTGTAATCCTTCATTCATCAATCCTATTGCCAATAAAAAAGATACTAGGTTTGGGACGAATGAAGAGTCACTCTTCATTCAGTCCTGTGGACATCTACTAAAGGCATATCCTGCTTTGTGAAGGAAAGAAAGCGCCTGCCCTCAAGGAGCTTCCAGTTCAGACACAGAATTGACAAAAAGGCTTGCAACAGTCGTGACTCATGCCCACAGACTGCGTGAGGCACCAGGTGACATGGTGGAGGTGTCACGTCACCTCCGACAGGGTGACAGAGTGGGAGATGAGGCTACAAGGATAGCTTGGAACTGAGGTCCTAGGACTTGGACAGCGTGTTTTCTTTTTTTCTACGGCAGCATGAAGTACCAGTCTTTGAGGACCGGAGGAAGATGGTAGTCATAGCAACAATCAATCTTGGAACATGCTTCTCAGTGCCAAAGCAGCTTTTCCTCTTCCTTGTACCATTTAATCCTCCCTTGTTGTTGTTGTCTAGTTGCTAAGTCATGCCCGACTCTCTGTGACCCCACGGGCTGTAGCCTGCCAGGCTCCTCTGCCAGGCGATTTCCCAGGCAAGAATACTAGAGTGAAATGCCATTTCCTTTTCCAGGGGATCTTCTCAACCCAAAGATCGAACCTGCATCTTCGGCATGCTCACTGCCAAATCAGGGTCTTGAGCAGATACTTATCTCTTATTCTTTTTAAAATAATTATTTAATTTTTTACTTTTAATTTTTCTTGGTTGCCCTGTATCTTCACTGCTGCGTGTGGGCTTTCTCTAGTTGCAGCGAATGGAGGTCACTCTTTGGCTGCAGTGTGCAGGCTTCTCTTGTGGAGCATGGGCTCTAGCGCGTGCAGGCTTGGTAGCTGTGGTGCACGGGTCTAACTGCCCCCTGGCATGTGAGATACTCCCAGACCCGGGGTCGAATCTATGTCCCCTGCCTTTGCAGGTGCATTCTCGGCCTCTGGACCACCAGAGAAGTCCCAGACACTTTTCTCTTGAGTGATGGACTCACGTGTCAGATTGCCCAAGGGGTCAGCTAGATGTCCTACAGGCACTTCAGGCTCACCATGCCCCAAACTGAGCCCTGTAACCCTGTGCCCAGCCTCGCTTGCTCCTTGTCCTGTGTCCCCCGCTTCAGCGAATGCGCCCTCATCCAATCTGTCATCCAAGCCAGGACACTGGGCACTGCTTTTCACTTCCTCCCTCTGTCCCTCCCTCCAGCTAAGTTACTGCCAAATTCCAAAAATGCTTCTCTCATTTGCTGTCTCCACTTTACTCNAGATGTCCTACAGGCACTTCAGGCTCACCATGCCCCAAACTGAGCCCTGTAACCCTGTGCCCAGCCTCGCCTGCTCCTTGTCCTGTGTCCTCCGCTTCAGCGAATGTGCCCTCATCCAATCTGTCATCTAAGCCAGGACACTGGGCACTGCTTTTCACTTCCTCCCTCTGTCCCTCCCTCCAGCTAAGTTATTGCCAAATTCCAAAAATGCTTCTCTCATTTGCTCTCTCCACTTTACCCTCATTTCTCCTTAGAATTTACAGTAGGTACTAGAGAGGGGAAAGGTTGAGAAAGTGTGTTTGACATTACAGTAAGATGGGAGGCATTTCGGCAGGGGGAGAGGACCAAATGTAGCAGGAGAAGCATGAGAAAGCTTTGGTATGAGTGTGGGTGGGACAGAGTGAGGGGCTGCCCTGGGGCTGAAGGCAGCCACAGAGTGCAGTGGGCAGGGCAACCAAGGACGGGGCAGGGAGTCCTTGTAGGGTGAGCGTAGGGGTCACAGGGTGGGTATCACACTGGCTTTAGGAATTTCTGGGGAACCATGTTCTGGACTTCAGGAAAGTACTTAAAACTTCCTAATCCTTAATTCCTTCACCTGTAGAGTAGGGATAATAATAGTATGTACATCATGGGGTTGTTGTGTGAATTGAGCTAAAACAAAGCACTCAAAATACTTAGAGCATATTTTCAATGGATATGGAAACTCCTTCTCTTTTCCAAACACATTGAGATGCTGCATAAACTATAACAACAACAGCAACACTGTAAAACAAAAATAAGAGAGAATGGCTCAGCCTATAAGCTGTGGTTTCAAAGCCCACAGGCATCAGGAATGACTCAGGTCTTCTGTGCAAAGAAAACTCGAATTGGCATGTCTGCATAAAGTCTGGGACTGTCTGAAGTCTGGGTCTTGGGACAACTGCCAACATCTACCTAGGGATGTGGGGGGAAGCCAGCCAATCACTCTGGGGAGCATCTCTTCTGAGATGTTACCCCTCCAAGCCATTCCTGAGCATGCACGTTAGCTTCAAGTGTAAACAGCCCACTTGACGTGGAAGTCCAAAACTTAGACTCTACTTTAAAAATGCATCTTTGAAGTCTTTAGGCCTTTAGGAAAGACATATTCAAAACCTCTGGAGAGACATGTGCTCCCAACCCAGGGCGTGAGCAGGAAAATTCCTGCTGGAGATGAACTGAGAGTAAAAACTGATAAAACATAGGGGGAACAATCCTTTGCATGCATGAGAAAAAGCAGACAAAGCAGATGATGAAACACATTCCAGGAGCCAGAGAAAATGGAGCAACTGGAAAGGAGATAGGGGAAGGCAGGTTTCGAAAAGAACCAGAGAGAAATTTCAGAAATAAAAGATATAGTTGTTGAAATAAATCAAGAAAGCCGACAACAGAGTTAGTGAATTGGAAGAAAGATTACAGCAAAATGAAACATTTGATAAAGCAATCAAGAGAGATAGATTCTGTACATGATAGAAAGATACTTTCCAATCAGTGTTATCAGGTGTGTGTGGCTGGAGGTGAGGCTGGTGGAAAGCAGTGGGGCTGGGATCCTGAGAAGCTTGTACACCATGCTGAGGAGTGTGTCACTTTATTTAAGTAAGTGCCTTGTGTTCTAGAAAGCCACTCTTCACTGCAGCAGCCTTCTCATGTGTTAGATTCAGATGAGAGTGAATACATAAGCTTCATAAGCTCCTGCCCCACAGTACATATTTGAAGGGTAGGTCAAAATTGAACTTTGGCTGCTGAAATGGAACACTAATGAACCAAGAGGATTGAAACCAACCGCATTCTCACTGAGGACTTGCAAGGCCACCTGGCCACTGTTTTGGAACATTAGAAAGATGAGGTTTTGGTTAGTGCTAAGATCAATCTTAAGCTAACGCAAAGATGCCACTCTTATTTGCAAATCAATTTAAGATCTCTCCAGGAGGTTGCCTGCACTTCTGAATTGGCAGGGAAAAGTTCAGTGGTTTTTCAGCAGCAGGTGTTTATGACAGCTCAGAAAGCACCTGCTGGGTCTTCTGTCAAAAAGCAATTGCTGACTCAGGGTAGTGGAGCCCAGGGGAGCAGGAAACATAAAAGGTGGCCTGTGTCAAAGCGACTACTCCCGTTTGCAATTTGGTTGAGGAACATTTGGGCAAATCCTCAAAACCATCCCAAAAGGCTGTCCTCATAATTTGTGCTCAAGAGTATAAATCAAGAATTGCTAGCACACAGGATTTAAATTTATCCATGGGGAGAGAGGAACACCTTTATTATGCAGCGATGATAAGACTCGTGCCCTGGCACCATGATATAATTTTTGCCTGTGTGATCAGCTTACTGGATCAGCTGGTGTCACCCCAGCAAGACACCCTGGGGAGATCCCTTAACTTCCAGGTCTTACTGATAGGCCTCATTTCCATGCAATGAAAAGGTGCACTTCAATTAGTCCCTCAACCAGGACAAAGCTTCTCTTGCCCAGCCTGGGGCTGACTGGTAAATTCTGCAAAGCCCCACAGAGGTAGGGTTGGCTGAGTTGAAGTNCCCCAGCAAGACACCCTGGGGAGATCCCTTAACTTCCAGGTCTTACTGATAGGCCTCATTTCCATGCAATGAAAAGGTGCACTTCAATTAGTCCCTCAACCAGGACAAAGCTTCTCTTGCCCAGCCTGGGGCTGACTGGTAAATTCTGCAAAGCCCCACAGAGGTAGGGTTGGCTGAGTTGAAGTGAGAGTCAGAGGTTAGGGCAGAAATCTTACTCTCAGTAAAGTGGAAGTGAATCAGCCCTGAATATTCATCAGAAGGACTGATGCTGAAGCTGCTGAAGCTCCAATACTTTGGCCACCTGATGTGAAGAGCTGACTCATCGGAAAAGTTTCTGATGCTGGGAAAGATTGAAAGCAGGAGGAAAAGGGGACAACAGAGGATGAAATGGTTGGATGGCATTACCGACTCAATAGATATGAGTTTGAGTAAACTCCAGGAGATAGTGAAGGACAGGGAAGCCTGGTGTGCTGCATTCCATGTGGTTGCAAAGAGACAGACGTAACTTAGTGACTGAACAACAACAAGAAACGTCTGTTGTCTAAACTGGCAATCTNGCATTACCGACTCAATAGATATGAGTTTGAGTAAACTCCAGGAGATAGTGAAGGACAGGGAAGCCTGGTGTGCTGCATTCCATGGGGTTGCAAAGAGACAGACGTAACTTAGTGACTGAACAACAACAACAAACATCTGTTGTCTAAACTGGCAATCTGTGGTATTTTGTTATAGCAGCCTGAGCTGAGACATTTAGGAATTTGAAGCTCTAGACATGCAAATTCGCAAGCCCTACCCTAGACCACTGAGGAGGAGTGGGCCTGGCAGTCTGTGGCCAGGCCCTCCAGGAGGTTCGGAGAGGGTAAGTCTGAGAACCACTGCTGCAGAGAGCTTACTGTGCTACTGCGGGGAGTAAAATAGTCAGTTTGCCAAAATTTCTGAAGTCCTTTTTTCCNTACTCTGGGGCTACTCAGGGACCAGGATATTGTCTTATTTGGCTCTGCACAAAGCAGTGCAGATAGGTTTTAATTCTACTAGCATTTCCCGAGACCCATTCATTTCCCAAATATTGTACATGTTGTTCAGTGAACATACGTATGTGCTTTTGCTGGGTAGACTACTAGGAGAGAAACTTCTGGGACTACTAGGAGAATTACTAGGAGATCCTGCCAAGCAGTTTTCCAAAGTGGCTATACCAATTTAAATTCCCATAAGCAATATACAAGAGTTCTAGTTGTTCTGCCCTCCTGCCAAGTCTTAGTATTGTCTTTTGTTCTTTTCTCTCCTCTTTTCCTTAACCATTCTGGTGGCTGTTTAGAGCACCTCATTGTGGACTTAGTTTGGATTTCCCTGATGTCTAATAAAGTTAAGCCCTTTTTAAAGCATTTAATGGCCAGAGAACCTTGGTGCAATGCTTGCTTGGGTGTTTTGAAGCCTCAGGATTTCTGTCTGCTTGGCTCACTGTGCATTCTCAGGGACCAGAGCAACTCATGCCACATACTAGGTGCTCGTAGGAAGTATTTGTTAAGTAAACATGCAAATTCACATACCTTTTCTACCATCATTTCCCTAATATTTTTTCTTGAAGTCAACTTGTAGTGGTGATGGTAGTGGTTTACTTTCAAAGTCATGTGCAACTCTTATGACCCCATGGACTGTAGCCTGCCAGGCTCCTTTGTCCATGGGATTCTCCAGGCAAGAATACTGGAGTGGGTTGCCATTTCCTTTTCCAAGGGAATCTTCCTGACCCAGGGATTGAACCTGGGTCTCCTGCATTGCAGACAGATTCTTTACTGACTGATCTATGAGGGAAGCCCCTTAAGTCAACTCACTTTCACTTAAATAACTGACTTAAAAAGTAATTTAATATTATTTCATAGCTCTGAAATCATGGCTATAATATAAACGTTACACTTTTCCTCTTATACATTAAAATAAATGGGCAACAAATTTTTAAAAAATCCACTCATGTATTTCTAACTTCTCTCCCATAATGCCACTGGTGATAGACTAATATGGCCCAAATTAAGTGATTTGATCTCCACGAACATTTAAGTGCTCTTATGAGTTGGGTATGACTAGCTTTCCTGTTTGTGTTAGTTGTTCAGTCGTGTCCGACTCTTTGCAACCTCATGGACTTTAGCCCATCAGAATCCTCTGTCCATGAAATTCTCCAGGCAAGAATACTGGAGTGGGTTGCCATTTCCTTCTTTAGGGGATCATCCCAACCAGGGATTGAACCTAGGTCTCCTGCACTGCAGGCAGATTCTTAACCATCTGAGCCACCAGGGAAGCCCAGCTTCCCTGTATACCAGTGGTATATGAACCGCACCAGCATTCAGGGCAAGGGTGAAGTGGGCTCAGGAAACATGTATAGGTAAGACAGTGGTGCTGCAGCCCCTGAAACATGTTTAGAAAAGTTGTCAAAGCGAGGTAGCCAAGTGGACAAAAGGTTGGGGGCAGGGGCATAGGGCTGGGCGGGTGAGCCACATGGAGACATGGGAAGACAAATTAACATGACTATGCTTGTGATGTAAATATGTTTTCCAAGATTTTAAGTGACCAATCGTGGTTTCTTCCCAGGATAAAAAGCCTGAAATCTTAGAGACAAATGACTGGCAGGGAATTGAGAATATGCTAAAATCCTATTAAATGAACAGCCTTTAAATGTTCAGCCTCTCTCTCCCTAGATAAGTGGCTGTTAGATGAAATGCAGAAATGGAGCAGTCTCCAGTAATAAAGTGTAATGAGGAAGCCTCCTGGGCTTCTTTAATTGACCACATGTGAACCTGCCCTGACATCACAGCCAGGAAGGCTGGTCTGTGGGACCTTTGCAGACCTTTTTGTGGGGTCTGCACATGGTGACTGAGCTGACGATGGGGTCAGTGTTCAGCCTACGACACTTCCAGGTGAGCAGACTGCACATAGCTGAAAGGTAGTGAGTCACAGAATCCTGTCTGTTCAGAACATACTCCCAGGGGATGGGCCACATTCTGAAGTGGTCCAGGGCAGTTCAGGCAGACTGGATAAAAGCCTTCTCTGTGGCTCAGGCTTAGGGTTCTAGAATGAAAGTCAGTGGAACCCCTACTCTGGGGGCAAATGATTCTTCAGTGATGCCTATTAACTGTTTTTTTTTTTTTTTTTCCTCCTGGGAATGGGTGTCTGACACACAGGCCCCAAGGGGCGTTCCAGTAGGAACAGTCCTGGTTCCAGCAGGAAGGTATCCTTCCTTCATGTTAGTTAGTTACTGTTAGTCGCTTAGTGGTGTCTGACTCATTGTGACCTCATGGACTGAAGCAGGTCAGGCTCCTCTGTCCATGAAATTCTCCAGGCAAGAATACTGGAGTGGGTTGCCATTCCCTTCCCTTTCCCACCTCAATGGGGGTGTAAACATGCACAGAAAAGTGATTGGGGTGGAGCCCACAGGATCCACAGAGCAGACCTAGGCTGCCATGCTTGTCCAATGGGCTGAGCAATAGAAGGAAGCAAAGACTCAAGTCTTTCATCTCTTTAGCCTTCACTGAGTCACTGCTTAGCAAACTCAGAACCTCTGCTATGGAAACAGGAGTTGAGAAGCCCCAGAGGAGCCAGTGATGCCCAGGGAAGGTGCCAGTCAGATTGATAGGGATGTAGAAAGCCTGGAGTCAGAAAACTACAGAGGGTACAATGCACTGTATTATCATGTTTAACCCTCCCAGTCCTATGGGGTGTTATTTTATCCCCATTTTTAGAAATTGGGAAATGGAGATACAGTGAACTTACTTTCTCAAGTTTACATATGGCAGAGCACAGATTCAAGCCCAGGAAATCAGGTTCAGAAATCTGTGCACTTCCGCCAGGCTACCATCCACTTGCCAGGTACACCAGAGGGCATGACTTCTTGTTTCTATTAAGCCCAGAATTCTAGAATTCTCCAGACCAGATTCAAACTGGCTAAGCCAAGACTTTGATCTCTAGGATGGACAAGACCAAGTAAAAACAAGGACAAAGATAAAACAAATGTAATTTATCACCATCCAGCATGAATCAGGTGCTTTATATGCACACAGCTAATGCTCATTAACCCACATTTAAGATGAGGACAGGGGGACTTGAAGGGATTAAGTAACATTCCTAAGTTCCCACTGCTAGAGGGTGGCCATGGTACACTGTGAACTTGAGATTTCCTGTTCAAAAATTACACTCTCGCTCCTATATGATTTCTTCTACGGCTGTATATTTTCTCCGAGTATAGTGTACACACACCTGTCCTTCTTCTGCCATAGGTATTTGAATGGTAAAGTGTCATCTGTCACCTGGGAAGGTGGCTGAGGCCCCAGGATAACCCTGGGAAGCTTGCACCAATTCATAGGTGCCCTGTCGGCACACATGTAACATACCCTAATTGCGCTTGTTGTTCCAGTTAAAACAAAAAGTTGTATTACTTTGTTGTTTTACTTGGTAACTTTTCCTTGGTAACAATGACTTTTTCCCCTTTATCATTTGTCCTTTTCTGTTGCCAACCCCTTCAAGTCCTGGTCAGCCCACTCCCACAGACACACCAGCTGGAATCTGTCAGGGAACCTGTCTCAGCCTTCTCTGGTAATGTCATTGGTTCAAGAGTGTAGATTTGGGTTCAACTCTCAGCCCTTCTAGTCACTGACCAGTTGATTGAGGGCAAATTGTTCTATATCTGTCTAACCCTCAGTTACCTCCCATCTGAGTAATGGGGCAATAATGTCTGGCAGGAATTTACGAGACAGAGGATAAATGGTGTGAAGTTCGGGGCAGGGTTCCCTGTCTATGAGCAGATCATCTGCCCACAGCACCACGGTGAGAACACACTCAAGCTCCTTTAGAGCCAAGACAGAGTCACTATCACCCCATGTGCTCACACTGGACCAGTGTGTGGTCCGTGTTCACAGTTGTTAGGTGCTGTCCTTGCTGTTCACGACAAGCCTCAGCTGCCTCTCAGGGCTGGCTAGGTGCCCCTCCCTGCCCACCTCTCCCTCTCTCCTAGCTCTGATCATGGAAATCCAACTACCTTCTCTCTCACTCAACTCTAATCTCCTTCAGGGCCAGGCTAGAGCTCCTCTCATTGCCAGAACACACGGCAGAGTCTTCAGCGCACAGCAGCCCTACACCAACACATGCTGCATCCTAAGTTACCTTTAAAATTTGCTTTTAAAAACTTGGGGGCCTAGTTGTGTAGCATGTGAGATCTTAGTTTCCCAACCAGGACTGAATCCATACCCCCTGCATTAAAAGTGCAGAGTCTTAATCACTGGACCACTAGGCAAGCCCCTAAATGCGTTTTTTATCATAACTTGAAATAAGATGCCAAGAGCCACATAGATCAAGTGTAGAACCTACTGAACTATTTACATTATTGAGCAAACATCCTTACAGCCACTGTTTAGGCTGACAAAGAACTTTAACAGTTACAGTCTCCCCAAAGCTCACCCTTCTGGTGATCCCTTCTGATCGGTAGATCCCACCTGTCAGAATCCCCTTCTTCCTCTCAAGAGTATGGTGTCCTGACTTTTAAAGTCTTTACTCACACAGTATTATCCTTCACGTGGGGCTTCCTAGATGGTGCTAGTGGTAAAGAACCCGCCTGCCAATGCAAGAGACCTAAGAAACTCGGATTGGATCCCTGGGTTAGGAAGATCCCTTGGAGCAGGGCATGGCAACCCACTCCAGTATTCTTGCCTGGAGAATTCCATGGACAGATAAGCCTGGTGGGCTACAGTCTATAGGATTGCAAAGAGTTGGACACAACTAAGCAAATTAGCATGCATGGTGGCACACGCATTATCATTCAAATTTGTATCCCTAGATACTATGGTTTAGTTTTTCCCATTAAAAAACTAATTTGTTATGCTTGTAAGTTTTTTTTAATCTAAAGATTCCTCCTCGATTGCTCTTTTCTTCAGAATGTATCTGCTGAAGAAAGTAGGACATTTGACAAAGGAGGCAAAAATACACAATGGAGAAAAAACAATCTCTTTAACAAGTGGNAGATATCATATTTTCCACTTTAGATTTACATGTATGCATAGTTCCCATTTCATTGCTGATATTCCCTATCTATCCATTCACTGTGACAATGCTTACTTTAAAACTTTAAAACAATTCAAAATAGCTGCTTTAAACTCGCTTTCTGAAAATTCCAATATCTGTGTCATCTCAGGAACTCTTTCTTCTGAATGATTTTACTCTGAATCTTCAGTCAGTCAGTTCAGTCACCCAGTCATGTCTGACTCTTTGTGACCTCATGGACTGGGGTAGGCCAGGCTTTCCTGTCCATCACCACTCCCAGAGCCTGCTCAAAATCATGTCCACCGAGTCAGTGATGCCATCCTACCATCTCATCCTCTGTCATCCCCTTCTTCCTCTTTCAACCTTTCCCAGGATCAGGGTCTTTTCCAACTCTGAACCTTAGGTCACATTTTTTCCCATTTCCTCACTTGTCTAATAATTTGTATCTCATACTGGGGACTGAGAATTGCACATAGTAGAAACTCTGGATTCTTGTTNCATCCTCTGTCATCCCCTTCTTCTTCCTCTTTCAACCTTTCCCAGGATCAGGGTCTTTTCCAACTCTGAACCTTAGGTCACATTTTTTCCTGTTTCCTCACTTGTCTAATAATTTGTATCTCATACTGGGGACTGAGAATTGCACATAGTAGAAACTCTGGATTCTTGTTATCTTTATCTGAGACTGTTGATTTTTATTAAATTATTTAAAGATCACTTTGTACCTATAGACTTTGATTTTATTCTATATAAGGGTATTAGTGTCTAGGTTTACTCTTATTCTTGTACAAGTCCCATAATCCTGACATATGAACTTATAATATGTGTTTATCCTGTCATTTTATTAGAAAGCTCGAAGTGTTTATCTACCCCTTATAACTTGGAGGAATTCTAAAATTTGTCTCATTTGCAGTAGACAGTAAGTAAAATCTCTTGTCATTATTTTCATCTTTCGTGCTATCTCTTTTCAATCGGTTTCCAAAATCTCCTCTGTATGTCCACAGTCCAGNAAGTGTTTATCTACCCCTTATAACTTGGAGGAATTCTAAAATTTGTCTCATTTGCAGTAGACAGTAAGTAAAATCTCTTGTCATTATTTTCATCTTTCGTGCTATCTCTTTTCAATCGGTTTCCAAAATCTCCTCTGTATGTCCACAGTCCAGGGGTCAGTCAAGGATCTGAAGTAAGTCTGCTTTCAGAGTTTGAGGTTTCTTCCTATATATTCCTCTTTTCTGGTGTTATGTATGGCAATGGCACCCCACTGCAGTACTCTTGCCTGGAAAATCCCATAGACAGAGGAGCCTGGTAGGCTGCAGTCCATGGGGTTGCTAAGAGTCAGACATGACTGAGCAACTTCACTTTCACTTTTCTCTTTCATGCATTGGAGAAGGAAATGGCAACCCACTCCAGTGTTCTTGCCTGGAGAATCCCACGGACGGGAGAGCCTGGTGGGCTGCCATCTATGGGCTCTCACAGAGTCAGACACGACTGAAGTGACTTAGCAGCAGTAGCAGCGTGCTATATGTATGTTTAGTCACTCTATCATGTCTGACTCTTTGCGACCCTATGGACTGGAGCCCCCCAGGCTCCTCTGTTGGGATTCTCCAAGCAAGAATACTGGAGTGGGTAGCCATGGTCTTCTCCAGGGGATCTTCCAGACCCAGGAATTGAACCTGGGTCTCCTGCACAGCAGGCAAATTCTTACCATCTGGGTCACCAAAGCCTTTCTGGTGTTAACTCCCTAAATTTCCAGGAATTCTGAAATTGATGAACATCATCATATGACACCTCAAGCTCAAAGAGCTGTGGTTTGCTTTCAAAAGTTCCTTCCTTCCTTCTTTTCATTCTTCTTCACTTTTTAAAATTCTTACTTTTAATAATTTTACTAAATAGCTTCATAGATAAAAGCTATCTTATACATTATTCAATTCATTCATTATAATTATACAATTCAATAATTTTAAATAAATTTATTAAGTTGTGTAACAACCATCACAAGCCAGGTTTAGAACATTTCTGTCACCTAAAAATGACTGTGCTCATTTATAGTTTACTCCTCCTCTGACTTTGACTCCCAAGTAACCATTGATCTATAATATTTTTCATCTTAAAACCGTGTTTTGTGGACATTTCATGTAAATGAAGTCATGGACTATCCAGTGTTTGTTGTCTAGTTTTCATCACTTAGCATGATGTTTTTGAAATTAATCTGTGTTGTGTAAGTCAATATGTTGTTCCTTTTTATGCTGAACAGCATTTCATGTATGGATATACAATAGGGTATTTATTCATTCACCTGTTAAAGGACATATTGGTTTTGTTTTGCTTTTAGAAACTTTTTTTCAATGTTCCTCAGATAATACTTATATAGCCCAACTGGTACTTATTGGTCTATGGACCAGTGTTCGAGAATCATGGTGTAGAAAATCAAATTATGACATTCAGATAGACTCATCTTTTTAAATTTAAGAAGCATATTTTGGACACATATTTGTGTTAGATGCTGTGTTAAAAGTTAAAAAGGTGAATAAGACATGATATATCAGCACAGTGGAAGAAATTAACCAACAAACAAAGAATGTAATGAAGTGTAAAAATGGTGTGATAAAATTCTGGAGCCCTCATGGAGTTAAAGCTAATTTTTTATGGGAGAGAGAATTATAAAAGTCTTATAAAGGAAAAGTCTTATAAAGGATGTGATCCTTGAGTCTTGAAAGATGGTCTTAAAAGATGAACAAGTAATTGGTCAGTAAGACAGTGGAAATAACTTGCTTTGCCATGACAAATTGTTTTAGTTTTAAAAGCTATGCAGATAGATGTAAACATAGTATTGTCCAAACTGTCTTTTCCTTGAAATTTTATGGAAGCAAATTATTCCTGTGTCTGCTGAGATCAATGGATGGAGAAATATGGTGAAAACTTGGCAGATACTCCATTATGCCAAGCTATGTAAATAATTCTCAGCAAGATAAACACATAATGGAAAATAACCATGTTCTTTTGGAGAATAGTGGACTTGGTCCAATACCTTAGGCAAATTGCTTAATCTTTCAGAGCCTCATTTTCAGCATCTAAAAAACTGAATTAAGAAATAGCTTCAAAAGTAACTGAGCAGATTAGACTTAATGTATGCAAATCAATGTATTTAGGGATTGGCACATAACAGCCTCTCAAAAAATGCCAGTTTTCCTTCTTTCCCTCACACATTGGCTGTTTGCCATTCTTGCACATAAGGGCTACAAGAAGTTAATGCAATCACAAGACTTACTTGTCTTTTGATTCCTATTTCTATTGTCTCAAGAACAGTACCTTCTTCCTAGTAACCAAGGGGTGCAATCGCTGTTTCATAATGAGGCCTTGCTTCCTTCTAAATATGCACTAATTGTCAAGGTGATGGAGGAGGTTCATTATTTAAAAGCATAATTAAAGGGCATTTCCTTTAGCTAAACTAATGAGCAGAAAGTGCAGCAATATTTGCATGTTTAGACATTAAGGATGGAAACAGATGACTCACAGGAGAATGGGAGGAAGAAGGGAAGGTAGGGCAAATTAATCTCACTGCCTAGGACCTCCAGGGTTATTGCATTGCAGGACATCCCTGGAGGAGTGATCTTCCCTAGAAGTCGCTTCACTGGCTTTTCTTGTTTTATTGGATGAACAGCCTTCTCACCCCTGTACCTCAGGAGAAAGCTGATCTTTACTGCAAAAGATGCTAAAACATGATTCCTGATCAGCTGATCTTGGCATCTGTTTCTCACTGGACATCCATGCCCTGTTCTAAACACTTATTCAGTTTTCTCATGCTGTGTATTCACTAAGGTTGTAAATCCTCCCAAGTCAATAATAGTGCATTTTACCCTCTTGGCACATGTGTGTTAAGGTCATATTCAAGCTTCTTCCATTTATTAGAGGAGGGCATGGCAACCCACTACAGTATTCTTGCCTGGAGAACTCCATGGACAGAGGAGCCTGGCGGGCTACAGCCCATGGGGTTGCAAAGAGTTGGACACAACTGAAGTGACTGACCACATTTATTAGATAAGAGATGTGGAAAGCATCCTATTATGTCTCCCATTCTTCATCCTTAACCTGGGTGTTTTGCCTAAATTGCAAGATTTTTGTTAGAATAAAAAAGAAAGTGTCTGGAACAAAGTAAGAATAGAAATAATGTTCAATCCAGTTCTTCTCACTATACAGCAATTTCGTGGTCATCAGAGCCTCTGCCTTGTGTCTCCTAAATGAGGGTGTTAGCATTAGAATGTGCCATTTTATATTAGGTTTCAGTTATGCCAATTTCTTATTTTCTATACTGTGGAAGTGACAGAGGAAACTATCTTTCATACAACAAATGTAGACGCTTGGGTTTGATGGCAAGGAGAAGTCTCCCTCCCCTCTCCCTGGTACCTCATCCCCAAAGCAGTCTAGAAAGATAGGGGCAAGCCACAGTCAGTGTGGTGACTGAATCAAGGCTGCTTCCACTGGGACCACCCCAAGGCCTGAGCATCTTATTACTGGAACGGTGATTTGATTTACTAAGCATTTGTAATTATGTTGACATTGTTTTTGTCTTTTTTAACAGTAAAATGAGACTGATTTTAAATATGCATTATAGGATGTCTACTGAACAGAAAATGCATTTGTTGCCTCTGGGCAGAGGTACAGGCTAAGACACAAATAATGATTTCACAGGAGCAAAAGGAATTACTGAGCAGATGCTCATCTGGGGAAAAGAGGCCATAGAGGAGCCACGCCTGCCAGCAGAGGGAGAAGGTATAGGATAATTAGCACCCTTGATTTGTTTAAATTTACCAGTGGTATAGTCTTCTACTTCAAGATGGAATAAAAGACTGGGAGAAGCCAGGTGAGATCGCAGCAGAGAAGAGAATTATAACTGAGCAGGACCCTATGAGACCTTTCTGGAACAAACTCCCCTCTCCCCACCTCCCCTTTGTTTGCCTCTTATCCTAAGAAAAACTTTTGCCTCCTAGGCTTTCCTTGAGTTCCAAAGAAAAAAATTAATCAGAGACATGAGAAAACTCAGAAAGAAAGGAAAACAGTCAAGCAAGACAAAATAATAGTTTAGCCATTAAACAAAGCCAAGGACCTTTAGGTCCTCCTCAAGAGCGATAGATAATATTGTGAGAAATATCCTTTGAGATGTTTTGCAGGTAGCGAAACCTCCACCAGGTGGAAGAATTTAGCTGTATGTTGCCCACAAGCACATGGACCCCAGACAAGTTGACACTAGGGGCCCGATGATATTGACTCCCAATTACCTCACCACCAACTAATCAGAAAATGTCTGAGAGCTGATCAAGCACCTCATAACCCCCTTCCATCACCCTGGCTTTAAAAACGTTTCTTTGAAAGCCACTGGGGAATCCAGGTCTCTTAGGCACAAGCTGCCTAGACTCCTTGCTTAGCACCTGCAATGAATGCTGCACTTTCTTTCACCACAACCCGGTGTCAGCAAATTGGCTTCACTGCATGCAGACAAATGGACCCAAGTTTCATTCGGTAACCTAATTACATTCCTGAAGCTCTTAATTCACCAAGAGTCTGGATTCTCCTTTAGCATAGGCTCTTCAGAAGAAAAACTAAAGAAAAGCCTTTGAGTAATAATGGAAATCCAAGAAAGCCTTGCAAAACCTCCTCTTTAAGCAATGACTCAGGATGTACTGATGAGCAAGGCTAAGGGGACCCTCAGCAGGTTTGTGGAGACCATGTCCCCAGTAGGACAGATGGANCTTCAGAAGAAAAACTAAAGAAAAGCCTTTGAGTAATAATGGAAATCCAAGAAAGCCTTGCAAAACCTCCTCTTTAAGCAATGACTCAGGATGTACTGATGAGCAAGGCTAAGGGGACCCTCAGCAGGTTTGTGGAGACCATGTCCCCAGTAGGACAGATGGAATTACCTGTCATCAGATCATACTGCAGGTTAGGCTTGCAATCAGTTCCACCACAGCCCTGACAGCCTTCATCTGCACCTTGCTAACCTTCTTTCCTTCCTTTGGCTCACTTCATCTTGGTCTCTTGGTAATTTCCTCCTTTTAGTCATGGTTCTGCCCCTGAAACTCTGCAGCAGTCCCTTTCTTTCCAATAATAATAGTAGTGGCTGTTTGCTAACGGCCCACTGTAGATCAAAACTCTAGCTGTGCATGCGGCTGGCCAAGTCAGTGCAGGGAGTTCACTTGGGAGCTGATTCCAGCGGGGAAGAAAGAGCAAGTTGGAGAGCAAGTCAGGGACAGAGAATAAGACAGGGGGCACAGACAAGGTCATGGCTGTGGCTGGTGGGGTAGGAGGTTGGCTATCACTGGGACTCCTGAGAAGAGTGAAAGAGGCCACCAAGAAATGCTCCCACCTTCACGCCTGGCTGCTCCCATGCCCTCTGAGTGAGGGGTGCTCCCAGGGCAGTAAGGCTGCTACTCCTGGACTGTGGTTCCTTGGAGCCAGCGGGCTTCTCTCCCCTGGGAGCAAGCCCTGCAGCACCAAGCTGAGAGCACAGCGGGGTGGGGTGTGAACTCCAGTAGGGATCTTCCAGTGACACAGGGTTCTGATCTTCAGGGGAATGACAGGTATTATCTAGAGGACCNTGGCTGCTCCCATGCCCTGTGAGTGAGGGGTGCTCCCAGGGCAGTAAGGCTGCTACTCCTGGACTGTGGTCCCTTGGAGCCAGCGGGCTTCTCTCTCCTGGGAGCAAGCCCTGCGGCACCAAGCTGAGAGCACAGCGGGGTGGGGTGTGAACTCCGGTAGGGATCTTCCGGTGACACAGGGTTCTGATCTTCAGGGGAATGACAGGTATTATCTAGAGCATCTCATTCATGTATCGGCTTTGTCATTCTTAAGGTTCCAAGTGAGGCTCTGTCAAGAGGAGGATTTTCTAAGTTTGTCTTAGCATTTTTCAGAACCAAGCATAAAGGACTCATGCTTCTTCCCTAAAGGCAGAGAGGTACCTTTCCCACTGATCACGGCTGGTGAGGTGANTTTTATGAATGTCATACTAGCATTCCTCACAGTTGTATCCCCCAAATTATCAGTCTTCTTTTGAATAACAATGTGCTTTGATTACGGCCCATTCTTTGGGGATAAATTACCAACTCAATAACATGCTAGAAATGTAACAAATTGCTAGCAAATGTAACTCAGACCAGGTTATTCACTGGAGTCAGTAGCAAGGGATATGATAGAATCAGGATCTCCCTCTTCCTTTCTCTGCAGCCAGGAGACTAAGTGTGTGACAGATGCTGCTTGTGGGCATGGATGTTTAATTCCCACCTGTTCCTCCAAACTGGGTCCTGATACCTGTTGAAACTGTACTCAAGTCCCTATGTCCATGTCTTTTGAAGCNATCAGGATCTCCCTCTTCCTTTCTCTGCAGCCAGGAGACTAAGTGTGTGACAGATGCTGCTTGTGGGCATGGATGTTTAATTCCCACCTGTTCCTCCAAACTGGGTCCTGATACCTGTTGAAACTGTACTCAAGTCCCTATGTCCATGTCTTTTGAAGCAAATCTGTTTTGTCCTAGTCCCCAAGTCACCTCTCAGTCTTAAAAGAATTCCTAAGGTGGGTTAGGAATTTGAGTGCACATAATACATTGCTATTTTTGCTTAGTTGTTAAGTCCTGTCCAGCTCTTTTGCAACCTCATGGACTGTAGCCCACCAGGCTTCTCTGTTCATGAGATTTGCCAGGCAAGAATACTGGAGCATTCTCCAGGGGATCTTCCTGACCCAGGGACTGAACCCATCTCCTGCACTGGCAGGTGAATTCTTTACTACTGAGCCACCAGGGACACCCACACAATACATCACACTGGCTTCAGAGGGTTAATGATTAGGAAATGTGAAAGTGTAGAAACAAAGACTAGCTGTTGAACCAACAAACTGGTAACAAGTTAGACAATACGTCATCCACAAAGCAGTGTCACTAAACCCCCAGGTCCCTGAAAAATACAGATAAAGGTCTGACACACATTCCTAAGTTGTTGTACAGGCTGCAGACCCCCATCAGATGAAAACTGCTGACTAAAAGCACAGAGACTCCAGACAAGTTGAAACCAGAAGATTGGTGATGCTTAAAACTTCACCTTGATGCCAATCAATTAGAACTCTGCATGAGCTGATCACGTACCCTGAGGCCTGCTCCCTCACACCACCTTAAAAAAAACTCTCCCCTGAAGCCAATGGGGAGTTCACAGTTCTTTTGAGCATGAGCTGCCCATTCTCATTGCTTGGAGCCTTAAAACAAATGCTGCACTTTCTTTCACCATAACCTGTGTCAGTTGGACGAATGGACCCAAGTCCAGGTTCAATAACTGTCAACGTCTTCCCCTTCCACCCTGTCCTTGTGCCCTGACACACAGAAAGCTTACAGTCCCCTGAAGATGGCCCTCCTTCTCATTCCCTCCCAGCTTGGCTACCTGGCTCTACCTCCTCTGAACTCTCCCACCCCTCCCAAAAGCTTCCCCAGGCCCTTATACCCAGGGACATGGCAGGATCCTTCAGACTGGTCCCCACAGACTCCCCCTACCTGGTTCCCCGACTTCCTCACATATCACATAGGATTGTACACCATCTGTTTATGTGTTTGTCTGCCCCATTGTCACGGATACTTCCAGAGAGCAGAGGCTTTATTTTAGTTGATCTCTGGAACCTAACAAAGAGTTTGGCACAAAGTTTATGGTCAGAATAAATGAGGTCTTATCAGGCAGTAGGACATTTATTATGCTTTTAGAACCCCTAAGGTGGGCCAGCAATTTGAATACACACAGCACATTAGACTGGCTTGAGCGTTTTCCACTCAAGGCCAGAAAGTTTTATAACAGTTACAGAACACTGGGGTTAAAATCAGTGAGATCTTTGAAACAGTAAAATTATCAAGATCAAAGCTGAACCTTTGAGATCCAGAGAGTGAAAAAGGGCAAAATTTTAGAATTTTAAACTGTTCCATAAAAATGGATCAAAGGATCAATTAATCACTAGGAGGTTTTAAAAGATCTCGATTTTTCTTCTCTACTTCCCTCTCTGCCTCCCTCATTTTGTCTCTCCTTTCTTTTGATCTCAACATCCATTCATTTTTATGCAAACATTTACTGGACACCAACTGTGTGCTCAAGGATATACTCTGCACTGAGAATTTGGAGAGAGTAAGGCACAGACCGGCCCTCCAGGATCTCAGCACAAAGTGGGAAGAAAGGCAGGACAAATGAATGGGTAACTAGGGTAGAGTGAGTATTGGGATGGATTCTGCATGGAGTCTGGGAGCACTGGCAAGAGGCAAGCTATACAACAGGTGACCCAGAATGGCTTCCTGAGGGAGGTGACTTTATCGCATATACACCGTTTGGCATCAAATGATTTACATCCAAGAAACTTCTGATATGTTTTTGTCTACAGAAAGAAGCTAGAGAGCTAAATAGAGGACAGAGAAATCTGGGCTAGCCTGTTCATACCACTGCATGGCTAGTATGAGTATGGTGGAGTTCCCCTATTCCCACCCACTGTAGCTCCTCTTAAAGTGTGGGCAACTGTTCAAGTGAGCTGGGGCTTCTGATCATCAACAGGCAGGCTTCACGTTTTTTATGTTAATTTCTTTAGTAGAAGAATGCTATAGCTAAATTGTTGTTTGTTGTTTTTGTTTAGTCGCTAAGTTGTGTCCGACTCTTTTGCAATTCCATGGACTGGAACCCATCAGGCTCCTCTGTCCATGGGATTCTCCAGGCAAGAATACTGGAGTAGCTTGCCATTTCCTTCTCCAGGGGATCTTCCCAATGCAGAGACTGAAACCACGTTTCCTGCATTGGCAGGTGGATTCTTTACCACTGAGCCACCAGGGAAGGACTGTAAGCCAAACTGCATTCTTGCAAATTCATATGCTGAAGCTCTAACCCCAAACATGGCTGTATTGGAAGGAAGGGTCTAATTTTCATTAGGAGTAATGAAGGTTAAATGGGGTTATAAGGGTGGAACCCTAGTCTAATAGGGCTCCTGCCTGATAAGGAAAAGGAAAGGTACCTAAGCTCTCTCCACCATGTGAGAACACAGTGAGAAGGCTGCTGCCTACAGCTAAGAAGAGGGTCCTCATGGGGGGAATGGAACTGGATAGCACCTTGAGCTTGAACTTTTCAGCCTCAAGAACTGTGAGAAATAAACCTCTGTTGTTCAGGCCACCCAGGCTGTGATATTCGGTTATGGCAACCCAAGCTGACTAAGACAAGGAAGACAGAGCTTGAACAAAGTGAAGATTTGACAGTTTCATAGGGTTTCATCAGGATAAACATTTTGCACTTTGCATAATTCCGATCTCCAAATAAAAATTATTTGAAATTTAAAAATGTGAACATTTTGCATTTTAATTAGCGCGCTCACCAAAGAGCACTAGAGCGTACGGAAAAAGCAGGTCCTAGCCGTGTTTACTGTGTGACCTTGGCCAAGTAGCTGGGTCATGGTCTCCTGCTCCACATTATCCACCCAGCAGGGCTTGGGGAGCGATGAGAATGAGCTCTGCACACAGAGTGTCTGGGACAGAGCAGGCATGCATGGATGGTAGTAAATGAGACCAGAGAAGTTTGGAAGATATTCAGTGGCTCTCAGCTCCTCCTTAAATTCATCAGTTTGGAAACAGATTTCAGAATACCTAGATTCACTATAAGGCTTCCTTGTGACTCAGCTGATAAGGAATCCACCTGTAATTCAGGAGACCTGGGTTCAATCCGTGGATCGGGAAAATCCCTTGGAGAAGGGAATGGCTATGCGCTCCAGTATTCTTGCCAGAATTCCTCACCTAGTTTAAATTCCAAAGCCTGTGCCTTTCATTTGCCTATAATAGTGCCTTTCAATCCCATCTTAGGAAATACTGAAGGGCATCTATAATGATCTCAGCCAGTATAGAAATGTTTATATTAAAGCCCCTCACAATATGGAATTTATTCTAATTCATCTCAATTCATATTATGTATTTATAAAAACATCTCATATAAACCCTATGGCATTTTAGAAGGTAGCCAAGAGGTTGCTGGGAAATCAGATAAACAATGTCAGTTCAGTTCAGTTGCTCAGTCGTGTCCGACTCTGCAACCCCATGAATCGCAGCACGCCAGGCCTCCTTGTCCATCACCAACTCCCGGAGTTCACTCAGACTCACGTCCATTGAGTCAGTGATGCCATCCAGCCGTCTCATCCTTGGTCGTCCCCTTCTCCTCCTGCCCCCAATCCTTCCCAGCAGCAGAGTCTTTTCCAGTGAGTGAACTCTTTGCATGAGGTGGCCAAAGTACTGGAGCTTCAGCTTTAGCATCATTCCTTCCAAAGAAATCCCAGGGCTGATCTCCTTCAGAATGGACTGGTTGGATCTCCTTGCAGTCCAAGGGTCTCTCAAGAGTCTTCTCCAACACCACAGTTCAAACGCATCAATTTTTCAGCGCTCAGCCTTCTTCACAGTCCAACTCTTACATCCATACATGACTACTGGAAAAACCATAGCCTTGACTAAACTGACCTTTGTTGGCAAGATAGTATAATTTCTGTAAGGCCCAGAATTCCTAATTCAGAAGAACATATATTAATCCAAATGCCATATTTCCAAAACCCTAGTTTCCAGCAGGATGGGTTTTATTGAGAATGGATTAGGCAGTTGCCCCAGGGCTCCCTCAAACATCTTTCCCATCAGCCTTGCATCCTTGACCTTGTCTTGCTGTCTGATGTCCCACCATTGAGACATTCCCTCAGATTAATGAATCTCTCTCCTAAAGAGCATATGTCAGTACTTCCATATAGAGGAAGAGAGGTAATAATCATTCTCATCTCGGTGGAAATGAGTTCCTTCTGGCATGCTTTCCAGTGACACACTCTGAGATCAGCCCCACTGGGTGCCTGGGGCTTCAGCAGAAAAGGGAGTGGGGAGTGGTAGACACAGGTAATAAGGAGAGAGAAAGGAGAGGATTATGAAACATTCAGCCCTAGGCACGGTGAGGCAGGTGGCATCCACCTGGAGTAGAAAAGAGGTCGAGGGCCCCAGAAGCTCTCAGAATATGAGCTGGGCAGAAGGAAAGCAAACATGAGACGCAGTAGAATAAGCCTCATTTCATCTGCTTTATTAGCAGCATCCATGCTATGACCCTCTTCTCTGCCAACCGCCACGCTCCCTCTTGACAATGTAAAACCATGGAGCAAAAATTTACGCACCACCCCCCTCCCCCAAATCTAAGCAGAGGACAACTCCAGGTTTGCTGTACTGATACTTCTTCAGCCACACGACCACCCAGAGAAGCNAGCAGCATCCATGCTATGACCCTCTTCTCTGCCAACCGCCACGCTCCCTCTTGACAATGTAAAACCATGGAGCAAAAATTTACGCACCACCCCCCTCCCCCAAATCTAAGCAGAGGACAACTCCAGGTTTGCTGTACTGATACTTCTTCAGCCACACGACCACCCAGAGAAACACCACCTCCACAATCTCATCACTGCATAGCCCTCAGAAACAGGCACTTCAAAGCATTTCATCCCAACCAGACACTTCATTTGCCATTGACAAGTCCGACACAGCGGCCCTTGCGATCACAAGTCAGGAGTCAGAGACTTTCCTGCTTCAGAAGAGAACGTGCACGGCTCACAGGGCGCTGTGTCACTGATGACTTCAAAGTCCTCAGGTCCCTGCTCTCAACCTGTGTCACCAAAGGCGAGGCTGCACCGTCACCCAACGAGAGCATCAAAGAGGAGACACGACATTTATGACAAAAAGATGTGCTAACGAAGATCAGAAACTGGGCCTGGGGAACTAGAAGATCAGCTTCCCAGGAGCTCCGCACAGAGCAAGTTGGCAGGGTGCGCACTGGCAAGCCGCTGCTGGGTGAAGGTGCCAGCCAGGAAGGGTGGTCCTCCCCACTTCCTACTGGTCTTTAAGGCGGCAGTTTCCATCCTGACTTCAAGATGCTGTGTGTCTCCCAGAGTTGATTTTCCTCCAAATCAACAAGTGACCAGAGCTGTGAAGTACCTACCCATTGCCATCATCCCTGGACCACATCAACCATCCCGGCAGAGGGGTGAGGGGTGGGAAGGTGCGAGGTGAGCGCCATACCTGGTCCAGCTTCCAGTGGAACTCTGCTGGGCGGAAGGTGTCTGCCTGGTCAAAATCCTTGCGCAAGAGGAAAACAAGGCGGCAGTTGTGCACGTACAGGGCGTAGTGATGCCGGTTCATTTCTGAAAAGCAGAAAGAGGATTTGAGGGGTGCCAGAATGCCTAAGCCCATCACCCCTAGAGGAGTCTTCCCAGTTCATCACTTAGCACAACCCCCAAAACAAAGAAACGGGCATTCTAGTTTTTTTCTTTTCCAACTGATCTAATGAATAGTTCTAGAACACGTGTGGAGCTCTCTGAAATGGAAGAGGTAGATTTCAGAAAGCCCACAAAAAACTTCTGCCAAGAAGCCATTTGGGCCTTAAATACCAATATTTACTGCATTAGTGCCTGGACAAAATTACATATGTTCACAAGCTTTTTTTTGTACATAGACTTCTGGGAGTGCCAAGGACACTCTCTGACAATCACATCAGCCACTCTAGGTCCCTTTAACACAGCTGGATCCTCCCAGAGCTCTGGGCTCTTATTTTATTTTATCAGGCTTGACAACAGTAACCACAGAGTACACCTTCATTTCTGTGTGCAGTTGAGGAGAGCTGCCTCTCTTCTGGCTGCTGAGAGGAGGCGGCAGGTCGATTTTCCAGCACTAGACACACTTCCCTGAATTTCCAAAGCAATGAATAAATACCTCTTTCCCCATACACAGACAACAGATGGGACTTTCTCTTCCTGCTAAAACTTCCTTTTCTGATTAAAAAAAAAATCAACTGGGTCCCAGCCATGATATCCTGTAATCACAATATAAGAGCCATTGGGAGGGGAGGAGCTGTTCTTTAACCGACACAGAGAACTCACACTATACTACAAAGTATCACACGCAGAAGTCAAGTATACTGCACACGTTCCGTCAGTATTGGGCAAATGAGCAGACACAGCAAGAAGCACATGGGCCCTGGATTCAGATAGACTCGGAGTGAAGCCACACCTCTGGATGATGCTGGAAAAGTAATTCAACCTCTTAGAGGCTCGATTTCTTTAGCTGTATCATGACAGGGATGCTGGATTATCCTATGTGTCATGAGACTAGGATCTTGTGATTGACTGTTTTTTGCNTCAACCATCCCGGCAGAGGGGTGAGGGGTGGGAAGGTGCGAGGTGAGCGCCATACCTGGTCCAGCTTCCAGTGGAACTCTGCTGGGCGGAAGGTGTCTGCCTGGTCAAAATCCTTGCGCAAGAGGAAAACAAGGCGGCAGTTGTGCACGTACAGGGCGTAGTGATGCCGGTTCATTTCTGAAAAGCAGAAAGAGGATTTGAGGGGTGCCAGAATGCCTAAGCCCATCACCCCTAGAGGAGTCTTCCCAGTTCATCACTTAGCACAACCCCCAAAACAAAGAAACGGGCATTCTAGTTTTTTTCTTTTCCAACTGATCTAATGAATAGTTCTAGAACACGTGTGGAGCTCTCTGAAATGGAAGAGGTAGATTTCAGAAAGCCCACAAAAAACTTCTGCCAAGAAGCCATTTGGGCCTTAAATACCAATATTTACTGCATTAGTACCTGGACAAAATTACATATGTTCACAAGCTTTTTTTTGTACATAGACTTCTGGGAGTGCCAAGGACACTCTCTGACAATCACATCAGCCACTCTAGGTCCCTTTAACACAGCTGGATCCTCCCAGAGCTCTGGGCTCTTATTTTATTTTATCAGGCTTGACAACAGTAACCACAGAGTACACCTTCATTTCTGTGTGCAGTTAAGGAGAGCTGCCTCTCTTCTGGCTGCTGAGAGGAGGCGGCAGGTCGATTTTCCAGCACTAGACACACTTCCCTGAATTTCCAAAGCAATGAATAAATACCTCTTTCCCCATACACAGACAACAGATGGGACTTTCTCTTCCTGCTAAAACTTCCTTTTCTGATTAAAAAAAAAAATCAACTGGGTCCCAGCCATGATATCCTGTAATCACAATATAAGAGCCATTGGGAGGGGAGGAGCTGTTCTTTAACCGACACAGAGAACTCACACTATACTACAAAGTATCACACGCAGAAGTCAAGTATACTGCACACGTTCCGTCAGTATTGGGCAAATGAGCAGACACAGCAAGAAGCACGTGGGCCCTGGATTCAGATAGACTCGGAGTGAAGCCACACCTCTGGATGATGCTGGAAAAGTAATTCAACCTCTTAGAGGCTCGATTTCTTTAGCTGTATCATGACAGGGATGCTGGATTATCCTATGTGTCATGAGACTAGGATCTTGTGATTGACTGTTTTTTGCGTATCCTGCACACACCTTGCTTATGGAGGTATATGTGGGAGGAATCAACATCAATTCCCACTTCAAGGCCTGGGCTACGAGTTGGTTTAAGCCAAAGGGGCTCGTGAAACAACCCCCACCACAGTGTTTGGTTCAGAACCCAGGTCCACGTCCAGCATTGCAGACCATTCTCCTGGCCATGGGGCTTCTGTCAGGAAAGTGACTCGAGTCAGGCCAGTGATTCTGGAGCTGTTATAAGTAGTCTAGGAAAGAACTGTCTTCCTCTTTTAGCAGCTAGCAAGAAGAGACCCCCATCTCTTTCAAGAAGTTGCAGTAATATACTGGGAGGCTTGGAGCTGCTGCAGCCATGTTTGCTAACATGAAATTGATACATATAAGAAGGTAGATCTGAAAAATTATAGAGAAAAGGACCCAGGACCTTGATCACACTTTATCAGAAGCTGTCTGTCTTAGCTCTACCACTTTTAGTTACAAGAACCCCACATTCCCTTAATAATTTTGATTTTTAATCATTCGATATCAGTTTGCTCTGTATTTCCCATTCCTTGTAACTGAAAGCATCTTAATTGATACAATGAGGAAATGTGTATAAACCATCTGCCCAGAACAGATGTTCAATGGCTGTTGGTTATGATAAGGACTACTACCCTGCCTCGTGACCATGACAACATAACAGAGTAGTGTCAGATGCTGTTTTCACAAAAGCATTACCATTCTTCAAGATGCAACCAAAAGATGGGCAGAAGGAGAATGGTCAGTTGCCAAGTATNATCTGCCCAGAACAGATGTTCAATGGCTGTTGGTTATGATAAGGACTACTACCCTGCCTCGTGACCATGACAACATAACAGAGTAGTGTCAGATGCTGTTTTCACAAAAGCATTACCATTCTTCAAGATGCAACCAAAAGATGGGCAGAAGGAGAATGGTCAGTTGCCAAGTATGGCAGTATTGGTCAAGGCCAATATTCAGGTGACTATGTGGTCTTTACATTGATGAAATACCCAGGCCTGCTTATAGGAACTTTACTAACCAGTTCTTGTCTCCCATACTATTGCCTAACTGATTCCCTGTAGTTTCTATGGATAACTGTCAGGAAGATGCAGAAAGATTTCTCCCCTTTAGCTTCATTTGGCATCAGGAGAGGTTGTGGTGAAGAGGTAAAAGAAGAATGAAAGGACAGACCTCATGGGAGGTTTACAGCATCTCTTGGCCACCCTCCAGTGGTCCCTCCCTCCCTCACCCTCTGTTAGCTGGATCCCTGGAGTCACCACCCACATGGGGGTAACTGGCTCCTCGACATGAGGAACATCAGTGGCATGATACACTCGGAATTCAGCCCCGCTTTCGCTGTCCTCCAGTGTTCTCCCTGGTGGCCCCCTCGCTTTTGCTGTCCTTCAGTGTTCTCCCTGGCGGCCCCCCTCCTCTTCCTTGCCCACATCTCTGGCATATCCTAAAGTCTTCTGGCCACTGTCAGATATTAAAATAGCCCAGAACGTCTCCAAATTAAATACCAGTGTGTCATTAGTTGAAAGATCTTCCCCACTCAGCCTTGTCCATGGCTCGTTGGCCACCAGTGGTGAAAGGACTCTTCTTGTCCCACTGCCTTCTCCCACAAACTCCTCCCAGCTCCAGTCTTGATCAGGGGCAGGGAAGGCAGATACGAAGGAGAGAAGTGAGTCTCTTTAAAGAGGCAGTGGGCTTTGTTATTTTCCCAGGGATGTGCAGTGTCCTGTCATGTGGGTCTACATATGGGTTCCTTCATGGGTACATTGGCTGGTTTTTCGAGAGGCTTTGCAGGGATCAACTGTAGCCATGAAACTGGGCCCTGATTAGAAAATGTTTTCAGCCCTTCTCCCCCTGCCACCCCTTCAATCCCCACACCCTCAATAAGAAAGGGCCTGTTACAATCTTTACATAGGTGTTGATCTGATATGTGGCTACTGTCCCAATCTGGATAGCAGGGACATTCATACTGCTTCCAGTCCCACCTTTGTTGGTTCTTACCTCTCCATTTGGAGATGGAAATGGCAACTCACTTCAGTATTCTTGCCTGGAGAATCCCATGGGCAGAGGAGCCCGGCAGGCTACAG